>CM019149.1:250168384-250305435 GCA_009733165.1 Naja naja | reverse complement strand
CGGGGGAACTGGTTGAATAGCCTTGATGGCCAGAAGGTGGGAAATGGCCTCCCTCATGAGAGCTCTCTTCTGAGGGTTCCTAGAAAGAGGACTGGACATGAAGAACTCCGGGGGGGTGGAAAAAAATTCTAGAGCCAACCCAAGGCTGACGGTGTCCCTAACCCAGGCATCAGAGGTTGAGGCAGACCACCTGTCTGCAAATAACTTCAACCTGCCTCCTATGGGAAGAACCTCGTTCGCCCTATTTGGACCTCTGAAAGGGCTTGTTGCCCCTCCCCTGTACCTGTGGCTACCTGGGCTACGACCCCTGGGGGGGAAAAGTCCGGCCTGTCGGACTGGTTTCCCTGGAAGGAAACCTGGGTATAAGACCCTTGGGCAGGGGGTGAAAGGAACTCCTGAAAAGGCTGTTGAAGTCGATCTCCTATAAAGGGAAGGAAGAATTTTCTTCTTATTTTTAGTTTCTATCAGGAGGGGCTCTAAGGCCGCTCCGAATAATTTGCTGCTGGAGATGGGAGCAGAGGCAAGCTTCCATTTATGCTTAGAGTCCGCCTGCCAGTGTCGCAGCCAAAGCAGCCTCTAGCCGAGATCTGAGAGGCAATGGCTCTCAAGGAGAACTTGACCACATTGTAAGTGGCGTCTGCGGAAAACTCAGCAGCAGCGGTGATCTTAGCTATATCTTGATGGGCACGAATGTTGGAAGGGGGTATAGTTTCCTTCAGATGATGGAGCCATCTAGCGGAGCGGTAAAAGGAGGCGCTGTGGCGCCCTAATTGCCCATCGTCGGAGACATGAGCCCGGCAAGGCCAATTCTGCCCTCTTCTCCTCGGTTTGAGGACCTCCTCCGCCTCCCAGGGATGGGCGTTGAAGAAACTAAAGCCACTATCGGTTCGTCTACCTCGGGAGTATTCAATGAAGGGAGAAACCTGGGGCTATGTTATACAGATCTTGTCATAACCGGAGGGGCAGGATAAGATGCTGTGAGGACCATTGTTTGTCCAACAATTCCTCAAATATGTGTGGGACCGAATCACCTCAGTTTCAGTGGGTGGGTGAGAGAAAACAAATCCCCCTGTTTCTGTTGGGCCCCGAAGGTTGGGTCGGGGACTCATCAAGGCAGGCGTTTTCCTAGCCTTGAATAGGAGAGACTTGAATAGAGGGGGTGAAAAGGCCCGTGAAGACCGGTTGGTCCAGAGTGATGCCTGTCATCAGACATACCCGTTCAAGGGATCCGCCTCAGAGGTGCCCTGGCCATAATGCTGTAAGACTCCCCTGTTCTAACCAATCATCTGGGTTCAGACACTCCCTCGGTTCCGGGGAGTTCTGACAAGGGAAGGAGGGTCCTCATGTGGGTATTCTGGTTGGTCAATAACACTTACGGATCTCCCAGAAGCTGAAGCGTAGTCAGGGAAAGATTGTTGGCTGTGATGTTGCGAGCCGTAAACCGAAGATATACCCTGCGATGGCCAACTCCATCCACTTCCTCATTTCGCGGGACTTCCGCCATCACATCCTCCTCCTCTTCTTCCTCCCGTAAGCCTGCAGCGGTAGGCGTGAAGGTAGCTTCAGGTGCTCTGCAAGGAGGTGGACCCTGCGATATATCTTGTGGAGAGGAACCACACCTAGAGTGGATTGAGAGATCCAGAACCGGGGCCCCTGGGCTAGAAGGCCTGGCGGGAGTCACGGGCACTGAAGGAACTGATCATTCAACTTCTCTGGTTCGCTTACAAACTTGTTTTTCAAGGGCCTGATGCCTTCTGAGGGCATCTTTCTCAGCTGCCTTTGAAGGTCTACCTGGGTCAGTTGATTTCTCCCGGGGTCTTGTAGAGGAAGATCTGACACCCTGACCACTGGTCATAACGTTAATATGCGGTGTTGATTGAGCCTCAGGCCGCAGTTCCAGAGAAAGATAACCTTGGAGGAAACTTATCCTGGCCCCCAGTAAGGGAAACCGAAAAGGATAACAATTAAATCTCAACACAGAGTCAGACAAATATAAATTGAGATAGCGGACAGCTGCAGAGGCCCCCAGTAAGGGAAACCTAATTCTGAGGAGGAAAACCTATGGGTTGGTCCTGGCCCCCAGCAAGGGAAACCCACCGGACAGAAAGATATATATTCACCTACAGTAGAGATCCACAATAAATCCTCTTTTTTTTTAAAAAAAAATATTTATTCAAATGAATCCAAGGGGAAAAAAAAAAAAAGGCCAGTCCCCAAACCGGGAAACCTAAGACCCAAATTCAACTATCAGTACCAATCAGGGGAATATCGTTCCCCCCCCACAGCCCACAGCAAGGGAAACCGGCTGGATAGATAAATCTCCAACAGAAACCGCTGCCACGCGGTTCAAAATGGCGCCCGCAGTTTCTGAAAGTGAAAACGAAACCGCAAGCAGAATTCTGCTCAGCGCAAGCCAAAGGAAGAAAAAGCAGCCAAGGTAACTTTAAAAAAACCTGAGAAAACACAAGAAAAACACAAGAAAAACACCTCATAGCGTCTCCGGACCTCGCCCGAAAAACCGCAAGCCAACAACAAACCGCCGATCAAAAGATCGGAAAGATAAGCCTTGCGGCAGCCGCCACCAGACATTGCGAGGCTTTAACAGTGAAAATAGACAGGGAAAAAGAGAAAAAAACCCCCAAGCCACAAGCAAACTGAAGTTTCCCTCCTAGGAGGAAAAAAGGCAAACCTGAAACATCTAAGCTCTCCTGCTTGAGAAGAAAGAATCCCTGTTCCGGCCAGCTGAAGAGAAAACCCAGCTATCTGAAACAGAGGCTGAGCTGGAACTGGGGACGCAGGAGGAGCATCGAGGAGGAGGAGGCGCGTCCTACTAATTAGTTTAGCCCAGCCTACATAACAGGAGTCTGAGCACCCCCCACTTCTGGATGCTCGGAACAGCTCATAGGAGAACCTCTTTGTATAAGAATTTGCTGGTATTTTGATCTCTAATCATCACCAAAAGGCTTGGTTAAGGCCAGTTCCTTATGCACGATGATTAACTTTAAACTTCATTTGCATAACAAAGCCCAGGAGCATAATTTTATCACAACTGAAATGTTATTATTTCTTTATAAATAAATGCTGGAGTTTTAACTATTTTCACATAAAGGGGAAAATAGCCTTTGGACTGAGTGGCTATCATGATCCATTAATGGGCCATAAAATATATGTAGGATATTTTGCAAATCATTCACATTACTAAAATAATTAACGTTGTTTGTTTTGTAGCTGCTGTTAGGAAAATGAACAGTGAATCAATTTCTATATGATACTTTTCCTTCAAAAAATCATTATGTCTACAAGACAACATAAAAATCCTGTTGCTTCTTTTGTGTTTATGCTACACAAATTAATAATACTAAGCTAGCCATTTAGTAGTGGAACTATTCATTTATCAGGTAAAAATCAAATTGGTCAGTCAGCAGCATATAAAATTTACAACTTGTGCTCCAAGCTTCATTTCCCCTTAACTTGTGAAGGAGGCTGAAAAAGGAAAGCAGAGGCTTAGTATTTTCACATGTTTACAAATTATCAGTTGCAGCACAAGAATAAATTTAATAGTAATCATTAAATGAAATATTTAAAATTTGTTCTGAGTGAAGCATACAGCATATGTTTCTTTGGGGAA
Source organism: Naja naja (assembly GCA_009733165.1). Lineage (NCBI taxonomy): Eukaryota > Metazoa > Chordata > Lepidosauria > Squamata > Elapidae > Naja > Naja naja. The sequence goes on along the minus strand of CM019149.1, from coordinate 250,301,807 downwards.
TTATGCCATAAATCCATACAATCACAAATGGTATGTTATTAAAGACTTTAATTCACTGAATACTCTTTTTCCCCCTGACACGATAACCATAGTCATTAGGAATACTTTATTAACTTATTTGCTTGACCCATTTTCCTGGTGACATCTATCATAAATCTTGAATATATGTATAAACCATTTCCTGTAGAAGATGCAGCGAATAGAAGAATGTATGCTTTGCTTATAGCTCCAATACTTTCATTCGACTGCTGCTGATCCTTTCTTATGGTTCTTCATGGTTTAATCATTCCCCCCTCTCTTATGTCTCACTTGCAAAAGCCTATACCAGGCTACCTTAGCTCTCTGGGACATCTGTAAAGTTATTATAAGGTTTTGATTACACACACAATCCATAACTTTGCAACATCACTAAAAACCGTTACCTGTTGCTTGAAAAGAGGTAACAGGTGATTCACTATGGCATAGGTTAGGAATCAGAGAGACTCAGGCCCAAGTCAAGCCTCAGCCCCTGAAGTTCACCAGGTGACTTGAGGCCAGTTTTCTCAGTCTTGTGAAATAAAATATAATTTCAGCAAGCTGTCCTGATAGTTTAAATAATCAGAATAGGCTTCTTTTCTTTACTGAGTTTATTTCACTCATAATCAATGGTCGGTAACAACTTCCCATTCTTCCAACAAACAAGTACTGTTTCTAATTGGTGTTTCTGCTGTCCAGTAATGAGTACATCATTCTGCCTCCTCAGTTTCACACTATAAAGAAAAAAAATCTGCCCCTTTCCATAAATACATGGTAAAAATAATTATATTGTTGACTTTTCTGCTTGCTGGTTTCAAAACTGGCACAATCTTTCTGCTGTCAAATATTTTGTTCTATTTATCAATTCTGAGCCACATCAGTGCTGAAAAAGATCTCCACCAAATACAGCTGCTTTTAAGAATTGGACTTTGCTGCCTTCAAGAGTGACCTTTGTCTTTCAAATCAGATGGACAGCTGAAACTTGTTCTGATGGGTTTGATCTATGTTGTGCCATGCGCTTGTGAAGTCATTTTGTTTCACCGATGTACAGATCTGCACATCTTTCACTCCATTGTATTGCATATATCACATTGCTCAGTTTGCGTCTGGGTGTTTTATCCTTGGGGTGGACCAATGTCTGCCTTAGTATATTCTTGGGTTTAAAGTATGCACAAGAATACATTAGGGCAGGTGCTTGTTCACTTCAAGGATAAAACCAACACAACATACATGTACACTTTAAATCCAAGAATACACTAAGGCAGAAAGTCACTGTTTTGAAGACAGTAAAGTCCGCATTTTGGATAGAGAGGACCATTGGTTTAAAAGAGGGGTAAAAGAATCGATCTATGCAGGGGTGGGATCCAACTGGTGTAACTACCGGTTCGGTGATTTTATGTTTTGTGCGTGCACGTGTATATTGTCGTCAGCTAGCTGCCTGGACAGCTGAGCAGCACTGCGCACAGGTGCGCAGCAGTTGAAAAATCACTTTTTTCCTGCTTTTTCAACCGCAGCTGTGTCGTGCAAAGCAGCTGCGGTTGAAAAAGCAGGAAATAAAGGTCAGGTAAGAGCCCGGGCCAATACAGCAGCAGACATTGAACCGGTTCTATGTATGCTCTCTGTCTGCTGCTCTTCAGAGCTACCGGTTCTACAAAGGTGGACAGACCCGGTAGAATCCCACCCCTGGATCTATGTTAGAATTGAACACTCCGCCCTCAACATGGGGGGAGGAATAAGACACCACTTATCTGCAGTTTACAACCTATCCCTTGCATTAGTTCCAAGAAGATTTTACAACCAATTGTACTAACCAATTGATTCTGGTGAACCTGAGAGGACAGATAAACACCCAAGTAACCTCAACTGCTCTCAGAGAATGGTAATGACCAGATGACAGCAAAGAAATACAATCCTTCCATCCTATCAAAACCCATCCTTCCATCCTCCACCATTCAGTCTCAATGATCCATCAGAACTGATGAAACTCCCTGGACGAGAAGCAGAACATTTTCTTCTTCTTCCTCAAGGAAAACAGTCCAGTTGCCTTTTGAAGAAAATAAAGCACTTTTATACGCAACTTCCCTTTTTAATATTAGTTGCTAGGAACAGGATGGAAAAGTGTTCTTACATGTGTTACTTGTAGTCTTTAGTCTATAAGCAAGACATAAGAGTAAGAACACTTTCGTCTTTGGTAAATCCTCCTCTTTAGCTGCATTGCTTCAGGAGAATTATCACTGAATAAGGAAAAAAAAACTTTGGTCAGCTGTGGAGATGCACTTCTGTCATCATAGTCCTGCTAATGCCATGGTTATATTGCTCTGTGGCTTTGATCTTTAGTCCAATTTGTCTTCTCTAAGTACCATCCAAGAAATAGACTTTGATACAGCATTCCAAAAGGTTACATTTCAGCATTTTAGTAATAACATTACAGTATGTGCTCATTTTGGAACTGATCTAATACTTGCTGAAGTTAATAGTTGCTAAAGTAGTTTTCAGTCTTCAGGCAATCTCTCCTTGCCAATTTTCCACTGTGCACAGAAATAAGGAGTGAATTATAAAGCTGTATCATACTGTACCAGCTGAGGTAGTTACACAATCATAAAACCAATTTATCTCAGATGGTATACAATTATCTAATCAAAGCAGAAAGGTAGATACCAGTACTACAAGTTGTTCTACAGCCATATTGCAGACTAATCTAAATTATATATTTGCCATGCTCATTACAAAATTTGACAAACAGAATATCAAATAGATTTTAAAAAATACTGTATGTCAGGAAAAAAAAAGAAAACTTGGACTTGTGCAAGATAAAATGGCAAACATTAGAAACAGCTGGAAAAACTCAAGATGGACCATGCTATATCTTAATTGGAAAATTTTGCTTTGTCTAACACATTTGTCTAAAACTGTGGGTGGAAAAAGTATGATTCATTCCTGGGTCATACTCAGTATGAGCTGAGTCATACAGCAGAATTCACTTATTGTGGGAAATTTTATAGAAGAAATAGGACAATCAAATGAAACAAAAAGATAGAACAAATGAGGAATGAACTCATATAGTTAAAAAAGAAATGAGCACATTTCGTACTGCAGTCTGACATTAAAGATAAACCCAAAAAAGTTAAAAATTATTGGTCTAAACACAAAATATGGTTCAAAAGTCAAAAGAGGTAAGAGAATGAAAAAATTGTCATGTTCTGCTAAAAGTGAGTAGTGAACAATGCAGGCAAATGAACTGCAGGAATTCAGGTATAGAAGGGATGAAAACCTCTATGGTAGGATATTTATTTCAGTTTTATTCCAAGATTTGAACTTTGCTTTGTGTGATATATCAAACATGAGGCCACTTGGCAGAACCCTATTCCCTTCACAATGTTGAGTTACACATTTAAAAATACTTGAACTGGGCTTCAAGAAATTACAAGAACACATTAGGTTTATATATCATATATTTGTTTAAATCATGTTTTGTTGACTAAGGCACAAAGGTTTAATTCAAATAACACATTAAATCATAAAGCAAATAACTTTGAGCCATAACGTGGCACGCAAACTTAAGACTACTGGTGTAATAAAAGGAAGAGGATCGAAAGATAAAGAATGCAGCTTTTTAGAGAACCCATTTTCATGTATCAGAATACACTAAAAAGATCTTTTTCTTGGCGACATGGCTGGGCAAAAATGAAACCGAGTGTAGTAGAGAAAATTAAATGAAGTTGGGTTCTCTTCCAATTTAAAAAGTACAAAAATTATTCTTCCACCAATGAACATACATTGCTGCTGCTTTAATGTCAGAAGCCCCAAGGTGCTTCCAGAGTGAAAGGATTACCTGTTGATAACTACCATTGCCCAGGGGATGCCCAGTTAGGGGCTCCTTTCATGTCCCTGTTAATGTGTCCATTGAAGTGGTACCTATCTACCGTGTCTACTCGTGATTATTCACTTTTGAACTGCTAGGTCAGCAAGAGCTGGAGCGAATGACAGGTGCACGCCTATCACACAGCAACACTTGGGTCTCAAACGCAGGCTTAGTGATTGTCAACCCAGTGTCCTAACCCTGTGAGTCATGCTCCTCATGAGTATATATTTAACTATTATGTGGATTATTGTAAGTGATTATTTTTACCTGAGTTATTGTCCTCATACCTGAAACATAGTAAAGAAAGCCCAGCAACTGGCTTTGGTTGTTTATGATAAAAAATAAGAGCTTCTTCAGTTGCTGCTATGAATAAGTCAGGGATTTTAATTTACTTGCCAAGAATTCCTAGGAGGCACATTCTGTCAGTAGATGGAAGTGTATTGCTCTGACTTTCCCATCTTGCAGAACCGGTGTTGTTTTTTCCCTGGCTCTTTGCCCAACAGCATTCTCTCTCAAAAGCTTTCCAGTTGTATGTGAAGTGGTATCTGACAACAGATGTTTATTCTTAACCAGAATTAGCAAGAGGATTTGCTTGAGAAATATTATAGATGAAATCTATGATTGCATTACTGGGTATTTGTTTGTCACACAGTTTAAGCCTACTACTTTCAGAAAGCAAGAGAATATAAATTGCTTGCAAAAAAGTCATTGTGTTAGAGCTCATGTCCTGGGACATAAGGATTGATTTTATATTGCATTTTGATTAATCGTGCACGTCACATGAAGCATTTTTAGTTTTATTTAAGTTTATTCATCTGAAGCTACATATGACAAATTACAGTACTGTATGTCTTAAGTGTTACGTGAGCTTCGGCACCACATGAAAATAGTCCCTACAGAAGGCTTTTTCCAGTCACTCATGGGATTAGCTCAGCAACTGACCTAATTCTGTGATTACACACCTATCATTGTGGATCAACAGAAGGTTTGAGACCTGGAGAAAACTGGTTTTAAACGGAGAGTTATTCAAAAGAGATACAGTTCATTTGTTTTCTATCTTTGTTATTATTATAAAACTAGTTGTAGCAGGAAGTTCTAAATGCTTTTAAAGAGGTTTAATCGGTCCAATGCAGTGAGCCACAAACTACAGTATATTTTACATTAATCTTATATGAACCCATCCCTTGTAACTATTTTGTTCAATGTATTATATGAACCTAAAGAATCAGATAAGTCATGATTCAATTAACAATGGACAAGCCTGTTATGTGAACACAGACATTGAGAGAAGCAAAGTCATTTAAAAATCATATGATAAATACTGAGAGGGTCCTTGGTGTTCTCCGAGCTTGGCTGTTTTCTTGCAAACGTTTCATTACCCAACTAGGTAACATTATCATTGCTAGTAAGGAGTGTGTTTACTCTCTATTTATATTCTAGTGCCTTCTCCTGTCACTATTGGTGCAAATGTTTACTGTTAGCTTGTTTGGCAGTTCCTTGATTAGGGTATTGTTTACTTCTTGATTGTTGGTGGAAAGGTGTTTTGATTTTTTTTGTTTCCTTTTTGGCTTCTTGATTGTCTCTTTTGTACAGTATGTAGATGTTACTTATGTCTATGTGTTTATTGATGGCCAATTTGTCAGATTGCCAGATTACCAGAAATTCAGTAGTGGTTTTGGACTTGGCTTGGTCTAGACTGGTCAGAGTTTTCCATTTGAAACTATGGCCTCTCATATGCTGTGAAATTTAAGAGTTTTCATCATGTCTTCTAACTACTAGTTGGTATTCATAGATATGCTCTGCTAGTCTTTTGCCTGTTTGTCCTATGTAGTGGCTTTGCACTGTATGTTGTAGATGACCCCTGGTTTTTCTTCTGAGGAGGCTGGGTGTTTTGGTTTACTTAGAATGTTTTGGAGAGCTTTAGTTGATTTGCGTGGTACGTTAATTCCATGTGGCTATAATAGTTTGTTGGTGGTTTCAGAGACATTTATGATGCATGGCAGTATTATCCTTTTGATAGACGATGTTAGTTGTGCTATGTTGGGTTTATAAAGGGGAACTTACTTTGTGATGGAATGACTCTGCTTTTGTCATTTGTTGAAAGCCTTGAACTGTCAATCCATTTAGTCATGGCATAAGCTGACAGAACAGATTGTGGAAACAAACAACTGACTACTTTGATCTTGTTGCCAAGATGGATTTGAGTTTCTCAACCATGGAGGGAACTAAGAAAGAGGTCTTTTAAGTATGTAGCTTGGGCAAAATGTAGACTATATTAAAGTGAAATGGTTGTACCAGAATGACTAATTATTCCTTTAATAAACTTCACATAGTACAAAAATCTACTGTAAAAATTGAATTTGAAAAAAAGCACAGATTTTTTCAGAATAGGGAAGACAATGAAACAAACATACATACTGTCCTCATTCCTATAAAATAATTATTAAAATTATTTAAATAGCAGGATTGAAAAAAGATAACTGCAATTAAAATTGGGGTGAAATTACTAATAGTTTCAGCTAGGCAGATAACACTTTAACATAAAGACAACTTAATTAAATTCACTATATAGGTAAAATTGTCACCTTGCATACTAATGATTCTTTATAATCAAAGGTAAATCATTTTACTGGGCTCATAATAGTTAAATGCTGTACTGGGGAGGTGATGTCAGCAACAAAACTAACACAAACTGATTATTAAATTTCAACTAAATATCCTGAAAAATGGAAAATCCATTGATTACTCCTGAATAATCCAGTCGTATTAATTAAAACATTTAAAAATTTCAAGGGTGGCATCTGTGGATGGTACATTTTTCACTATATTTTGGTTAAACAACTTATTTGGCTTATCTTCAGTTATGTTTCTCTAGGTGACATAGCAAATGATCCATAGGTATTCCAGCGATAAGGAAGTAAAGCAGTAATTTCTGAAGTTTACTGTAGCTTAAAATTCCTGGTAATGTTTGATTCCAATGGTAGAAGTTCCAATAATCAATATATCGAAATGCCAGCAATGCTGTGAAAAATTCAGCTGAGAAAATTATTAAGGACAGCAAACATGAAGACTTCTCTGATTATAACATGCACAAATTATTTGGGTCGCATGGAAACACTGGTCAGAGAAAATCATGTTTCTTTTATTTATTTATTTTATTTATTTATTAATTCGACTTATATGCCGCCCCCTCTCCGTAAAGGACTCGGGGCGGCTTACAAAATAAAATCACACATCAATAAGTTAGATAAAACCAAATTAAACAATCAAGCCGAATTAACACTGAAATCACAACATTAAAACTCTAAAAAACCACCCCACCTCAGGGTCACAGCCCGGATTGATTAAACAACCAGGTCTTCAAGTCGCGACGGAAAGTGCGGAGGTCAGGGGCCAGGCGGAGCTCCAGGGGAAGTTGATTCCAGAGGTCCGGGGCCGCAACAGAGTAGGCCCGTCGTCGGGGGACCGCCAGTCGGCACTGTCCGGCTGACGGGACCCCAAGGAGCCCCCCTGTCTGTGAGATCGTACAGGGCGGTTAGTGTTACAATAGACAAAAGAGTGTAGCTCTTCTTTTTAATAAATACAGACCCTGTTTATATGAATATTTATTACTGTGGATGTAGGTCATGTGAATCTGATTTAGTTTCTGCTATATGGCAAGATCCTATCCATAAGAAGTGTGAGTAAGTTGTTACATTGTTTGGACTTAACATTTGATCAGAGATAGATTTTCAAAAGCATCTAGTAAGGGCCTGGGGGAATCCTTCTGATGCAACCTCTTTCATATTCTCTCTGACAAGGGAGTCTGTTTTTCTTTTAGACATTGTCATAAAGGAAACAAAAAGATTGACAACCACCAAAATTAAATAGGAGACGTGTATGCATCTTGTTGATGAGTGTTATTGCTTTTAATTCCAAATTTTTGCAGTTGAAATATATGTTAAAGACCAAAGACTACCATGAAAGATTAGTGTATGATGTAAAACCTCAGTTTTGTGGGGTTCTTTGATGCTTTCTGAGCTTGGATGTTTCCTTGCAGACATCTAAGTTCAGATGTCTCTAAGGAAACCTCGCTTTACCAAACCTGGTAATGTCATCACAGAAGGCAGTGGGATTTGCTCTCATTTTATATACTAGTGAAGTGATGGCTAACCTTTTTGTTGTCATGTGTGATATCACATGCGTGCCTGCATCCATAATGCAATGCATCCATAATGCGTGTGTGACTGCTCCGTGTTCCCCTGTGTGTGATCCCCTGTGCCTGGTTTTGGGTCTAGCAGGCCTCCCTGCAGCCACATGGGAGCAAAAATGGGGTGCGTCTCCCGCTTGTGCCCCACAGCCCGCGCATGCATGGCAGAGACCTGAAAATCAGTTGGCCAGTGGGAGGTGTGCGCACATGCGCGATGGAGCTGAGCTGGGGCGATGGTTTGAATGCCTGCAGAGAGGGCTCCGTGTGCCACCTGTGGCACGCATGCCATAGGTTCGCCATCACAGTACTAGTGGTTTGCCCTGTCAGTGTTGGTGGGAGTGGTCTTGGTAGTCCCATGATTAGGCTGTTTATTACTAGCTTGTTTATCTGAGTTTGCAGTTCCTTGATAGGAGTATAAATTAAATATCTGAATACACTCTTGAATATCTTTTTGATTTCGCATCATTTAGAAACATCAAACCATTTTTTGCCTTGATTCCTGAAATAATCCTTGCAATTGTTTTTAATGAAATGGAGCCTAAAATGGCTGTCAGAGAATATACTTTCTGTTCAGAATGATATAAATCATTCTCAAGAATTGATATGATATGGATTTCTAAAAACCTCACAAATAAAATTAAGAAGCTGATATTTTTCCTAAATTTTTTCATATCATAATCCAGTTCTTTGATATTCAGAAAAAATATTTTGAATTGCAGATTGAGATTAAGTGAATCTATTTTACAATAGGAATCAATTATAAAAAATTAAATGAATATTTTGGAAATATTTTGGACAAAGGAACAAACCTAATAATTGTTTGGGATGCTAATAAAGCGATCACAAAAGGTTATACAATATAACCATTTAGAGAACAAGAAATCTTGGAAAATATGCAAAAAATACTGGATGAAATTGGAAATAAAGAAATCAAACTGCAAAAGATACCAATGGATTCTAAAATCTTACATCAAATTAAATTGTTCTACCAACAATTATCTAAACAGCCTAAGAAGGAGAAACTAAACTGAATTATGTGAAACTGAAGCATTTTGAATTTGCAATTAATGAGGAAGATGGCTGGCATACAAATTGAGAAAAGAAATAGAAAGTGATAGAGAAGATCCAAGAAAGTGACATGGTTATAAAAATGACCTCATTAAAAAATATAACTTTTCCCCCAATCTTTATAAGAAACAGGAACTAGACACACAAAAAATAGATGATTATCTACAAAGACAACATTTACCTACTCCCTTACAAGCTTAGAGACAATTTATGAATGAACCAGTAAACCACCTTTGAAATACAGCTAGTCCTCAACTTACGACCTCAACTGAGCACAAAATTTCTTTTGCTAAGATATCTGTTGTGAATTTTGCCCCATTTATGACCTTTCTTGACACATTTGTTAAGTGAATCACTGCTGATTTTAAGTTAGTAACATGGCTGTTAAGTGAATCTGACTTCTCCACTGACTTTGCTTGTCACAAGGTTGGAAAAGGGGAGCACATGACCCTGGCAATTGTCATAAATGTCAGGTGCCAAGAATCTGAATTTTGTTCACATAACCCATGGCCATGCTGAAATCATTGTAAGTCATTTCTTTCAGTGCCATTCACTTTGAGCAATGACTAAACAAATTGTTGTAAGTCAAGGATTACCTGTATCAGATACTATTAAAAAAGCAAAGCAGGCAAAGCTCAGGGTTCAGATAGTCCCACAAGTCAATACTATAAATGTTTTGAGGACCAACTCCTACAGCCATTAAAAGATATAATGGATGGTGTACTACAGGGAGCAAAGATGTCTCAAACTTGGAAAGGAGCCAACATAGCACTATTATCAAAGGAGGGTCAAGATGCCTTGAGAATAAAAAATAATTGACCAATTTCATTATTAAATAATGAATACAAACTTTTTACTTAACTACTGGCAGAAAGATTGAAGAAGGTTTTAGTCTTATATTCATGAAGACCAATCTGGCTTTCTGCTAAAAGGACAACTAAGAGATACTGCAAAGTGAGAATACTTTTGAACATTATCGAATATTTACAATACAACAGTGAGAAAAACAGCTCTAATATTTCTGGAATGTGTACAAAGCCTCTGAGAATTTAAATTGAGTCTTTATGTTTAAAGTCTTGGAAGATACAAACTTCAGGGAGAAATTTATTCAAGCGGTTATAGTGATTTAAACTTCGTAACAAGCAAATATTAATGGAGACTTAAATAAACCATGTGAAATTGAAAAAGCATGAGACTAAGATGTGCCCTATCTCCTTTGTTGTTTATATTAATGTTGGAAATTTTGACTAGAGGAAATATTAGACATGATGAGAAAATAAGCATAAAAAATAAAAAGGAAGTTTATAAATTGAGGGGTTTTGCTGATGATTTAGTTATACTTCTATGAGACCCCCAAACTGGTATAGAATACTTGATGAAGCAATTAAATGACTTTGGAGCTTTAGCGGACTTCAAGAGAAATAAAGAGAAAATATTCAATATTATTTAAAGGAACTTGATTCTCTTCAACATTTTTGGTTACAATAGAGTTAACTAACTCACATAATTCTTAAGTCCATCAGTTGTAAATTTCCTTTAAGGAGGCCATCTGGTGTTTTCTAATGGGTAGTCTTCAAAGCCTTATCAATTTGTAAGCACAGTCACTCTTCCCACAGGAAAGGATATTTTTAGTTGACTTCTACATCTTTTTAAAAATCAATTTCATCTAAATTCCTAGTATTTAAAAGCTAAAACCACATTATTGTCCTCTTTTGCAATTTTACTTAAAATTAATTGTTACAAAATTAGCAACATGTTTTTCTTCTTAAACTGATAAAAGGCTCATTCAGTGAAAACAAAGCTTCCAAATTCTGAAGATTTTTTAATCTTGAAGAGGTTGGATAAGGGATAGATTATGGGATGAAGATATATTTATTTTCTTGTTTATATTTATTAAAATTGGAAGTCATTGTGTTTTCTTTATCTTTTTCCTTGTTTTTTCTTTATCCTACTTTGCACTTTTTACTTCCTCTTTTTACTTTTCCTTATTTTTCTGAATAGTTTGTATTAGTTTTTATTAGAGTAATGAAAAATCTTCAATAGAATATATTGAAAGTTTTACCTATCCCTGTTTCAATATGATTTCATAAGCCAAGTTACAGATTTTTTAATTAGGCTTACCAGATAAATATTAACAATTTGGAACATCAAAATCATACAGATCTACCTCATATAATATTATGGAAATTTTATAGGAGTGCTATGGTTCACATGGTTAGGACACTGGGTTGATAACCTTTGCAAGCCCATCTTCAAAGCCTGAGCACTGCTTTGTGATGGAATGAGTTCCCATCATTTGCTTCAGCTCCTGCCCACCTAGCTGTTGAAAAGCATGCAAACCTGAGTAGAGAAATAGGGTACCACTTCGGTGGGCTCATTAATGGGAACATAAAAGGAGCCCCCAACTGGGTGTCCCGAGCCACGGTGATGTCATCAGTTAATCCATTCACCACAGAAGCTGTTTGATGCTTCCTGATACCGAAGTATAGTACATGGAAAATGTACTACTACTGTATTTCAAACATGAGAGACTCAAACATTCTGGAAAAATACTTTAATATTGTTATTAAAGTAGAATGAGGCCCTGTGAGCTTTTTATAATCTTTTTGCTGCATTCTAAGCTGTTTCGTTCTTAACCGAAGATCTGTATTTAACATGTTTAAGTCAGATGTCTTTCAAGGGTTTTTGTGCAAGAAGGAAAATAGTTTTTTCAGGGTTTTGAATCTCTTGGCAGAGACTTTCCATTTTCCAACTAAGCAAACTGTATCAGGCCATGAATTTTTTAGAACAGAGATAGAAATAGCAATAGGACTTAGACTTATATACCGCTTCACAGTGCTTTAAATCCCTCTCTAAGCCCTTTTACAGAGTCAGCATATATCCTCCCCAACAATCTCGCTTATTTTACCCACCTTAGAAGGATGGAAGGTTGAGTCAACCTTGAGCTGGTGAGAATTGAACAGCTGAACTGCAGCCAGCAGAAGTAGCCTGCAGTACTGCCTTCTAACCACTGCGCCACCAAGCCCTGTATAGTCTGAGTTTGCAGTATACGCCTTATAGTTGGGTTTTCTGAATTTCAGAGGTTTAAACCAAATGGAAGAGTTTTTCACTATAGTCATGCAAAGAAGAGTTTTGTAGGGAAGGACAATTATAAAATTTATACCAGGTGTCTAATTTTACTTTTTGATAAAAATTCTGGTATATTTAAAATATTTATTAAATTTATATGCTGCCTGGCTCCCAACAATACTGAGTGATTTACAACTTAAAAAAAAATAAAAGTGTATATTTATGCACACCCCCACACACCCCATAACAGATAAAATCAAAGCAGTAAAATAGAACAAGAACAAAAAGAAACAGACCCAGTCCACTGTTTGTGCAAGATGAGCTGTGCATGTGCATATGTTGGCCTGCTGCTCATATGGCCCAGTTCCCCTCCCCCTCCCCAAAACTTGGAGACTGCTGTTCTAAAAAAACATGGTTTTACTATGGAGGATACAAAACAACGAGAAACCAGATGTCTGCTACTGATACAAAGGAAAATATCATTTCTTTGGGAATTGCTTGTCAACATCCATGCCTGTTGCCTCTATCATGAAGTCAACTGATATTAAATTGAAATGTGGCACAAAGTCATTCGTTTGGAGACAGGAAATGATCACAAGTACTTATTTTAATGGTAGCCAAAATATAGTATAAAGTATAAACTCTCTTTACACAGATTTCCGTGATGCAGATAGTATTATTTACTGTAACACTTGCACTGATTCAAGTTGATGATTCAAGCTCAATTCATAGCATCATAATTTTTATTAATTTTGATCTCAGGATTTATCATGAAATATTTATCTAAAGAAATGGGGCTGACTGAAGACTATGCAAACCAAGATCTCTATTTGCTCTTCATTTTATACTCTGCGGAAAACTGTGTATTACATTTTTTGAACAGGACCCAGGAAGAGGCAACAATCCAATGTACAATTAAGGATGCTTAAGTTCCACTGAAATAAAAAGAACACAATGGGAGTTAATGTGCTTAACAGCATACTGGATGGTGGCCATTTCCTAATCATCTTCAACAAATAGGTTTGGTTCCAAAGCTTGTGAGTATGTGAAATAATAAACTGAAATTGACATGGAAATGCAGTTTTTAAAAAGTACATTTTGATATGAGAGACACCTATCAAGATTCATGATGGAATTTTGAAATAGCATTTAGTTAGCAACAAAGCCAGCAGAATAGTTTTAATTATTTTCAGCAAAAGTAAAACCTATCTTTCTTCTTTCTTGAATTAGTCCTGGCTTTTGATGCTTCTGATCACTTTGGCACTGACCTCTGTTTGCTTATCTTCATGTTTTTTCTTCTCATCTTTGTTTTAAACTGTTCAGAACCGCTCTCTCTTTCAATTCAGTCATTCGTCTGGCTCCTACTACAATATCATACAATATCAGTGGCAGGCACTGAATAAAGCAAGGAGGAAGCCATGAGAGACATTTCTCTTTCTCTCTAAGGAAGCCAAATGAATTTCATTAATTAAACTGTGTTTTAATACTTGCATACACCTTGAAATATACAAAAAAAGATGTCCTGTTCCATTCAAGGTATGTTATCACCACAGAATATTTAACTCCAATTACATATGAACAGAATCAATCCCTGGGGCACAAGCTGAATGTGAATTAAAATGCTGTGTTAAAATCTAATTAGTATCAGATTGAACCTGCCATTTTACTATTTAGAAGGATGGCCTCCTTAATGATTTAAATTGTGTTTGTCTAAGTTACATAATTCAATAACAACTCTTGATATTCTGAAAAGCCAAAAACGTAATAAAACAGCAGAATCAGGAACAAACAGAACTGCATGCTAAATACTGACTACTTAAAACACATAGACATTACAAAACAGTAATTCAGCAAAAATGCAGGTGCAATATATTTTTAATAAAAGTAATATTTTATAGTGATACAAGCTCTCAAAAATACCATAAATAGCAGAATTTCCATGGAAGATTTTTATTTTTAATAAAAATAGCATATTTTTATAGTGGTAAAGCTCTCCAAAATGCCATAAAATAAATAGAATTTCTATGGGATATTTTTTAAAAAAATATTATTTTTTCTAGTCTTGATTATCTTTGCTACTTGGGGTCAAAAACTAAACAAAATGAACTTAAAAAAAAACCTAGAACAAGGCATGGCTTATTTTAAAAATATGCCATAAAAGGTATCTTTTGAATCTTACATTACATTACAGCAAAGGGATTTAAAAGAAATTACCTCAGCTATCTTTTTTCATCTATACAATATGCTTAATTACCCATGGTTAGATGCTTACAGGCCTGTTTCATATTACACCAGCAACTGTTGTCCCAGGGTAATGCTAATACAATTTTCTAACTTCTATGTGCTTTAATCTGCAAAATAGAAAACAGAGAAGTAGTTCATAATATACTAACACTCAGCACTACAATCAGGAGATCTAAAATAATTCTGGTTGAATGTACCAATTATGGAATTGAATAACAGTGGTTTTACAATTTATGTGCACAATTTAAGGCATCATTTGGTATCTAAGTTCCATGGTTAAACCAGGAACCCAGTCCATACATACAATATTCCAGAGTTCACTATTCTTTTCTTTATCAAGCAGTTAAAAATAAGAGAAACATTAAATGTTAAGCTGAATCAAGGACACGGCAGCTACATGGTTCTTTTCAGACAATGGTCAAATCCAACAGTCAATGGTCAAATCCAACAGTCAATGGGATGGTCCAAAATAGAATGGGAATCTCTGGCACACTAAACAACCAATTCCCTATGTCAAAGGGTAGGAGTTTTATGTTGCGAATTCATAAGGCCAGTTGCAAGACAATGCATACGGTGCAATCAATGGCGTTGCAATAAAATATAACTATTACGGTATATACTGTTTTTCAGAAAGTTATTGTCTTCAGCAGGCATGGTTTTGATATGAAAAAAGGAAACTGATACTGATTATATCCAATTTAGATCAGGTCAATTTCACCTGCTGTTTTTCCCCACTGATGACAGAACTGTTTCTAAACATCAATAGGCTATTATGTATAAACTTCATGTTAGTAACAACATTGTTAAGAATAGTTTCGATGATCAGAATTAAACAAAAAACATGCAGTCTGTATGTCAGTGGTCAATTTGAGGCACAACAACTTAGTAAAAAAAGGAACTTCCTAAAATAAACCCAGAAATTAGGTCTGTGTGTATTCCCACCTGTTACCAGGGGTGGGATTCTATCAGCTCGCTCCGGTTTTATAGAACAGGTTGTTATAATGCTGCACAGTTCGGAGAACCAGCAAATCATGCTGTGGCTGGCCTCTCCCCTCTCTGCCCTCCTCACCATCACTCCTTATTGTGCATGTGTGACATCAGGTGCATGCCTGACATTGCTGACTGCATTTTACCCCACTCAGTCACTCAAGGTATTTTCCCCCCTTCCTGATGATCAGCTGTTCCAATGATCAGCTGTTCCGGGATCCCCGTCTTACTACTTTGCCCAGGAGGCAAAAGGGGCAGGGGAGCTACGCCACCCTGCACTACATTTTTTGCCTTCCTTGGCTCCAGGGAAACTTCCTGGGAACCAAAACGTCCCCTAGGAGGCTTCCTTGAGGCCTAGAAGGCCCCCCAAAAAACCGTGTGTGTGTGTGTGTGTTGCAGCAAAAAACGAAGAAGCCACGGCCACCCAGCCCACTGAACTGGTTGTTAAAAAATTTGAATCCTACCCCTGCCTATTTATATAAAAATATATGTCACTTATTATCATAAACTGAATTGCTAAAGACCACATTTCTTCAGGGAATTTAGGGAGTGAAACCACAATCAGTGATTTGCAACAATTGAAATGTGTTCCCAAAGGTTCATTAAGGCAGTTTTGATTCATGAGGGTTTCTTTTAAAATCCTTTTTCATATACAGCTCAAATCAGTGAATATACCACTCCTCTTCCTATTTTCCCCAGTGAGCTGGTTGAGACTAGCCCAAAGTCACCCAACCGGTTTTTCAAGAATCCTGGAGATCAATCTCACAAGACCCATAAATCCATTCTTACTACTTTCCCATGGAGAGGTCCAGACATGATGTAAAGTAGACCCTTAGCTGGGATGGATGGAAACTGTGTTTGGGTGAAGGTGCTGTCTTGTTCCATGGTGTGTTCAGTAATTAGCTATCAGAAGACAATTTTCTGTTTAAATGCATAATATATATTTTATCTCATTTTTTCTATAAAAGAACTATTATTTATTAGACAAGTTTATACAGCCTCTTAGCTCACTTAATGACTCTGGACTGCTCACAACTAACTATAAAATATAATGCACTACTAGGGCACATGTCATAGGAATAAGCATAATTAAAAGAGCCGCCATAAAAGCTACAGAAGGGTAAGTCCCACTTTTTTCAATAAATCATTAGCTGAATTTTCACAAATGTTGTCAAAAATTTAAAAAGCCCTCCTGGCTTATTATGGCAGTATATGAATCAAAGTATCCAAGATTGCCATATTTTTATCAGTTACAATAAAAATAGAAACAGTTGAAGAAATCATGGCTTTTATTTGACCACTAGTTGAAAAGCAAATCCCAGGAATGAGTTTGGCCTTTAAAACTTATTTTCATAATAGTAGTAAGCATACAGCAGAAACCAATTGCTCAATCATGTTCTTTTAAGCATTTTCAGCTCAGCATTTTCTAATGCTTCTTAAAGGTTCACTTAGAGTATTTTGGGGTAGAGAATGTACTACAGGTCTAATAAATAAGCAAGATAACATACTGTCTGAGCTCTTCTCTCCCTATTGTTGCAATCCTATGATTGAAAAATCCACCCACTCCAGTATGTATCCACAGGCACATGGTGCACTTTAGCTGCAAATCCTAATCCTGTATCCATCCAGTATGGACCAATCAAGTATATGATTACACTCATTTAATTTCTTATCTTGCTCTTAGAAATATTTTAATTGTTTTTAATGCCTCGGATTAACAAATACATCAAACTCTAGCCTTGATTAATGGAATACGCGAGGTTTAAATTGTCCTTGTTTTAGATACAAAAATAATAATAAAAACCCCTAATATGTCCAGAATTACTAAAGACTAAACCAGTTTAGCACTTACCGCTGGGGAAAAAACCAATCCTTCCAGAAAAGAGCCACCTGGCAAATCCCCTTTTAACTATCCACCGGGAAGACTAAGAGGTTCCAGAAAAAGCCATTGTGCCCCATCAGATACAATCCGCCGTCCGCTCACTTCGGAGTAAACTCCATTTCATCAGATGAACTGATTTCTGCAGTCAACGCAACCAGGAATGCCTTACAAAACAGTAATCCTTTGTAGGTTACCCCTTTCGGGTAAACACAGGACAGACCCGCCAACCATGCCTCCAAGCCAATCATTACTCGGCTAAAAAAGAAAGGAAACCACCAACCCACAGGTCCGTCTTTCTTCCGGACAGGTAAAAACATCGCTTGCAAAAGACGGAAATCTTCCCCCTTTCGCGCAGCACGCCTCTTCTTGTTGATTGGACAAAATAGTTGTCTTTCAAAGGAATGAGAAAGGCGGGCTCCCAAACCTCGAACCAGAAGCTTACTTCTCCCCTGGCGCGTTTTCTCACCAGCCTCCCTCAGTCCCCACACGTTCCCGAGGCTCCTCCTTCTTTTTCCTCGGCGTGAGTCATCACCGCTCTTAGCTCCGCCCACTTCCCCGATTGACTCCCTTTAAAAAAAAAACAGTCCTCATGGTCGGCTCGCTCGTGGGCGCGGCTCCACCCCTTTCCAGGAGGCTCCGCCCCTCCACTTCAGGCCTGCGGCCCGGATAGTTACGGCTCCTGTGGTTCGTGAGGCGGGGCGAGAGGAGCCAGCGAGGAAGCTGTTGCATCAAATCGCCGCAGACAGTCCCGGAAAAGAGTTCCGTAAGCCGGCTCCTTGCTGAATCGGAACCTCCTGGACAAGGATTTGTGGGGCTCATTCCCCCCCACCCCGGGAAAGACGGAAGAGAGGCAACCAGAAGGAGGACAATCCGGTCGCTCACAGTCCCCGGGACTCGGTCCCGAAAGTCTTCCCTCGCCCTCGCGCCGGCCAGGGGCAGCGCAGACTCCTCCCCTTCCCTCTTTTTCCCACCCTCCCCTGTAACCGCCGCAGCAGCAGCGGCAGCGCCACCTTCCCTCCTTCCTTTTCCCGGTTCCTGCTGCCCCCGAGCCTGAGAGGCACCTGCACCTCCCCGCCACGGCGAGAGAAGGGCAAGGCCGAAGTCGGCCGCAGTGGCTTTTCCAAGGTAAGAGTCGCTTGTCGAGCGCGCCGTGGCCAAAAGGTGGTGGTGGTGGTGAGGGGGGAGGCGGCGGCCGCGGTGGGGATGGAGAGGGGAAGGGAAAAGGCGGCGGCGGGGAGGGGTGGCTCTCCTTGAACGGTGTACAATGGAGAAGGTGGCAAGTGTGGCGGGTGGGGGGGGGTCTGGGCGGAAGAGGCGAAGGATCGGGGTCCGCCTCATAGTTGTGAGGCTTGTTGCTCCCTTTTTTTGTGGGAAAAGGGAGTCGTAACCCTGCGGCGGATTGGAGGTGTTTATGTTCCTTGTGCGTGGGCTTCCCTGGAAAAAGCCTGGGGTCCGCGTCGCGAAGGGCGAAGCAGAGCCTCTGATGGGAACAGGCGTGAGGTTGGCTGGCTCTGAATTCCTCTGTTCCTCCTGTGCTGTGGAAGATGGGAGCGTGTTGTGTATGCGTGGTTTTTCTTTCGGGTTCCCCCCCCCCAGCGCGCGTACAGTGGAAAGGATTATGTGTGCATAATACATGAGGGTGGAAGGCTCTCACAACGCGCACGCAACTGCCGTTCCTTGCGAAGGAGTGTTAATGCGATGTGAGGATTGGGGAGAGGTGAGACGAAGACTTCGCAGTTTGGCTGTTCCTCCAGCCCGAAAAACAGAAGACAATTAGCAGCCTGATCCTTTTCCAATGAGGCACCATCCTCCGCAGACGAGATTTATTATCATGGTAAGAAACCAGTGTGTGTGTTTGTGTGTGTGTTTCTTTATGTCTGGTTGGATCGGATCTTCCTTTCCAAGTCACCCCGGATAAGAAAGCAGAGGTGATTACTTTGGATCACTGATGCTTGTGTTGAAAAACCAGAAAAGCTTTCTGTAAAGATCTGTTACTGTTAGATCTTCTTCATAGTTTCAAAAAACTGATGGCAACATGGCAAAACACTGTAAAGGTCTCTTTCTGGAGGCTTACTCCTATTCTTCAAAAATGGCTTTATTAAGCTGCAGTTATGACTTGTATGAATTGTTCAACGGGGAAAAAGGTATTTACAATGAGCATTGAATTGCCTTAATAGTGAACACTCTTATTTACTTTCAAATGATTTGTGAAGATGTTTAAAGGTTGCATGCATTATACTGGTCTTGCCGGCAAGTTTTGTATTATATCAAGGTATCAAATTATAAGCGAAAGTGATATAATGGGTAGAAACCCAATTAGCTTTCCAAGTTGGTAATTACTTTTACTTGTGAATTGTTACAAAGGGTTTTGTGTGTATCATATTTTTAGTCTATTCAAATTCATTTTGAACTAATTCAGTCTCTTCAAAGAATCCATTAAAAGTATTACACTCTGAAAAGTCGTCCTTTCTTTTGTAAAGCTATTAGGAATTGTGTTAGGACTGTAAAGTTTGGATTAATGTACGATAGCAGAAGGTCACAGAGTAGTATTAATAGCTCTTTATTAGACTTTTCCTATTCCTGTATACCTTTATCTATATAATTTGATACCATTTCTTTCAAGATTTGGATATATAATACAAGCTAAAACTGTTTTCATGTTTTTAATAGATGGTTCTCATGTTTAGATTATGAAAACTCATAGTTTACAAATGTACTGTACATTAGATCAGGGATCTCTGATTAACTTTTGTTAATATATTTCCATGAAACAACTTAAGAGGGTCTTGTATTATGTCTATTGCTAAATTATGTTACAGTTCTTGGAAAGTTAGGGTATAACAGTTTATGTATTAATACTTCATTCCTTGCTATATGAAAAAGTTTAACAAAGGTTTTGACTGTTTAGCACCGTGTATGTCAACCATGTTTTGTAAACAAACTACGGAGTTCTGAATTATGTTTTTAATTTTGAATGTTCTTCAGGGGGTGGAAAATAGAAAGAATAGCCTTAAGTTGTTCAAGAATTAGAATGATTTTAACAAATGTGTATGGAAAATACACAATTCAGACTTGCTAGAGTATTTTATGCCTTTAGAGTGTGGGGTGTCTAATAGTGTTTCTCAAACTTTATTATTATTATTACCTTTATTGTCAGAGAACAACGTGTACAATGAGATTATGATGTCTGAACTTCAACTCCCAGAATTCCCCACTCCACCATGTTTTAACAAGGCTAATCAGAAATTTAATCAAGCTTGAAAATTAGCTAGCTGACTGCGGAATTCTGGGAATTGAAATCTGGGCATCTTAAAGTCGCCCAGGTTGAGAAATAGTGGTTGTAGCATAAGCAAAAACTTTTCTGCACAAGAGGATAAACTCTTGAGTTTATGAGCTGGCTAGATGTAACAATCAGTAATGATTTTTGTAAAGGCTGCTAATGCAGAGTAAAGCAAATCTTCCTGCTTTATTCAGAGAGAAACTTGATACTGGATGGAAAATTGCCTAATATAGGATTTGAAGAACCTATTTCCATGCTTGACTGAATTTCTGTTTAGGCCTGTTACTCTTTTTTTAATCTATTTTTAAAAAGTAATGTGCAATTTTATCCTGAAACAAGTAAATCTGTTTTGATAGCAGAAATGGCAACTGATTTCAGCCCCACTTCTGAAATATATAATCATCATTGTCAAAGCTTCTGGTATTTCTTGATACATGTTGCTGTTTTATGAGTATAGACTAGTAAATTATAAGAAGCAAAATGAAAATATATACATACTTACAATAGCATTAAATAATGCTATGTAAATAGGATTTACATAGCATTAAACATGACCTGGTTTCACCTGATCCCCTGAATAAGTAATATGAATAAGTGATTAATACATTACTCAAGATTTGTAAACCACAATAACTTAGTTCTTATCATTGGTTGTACCAAATTATTTAATCTCAATGCATATGAGATTTCAAATTCACTGAAAAAGGCTCATGGACTGGGCGTACTTGTTGATTCTCCATAGTCTAATAGTTCAGGTAACTGGTGATGAAGAATTCCTTTTTTCTGCTGTATTCATATTTCTTGGTTAGGGCTAAACAGACTCATTCATTACCTTATGAATAGTTGCTGTAAAACATCACATGGGTGATGCCTTGGAAAATAATTCAGAAACTGCAATGATTCAGGAATCCTGTGGTAAGATTTCTGGCTTGCATTCTCTGTTGGAAGCATGTAGTACTTACCCTGGTTCCGATGCACTAGTTTCCCATTGCTGCCTGAGTCGGATTCAGAGTGTCTCTTTTAATATATAAAACCTTTTACAGATTTGTCTTGTTTACCATGCCTAAAGAACAACTTTAGGTAAACAATGACATTAACTGGGAACTCTGTTTATCGTCTGTGGGCTTATAGTAAGAGCAGCTGAAAAATGGATGGCTTGCTAGAAATGGTTAGGTCCAGGGCCTTCTCAATGATGGTATCAATACTGTGACTGGTGAGTGGAGACTTCGTCCCTATTGGATGATATTTTTAAAAAATTAAAAACTGTATAAATAAACATTCCCTTATTAATTCCCAGAGTATTTATGACATCTGATATTGATTTGGGTTTTATATATGTTTTATATTGTTTTATTTGATGCTGTTGGAATTTGTGTTAAAAATGTCTGATTCTATAGTATATTGTAATAGATTGAGTTTCCAGAAATGTCCAGGTATAAATTTGATAATAAGTAAATGAATAGTGTGTGAAGTTAGGCTGAAAAGTAGTGATTGACTTCTTTATTGTAAGCAAAACATTAGTAGTAATATGCTTTCCATTTAACTAAGGCACAACGTTTCTGTTTGCCAGTCTGATCACTCTTTTTCTGATTATCAATCCTGATTCAAGAAGTTCATCATAATGTAGATGGGGAACAAGAATGGGGAATATTAAAGCTCAGGTATGCCAACTCCAAATCCCATCATGGTGGGAATTGTTAACATTATCTAGGAGGTATGTTGATTCCCCATCTCTCATTTAAAAAATGCTAAATGCTGAAATATTTCCTCCCCTAGAAAACCTGTTTATTCGAGGCATTCAGTTGTAACAGAATCAGAAACACAAAAATAACCACAGAATGTAGTTCAGACCATTTTCTTAGTCAAAGTTGTCCTCCTAACGTGGGCTAGTATTCTCACAATCCTACTATTGTAGTTGGGATTCATGGGAGTTGAAATCCAAAATATTTGGAAGATGCTAGGTTGTATATTTTTTAAGTTAAGATTATAATAATCTTAAAATGAATCTATAAACCATGATTATTTTAGCTTTTGTATTGCTTCATTGTAATATAGTTTATTTTTTAGATTCAGAGTCTTTGAAAATAAAGTGTTATATGGTGATATGTGATCTTTTAAAAACACATACAAATAATATATTCGAGAAAATTGTGTTTCAAAAAGCTGTTCATATCTTCAATGTTGTGTGGTTGCAGGATTGGGAGTCATCCAAATTATTCTATTTTTTGTTGCTGCAATAGTTTAAATAAAACAGGATGACAACTTATAGCCCCTGAAGCTATCAGTGACCATAACAAATCCTTATAAAGTTTATTTTCATTTTGAAGTGGAAACACATGAAAGCTACTGTGTATTCCAAAGAAAACCATTGAACTTCAAAACCTATCCTACTCTTTCTCAGATCAACTGCTGATATGTTACATTTTGGTTACCAGTTTTCCCACCCCTTGAGGTAGAATTATATCTGTTCTTAAGATTGTACATTATGCTTTACTATGACTAATAAGATTTGTAAGGAAAAAAAATTATAATGTTCAACTATCACGCTATTGGGAGAGCTCAGTATATCATTACTTCCCAAACTAAAAAAAAAGTTATGCAGGTTCTGAATAGAATAGCTGTTCCTGGAGGGAGCTGTGGGGATTTATTTCACAGTTTTTATAGTTAAAACAATTAGGGAATAAGCTTTAAAGAAGATTTACTCCTTTTTCTTTACATAAGTTCTTTTAATGTAGCAAAAAGTGCTGTTGAGGAACTAAAATGTCTTTTCCGAAATTGAAGTAATTTTACTACATTGACCAAAAGGAACTTTTCAATGAAGCTTTTATTGTGGAGTTGCCATGCCCGATTCATAAAATTTTACATAGAATCTAGTGGTATTTACTGTTTTTAAAACCTCTTGTAGCGTAAAAAAATAAGTTGAGGAAGAAAAGACGTAATGGTGATACCTGTAAATTTTGATGGCTAATTCTAATAGCCTATCCCAAATTAAAAGACTGGTTAGGACCATAACAGTCTGGGGGGCAAAACTAAACTTGAAAATGTTTCTTAGAAGAAACATGAGCAATTATATGGACTGTATACAAAGGAATATGAAGTATTATCTATATAACCTCTTGAAGTTTAAGTATTCTGTAGATTTTCAGACAGAGTTAGTTTTTCTGGACTTTTATAATAAAGCCTAAGTTGGTTAAAATTACAAGAGCTTCATTCCTATTTCACTGGCACTAGTTCCATAAAATGTAGGTACTTTTATTTGTGTATTAACCTATGAGCTTAATATAAAATGGCTATTCTGCAAACATAAGTACATCGACGTACAGTGGTGTTTAAAACTTTGTGAAGCCTTTTGAATTTCAATATTTCTGCATAAATACGACATAAAATTATGTTTTCCACGTCCTAAAATAACCCAGTTAAGTGAGTACAAAACATACATGTCCATTTATTTATTAAGGAAAATGAATCACAGCTACGTACAGGTAGTCCTTGATGTATGACCATTAGTTCAATGACTATCTGAAGTTATGACAGCAGTGGATAAAAGGACTTAGAATGAGTATTCCAAGTTCTGGCCATTACAGCACTCCATGACCAAAATTTGGGCACCTTGGCAACCAGTTCGCACTGCAGTGTCCCACAATCATGTGATTACTATTTGTGACCTTCCTGTCAGGTTCTTGCAAGCAATGTCAGTGGGTAAGCCAGCAATGAAGCTTGCAAGTTGCTTTGGTAAATTTCTAATCTCCCTTGCAGCAGTTGCACAATGTCAGCCTTCCCAGAGAGGAAACAGGTCAGCCCTAAACCAGATAGACCCAACAATGCCAGTCCTAAACTAGTGAGAAAACCTGACTAGATGAGCTAATTCTATTTTATTGTGAGGCTGCATTAGCAGAATCTTACAACTCTGAAGGTACAAACCTTGCACTTACAACCACCTGATCAATTAGGCAGGTCCTGACTTTTGCTCTAATTGTTAATCCATTGGGGACACCTTTCTCTCAACTGATTGTTTCTAGGAAGCATTTCTTTCCTCCCCCCCTCCCCCCAAATCATCCACATATTCCATTCCTTATACTGCTTGGACCCTCTTTCCCTGGCCTCCTGTGATCACACACACCCCATGCCCTCTTTCTCAAATCCTCTTGGTTGGAAAAGGCTAAAATAAAACTTTTTAATAAACTTAATACATTTAAACACCACTGTTTGAATGAATGAATAACATTTTGAGTTGAACTTGCTTTATAATATAGTGTGGATTTACCTTGTTTGGAAATATTTAATAGGATATTTAAAACTAGAAAATTGGATTAATTCTATATTTAGAACACACTAATATAATCTATTCTATTATTTTATTCATTTTACAAGCATAAAATTGTAGAAGATTTTCAAAAAGTTTTTTAACTTTGTTTTTTTCCCCTTCAAACCCAGCATATTTTGAAAAATCTTACTCCTGTGACATTTTCATTTCTTTTGCTAATGCATTCTTTGGGTTATAAAAGAGTTTTAAATCATGGTTTGATGTATGCATATTAATTAAAATATGCATCCTATCCTATAATATGTGGTCAACTCCTATAACTTTGGAGTAAACTTTTGAGCAAACAAATATAGGATTGTACTGTAAATGTTATACGTTATTTTATAATGTTCAGATTGTTAGAATGAACATTTGAAAGCATAGCAACTAATGTAACAAAGACAGCAGTGACAAAATTGAAACAGTCAGATTTAATGTTCTCCACCTCCAGCTGAAAAAATGTTGAAGGTCTTTAGGCTTTGTATAATTGTATTGAATATAATTTGTTCATCCTAATCTGAGGAAAGTACCACAGGCCATAGGGTCAAAACTTCAGAAAAGTTGACATAATTCCCTCTCCCCACTCTATATTTCCAAACAATGAAGTGTTTTAGAAAACACGGAGAAGTGTTCAGTATGAGGATTAATTTGAGGACGGAGTATATTTCTGTTTGTTTACTGTGAAATGGATAATCCATGACTGCTTGACCATATATTATATTAACTATAAGTGAGTGGCACTCCAATTGGAGTCATTTTGATTGTATACATGTGATCTCAAATCTGCATCCAGTTGCACAAAAGGGGAAAAGATATTCTTGATTTTAGTTTCCAGAAATTATATACAATGTTAATATAGCATTAGGCATTTTATATTTGGACTTCCTCAGTATATGTAATATTATGGTTATCCTATCTCCTACTTGCATATCTCTTTGTACTTACATTGAATTGTATTTGTGTTTGCCCTTTGGTTCCCTATCATGAGCTGAAAGAACTGTTTGAGTTCTTTGTAGTTATTTTGGTTTCACCACTGTAAACAGTGTAATCTGCAACAACCCATTCTTAACCACACTTCCTTTATATTAAAAGGCACTGGTTCCAATATAGCTCTTTGTATAACTGTTTTTTTTAAAACCACTTTTCATTGTTGTAATTTTCTGTTTTTGCCCAAATTATTGTATCATAATTTACCAAGTCAATTCAGATTTTATTGTAAGTAGTCCCAGGACATCACAAGGTAAAATGGAATTATAATAATATTTTATAAAACATTAGTTGCATGAAATACCTATGCAATTTGTAGCATAATTATTTATGCTAAACAATAATTATTTGTATTCACTTACTATATAACAAACCAAGAAACATAATAGTGCTAATTATATAACTAATACTGGTAGTCTTCAGGCTACAGTGGCAATTGGGACCAAAATTGCTGTCACTAAGTGATCCAGTAATGATGTGATAACACTAATACTGGCAATTGTTGCTGTCAGAACCCCAAGACATTCAGGTTGTTAAGTGGGAAGCAACAGGAGTCCCAGAAAAGGTGGTTTGGGGGGGGGATGGGGGAACCACGTTGAGACAGCAGTTCATAATATATGTCTCTAGATCAGGAGTGTTGAACTCACATTGTCACAGCGGCATCATGTGACATATTGGGACTTTTCCCCCCTTTGCTAAACCGGGCGTGGGCATGGCCAGCACATGACGCATCTGGCCCATGGCCGCAAGTTTGACAACCCTGCTATAGACGATACCTTTAAAGCTTAGATTATCAGAAAAAAAAGACAACATTTTAAACTACCCTGTCTTACAAGAATCCTGTTTTTCCATGAAGTAATTCCTGTGATCATTGTATAAGAAAGCCACTTGAATTGATAAGTTTTAAGACATGTTCCTTTTGAAAGAATGAAATATGCTGGATCACACAGTTCTAGTGAACACTGAACACCTAAAAAGGTATACAGTAGATCTTGTCTTTGCAAGAATTATACTGATTCTTCATCAGGCAGATATGTGACTTGATGATAGCTCTCTTTTAAGAGTATTCAAATGTTGTTAAGCTAACTGATCTGTAGTTTCCTTGCTATCCATACCATTTATTGCTTTTTGAACCTCTATCACTTTAGCTACCTATCAGTACTCTGATATGAACGCCAAGTTTTAGTGATAAGAAAGGTGACTAGGAAAGTGGCTAAAACCAGGATGGTTTAAATGTATTTGGAGTAATACAGGAGTAGAAATCCATAAAGGTCAGAAAATCTCAAGTATGTTCACAATAACATTTTCAGTCAAAATATATTGCTGGTGTACTTTCCACCATCAGCCTACATGCGTACACATATATTTGATGGGGTAAATTGTAAGATATTAATTGTAAGTATCTATATTACAGTATTTTGTATATTAAAATACTGAATTGTGTTTATTGCTAATGTTAAGTGATTTTTTTTTATTTTTAGATGCCATGCACAAATAAAACAGTCTATAGCTTGTGATGAGAAAATATGAAAAAGGTGGAACATTTTCTTGGGTGAGTGTGATTTATAAATTTTATTTACAGAAGGGTGAAAAAAATGATTCTTAGAGATTAAGTTCAGAAACGATAATTAAAGTGAACATTTTCAGGAAATAGCCTTCTAAGTAATCAACAACACCAGGAGTATTAATTAACAAATTGTTAATAGTAACATAAAGCACTGAGAAGAAGCCAGATTTATTTAGCATTTTTGATTCCTGAAATTCCTTTTTCCTCTGTTGAAATCCTTTGACCTGCAGTCATATTTTTGGTGGGTCACTGTTTTTGATATTGATGGGCCTGTCATCAAATTGTGCTGCTTAGTTGTTTAGTCTATGAATTTAGCTCTAATGAGAGTAGGGGCTTTGTAACAGATTCAGGTAATCTTCAGGTTATGACAGCAATTGGAACCGAATTACTGTCGCCAATTGATGGAGTTGTAAAGCACAATATCACATGATTGCATTGTTTAATGATGACAGTCCAGATTGCTGTCGTAACCCAGAATCATGCAGACTGTTAAACAAGGACCTCATGTGATTACGATGTGGGAAGAGGCAGGAGTTCCAGGCAAGCAGACTGGCAGGTGACAGCTACAGGTGGGTACTCTGGATGGGTGCCTCAGAGTACAGGTAGTTGGGTGGGCAGGCATTATGGGTAATAAAGAGCCTGTAGGAGATAACTAGCCTGAACCTGAGAGGAGTCAACCTGTCATAAGTCAAGTGTCCCTGTGCACCTACAAGAGGGCTAAGTCCAGCCCACCTTGGTGGCTCAGGCTGTTAAATGCCTGCTCTTAAGATCCAGCTGTCTACAATTACTGTAGGCTCGAATCCCACCAGGATCAAGGTTGACTCAGCCTTCCATCCTCTCGGGGTAGGTAAATTGAGGACCCAAGATTGTTGGGGGCAATTAGCTGACCTTGTAAAAATGCCGCTTAGTAATAAGCAGGCATATACAATGGAATGAAGGCTATTGCTGAGCGCATTGGGTTGTGCTCCAAAAAAAAATTGTAAGCCGCCCTGAGTCTTCGGAGAAGGGCGGCATATAAATGTAATAAAAAAAAATGCCTTTCTTTTCTCCTGCTGATTTCCCTTGACTACTAGTTGGTCAAATTCTTAGTCTTAATCTTGCAATAAATCTTTATACTCATTTGAACTGCCTGAATCTCCTGATTTCCCCAGTGCTTGACAGAGACGGGGCAACTTGCAATCTCCTACTAGCTTCCCCACTGACTTTGTTTGTGGGAAGCTGACAGGGAAGGTTGCACCTGGCAATTACTTGACTGTGGGTCCTGCAACTGTTGTAAGTGAGAGCTGGTTGCCAAGCACCCAAATTGCATGCATGAGACTGGGGCTGTTGTGAGGCTAAATTTCAAGGGCTGATCATAAGTCCCCCTCATTCAGTAACATCATAACTTTGAATGGTCTCTGAGTGATTGTAACTTGAGGACTACTAGTTTATTAATGGAAATACCCGAAGATCTGCTTCAAA
Source organism: Naja naja (assembly GCA_009733165.1). NCBI lineage: Eukaryota > Metazoa > Chordata > Lepidosauria > Squamata > Elapidae > Naja > Naja naja. The sequence continues at coordinate 250,272,893 of CM019149.1, read as the reverse complement.
AGAAAATGAAGACAAAGGGGTAAAATGGATTGTAAAAAATTTTGGGGTAAGATTTCATTTTAGCATGAAAATTTGATCTGAACTTCACCTTAAATACTGGGACAATTTCTGTAAGTTTTAAAGAAATTTCAAAGAATTCAATTTATAGAGGAGACAAGAGGTATTGTTGGGTGGTTAAGCAGTATTACCTTTACTTTGGTAAAGAACTGGAGCCTTGAAAATTGAGACACAGTAAATCCTGTTTTGCTTGCTTGAGATGGAAGAATAGGATTACTGAAGACAATCTGAAGGCTAGTCAGATATTTAGAAGTACAGGAGGTCCTTCTTAAGTGAGCATTCAAAATTACAGTGGCCCCGAAGGAAGGGATTTACAATCAGTCCTCAATATTCTGGCCATTTGCAATTCACCCATAGTCACATGAACAAAATTTTGGCCTATCAGGGTCAGCCAATTTACGATCTCCTTTTAGCCCCGCCTGGCCATAGCATCAGTGAAATCCCGCAGTACCAACACAAAAGACAATGCAAAGAAAGCCCTGGCTGGTGCAGTAATGGCATGCAGCCTGGTAGATGCGGTGGTGGTGACCATAGGACTAGGGCAGATGGCAGTATTGACTAGATGGGCAGCCCAAAAGGCAGGAATGGGGGGACTGGATAGGCAAGCAGGGGAACTTCTAGAGGAGGTTAGTTCCTTAATTGAGATTTGGAACTGTGAGTGATCAAGTTGGGAATGGATTGGATGTGAAGGGATTTATTTATTTTTCATATATATAGCATATTCGCATCATATTTCAGTAAAAAGAATACAGGGGTAAAATTGAGGGGAATCCTTAGTTAATGACTGATGGGGTTCATTTAACGACAACAGAGCCTCTGGATTATTGTCACTAAGCAATGTGGCCACACGATATCACACTTTATGACTGCATTGCTTAGTGACAGAAATTCCATTGGTAAATCAAGTATTACCTACAACTGTTTTATATTTTATCTTTTCCCAAGAATTCCATTTAGTCAAAACAACTGTTGTATTGGTGATAGATTAGTGTCATTATTGTATATGGATTACACTGGATTGAAATTAAGTTTAGGATTGAGCAAATATTATAGTGTATAGTTGTTTTGATTTGTATTCCTGGATTTCTGCAACTTCTTAATTGCAGTTTGGTGTGGATTATTCTGAATAATTATTTGAGGTATCTTTATTGCTGTTTTTTGTTGCAGGTATTGTAATGTAGTAGCCTGTGTATAGCCTTTATTAAATGTTTATTGGTTTAACAAATTTTAATTTTCTGCTGTATGCAACACAATTATTTAATAAATGGTTATTTTTGTTACAGAAGCACTTTAAACAGTAAATGGTGCTGATAGAAGATCTATTGAGATTTTGCTGTAATAGCTACCAGTGAAAAACACTTTGCGAATGGGATGAATACGCAAAGAGTGACTGCCTGCAGCAGCTTCATAACTCACAGTAACTTAAGTGGAGCACTTAACTAAGGATGTTTTCATTTCTACTTTACCCCATTTGACTTGGCTTGTCTTGATTGGGGGAAGACATTCAAAGTGGAGTACCATAAACTTGATATGGATAAAAAAAAAGACAAAGACAAACTGGATGATAGAATGGCAAGGCCTACTGGACGCTCAAGTCACAATCCACGAGGTAGCTCATCAAATTCTGGTGTGTTAATGGTTGGACCTAACTTCAGAGTTGGAAAGAAAATTGGTTGTGGCAATTTTGGGGAGCTACGATTAGGTAAGCCTTTTTTTATCTAAACATTCCAATAAAAACTCTTAAAAACGTGTGTCTAAAGAATAATTTCATTCATTAGCATATTCAAAATCAGATCTACTTATATTTCTTTGTGACAGCTCTGCCAGTATTATGTTTGAACAGGAAGTAATATATAACAACAGGTTAGATCTTTGGACTTATTCACACAGAACACTCACATGGGATTTAAACTACAATCTGTTGAAGCATTATAGTCAGTTGGGCCACATTTCATAATAAAACATATTGGGTATAATGTTAAAAAGGTAATAGAATAATTTTTAGCTGTTCCCACTGGAAAACAGAAGTAATCAGGCAATCTACATTAGAATACTGTTTGTTTAATCTTAAATTATAATTCCCAAGCAATTTTCAGCTCAGACAGAAGATAGAAAGAAGATAGAAAGGACAAGAAGTGCTGGGTAGATCTAAGATAATTAAGTCAGATAGCAGAAACAGATAGCAAAATGAACATTAAAGGAAATACATATGCCACTAGACTTATATCCCGAGACAAGAGTGAGGTAAAAGAAAGCTGAGGAATAGCAGGAAACAAGTTGGCAGCTCTTCATATTCTCATTCATGTACTTTCCTCAGATATTTTTGTTTATTAGTTTTGCTCTGGCATTGTCCTTTATAATAACATGACTGCTTGGATTTAAAATATTATTATGAAAATTTTGAATTTGAATAGTGGAGTGATTAGTTGATGATGAAAGTTTAAAGTTGATGATGAAAACAACTGCAAATCAGTTACTTGCCTAACAACAGCTCATGCATAGGAAAGACAAAGTTGGTACCATGTCTTGGATTCCAATGATGTGTTTAATCTGTGTGCAGGGTACATGATAATAAAAGGGGTTGCTGGGAAAAGGGATGTTGCTGGATCTCATTATTAGTTGTCAAGCATATTGATATAAAAACAGGTAAATTTTGATTAGTGGGGGGTAATCCCATTAAATAGTTACATTATTCAAATTTACACTATTCAAAGCAATAGACAGTAGACAGTAATTGGTTCCAGTTTAATGGTAATAGGCAAAGGAAAATTGTAAACATAAATATTTATATATGTGTGTTTATGTGTGTATGTATGTAATGAAATACATTCAGAACCTAGATATACTAAACTAGTAGATTATATAAGATGAGGTTTAGAAATTAGGTTAGGTTTACTACTATTTATTTGGTGGCAAACAGCTAATTGGACAAGGGACCTTAAAGATATGCAGATTTTTGCAGTATTTAAGTCTTTTTCCAGGAAAGTTTTACCTACACACCAAACTCTTGATTTGGCAATTTATTTACTTATTTATTTACCATTTACTTTATTTATTTAGCAAATTTATCTTCCTATTCATTTTCAACCTCATTCCTGTTTTTTTAAAACTTTTGTTGTCTTATTGGTCTCCTAGGTTTCTTGCTTCTATAGTGAAAAAGCAAATTTGTACTAAGCAGAGACTCATTTTAGTGTAATAATTTATTGGACTTTGATTTGATTCAAAGTCCTGTAACTAAACTTGGCGATCACTGCTTGAATTCAAGTGAACTTCAGTCTCTAGTCCAATCAAACTCACAGGTTTGTTACAGTATTAAAAGGAAGGGATAATTTTCAGTGGGTGCGGATTAGATAAAAGTCTGTTGACGTTGCTTACAGAAATCTTCTGGAGAGTATTTTTGTATTCCTTTCATACATGAGCATCCTGCAGAGACTCCAACAGAGACTTGGATGCTCCTAATATTAACCTAACCGGTATTGAAAATAAGGGATATAGTAAGTTATGCTGCAGAAAAGATTCCTTCCCTGTAATGTACATTATGGCTGTTGTCATTATATATATTATACAACAATGTGAAATCACAGCTACCAGTTTTTTAGCTGGTGTTGGCTCTCATTCATATCAGGTTCTTTTCAAAAATCTAGGATGTGCTCATCCAAGTGTGTGGCCTTTTGTAATTGTCCAATGTAAATTTTGTTAATGCAGATTTTCTACGTGTCATCCAAAACCTTTTGTTATGGCTACCAAATGTGCTATAATATCATACACAGTAAGAAAATAGTTAAATAAATACCTGCTACCCAAACAACACAAAAACCTTAAAATCAAACCCAACAGGAACAATAAGAAAACAACCCCCTCCCATAATTGTGGTGAATGATAGCTTTCCCAAAGCCCTCTAGAATATCAGCCTTTTTCAGCTTCTGGAAAGCCTTTATTGAGGTGGGGAGTGGATGGGGGGGGCTACCTAACTTATACAAGGCCGCTCCAAAATATAAGTGCCCTAGCTGAAAAACTACTTTCTAGTTTCATCTTCCTTCATCTCATAAAAATGGGATATTATCAGCATATTCTTCTGAGAATATCTCTCCTTGGGCACTGCATTTCTTGGCTGCCTATATAAGGATTTATAAATAAGAATTTGCACTTCAAATTGCACCTGGAAATCTAATGGTAACCAATTCAGGTCCTCAAGATTTTATTGTAATCATCTACCTACAGCCATAGTGGAGCCTACTTATAGTTATAAGTTGTGACAGTCATTAAGTAAAGTATTGATGTGATCACATTGCTGAATGACTAAAATTGTGATGGAATGTCCAGTTAGAGTGTGTGTGGGGTGGGGAGGAGGGAGGTGTGAAGAGGTTAGCTAGCTTAGTCTTCTTGTATAGCAGGAAGTGATGCAGAACTGACTTCCCCCAGAATCCCTGAAACTCTTATCTGGCTATTGCCAAGAGTCAGTCTGGTGAGATTCTTGCAAATAGGCGTGCAATAATAAAGAACCAACTCTGATTAGGTTGTTGTTCTAGCTCCTTGAGCCTGGCAGAAATCCCTGCTGCCCCGTTGGGGTCATTAAGGGGACCACCAGGTGCCTCGGAGTGGAGGAGGCCCTGAGAGGCCTGGCACGGTTCCAGGTCCGCACTGCAGTACTTCCCCAACTTACACATGGTCTGCCCTGGATCTCCCAGGGCTTCCCTTTCCTCCAAGTACCTTCTGAAGTACCCCAGATAGGGAGAAAGATAGGTGAGAGTGCTGCAGCATCCCTGTAGTTGATCATAAGGATGAGTGGATTACAAAGTGCTTGAATTTTGTTCACATGACTATGGGGTCGCTGCAGCCGCTGTAACTTGGGCTACAGGCTATAAGTCCTTTCATTCAATGCTGTTGTAATTTCAAATGGTTATGGACAAGAGTATTATATTTTAGGCTTACAATATTCAGATAATGTAACTTTACAGTAAAGTAGAACTATTTGTCTTGTGTTTCCTGAATGATCTATCTGATAAGGCTGACATTATGGCAGCTCCCCTTTTAGAAACAATAATTCCAGATATTCCCTGTGAAAATGAAGGGGGATGTGTTTATTTTTCTCCCCTGTAAGTAAGATTGACCTACTTAATAAAGGTATCTCCTGAGCTTAAATATATTCAGTGAAGTAAAACTCATCACATTCCTTGATAATTGTTTCTACTGTCAAATCAATCTTCCTGTAACTTTACAGATCATTAGGTCATTTTATATGTCCTGTACTCTAGGACACGAGGAACTAATCTTTTGTGCAATATCTCTTCAGATGCTAGTCAGTCTGTCTGTCTGTCTGTCTGTCTGTCTCTCTATCTCATCATCAGCTTTTCTCCTGTTGGAACATGCCCAGTTGCCTCAGTCTCAACTTTTAAGATTTCTAATCCCACGATCATATTTATTTCCCTTCTCTAAATCTGTTGCAGTTTTTCTGTATCTTTTTTAGAATATACCCAGAACTAGAAGTTAATCCATAAAAATTGTTTAAAAATACTAGTTCTTCACAAATTTGCTCTGATCTTTTGTGATTACTGCAGCTTCTCCACCCTGAATTCGTTTATCTTTTTGAATACCTTCTCTATAATTTTTTGAATAATTTCTCTATAGTTCCAATTTTATGTAATCTTTTTTGTGACCTGACTTGCTTTCCATTTTTAACATATGTAAATTTGTTTTGGTTTATTTCTTTTATTTCTGATCTTTATTGGTCTGGTCTTTTAGCCTTTGTCTACTCTTACAAGCTGCTTCTGCTATCTTTTTGTGGTTGTTGAAATTGTTTGCAATTTTATTTAAGTTTCTCCTTTTTTTTCTTTACAAATCCTCAACCTTTTCTACATTATCTTTTCCTAGCATGGCATTTAATGTTCTCAACAGCCTCACTGTGTTTGCTGCCTTAGATTTCTGAGGAGGATTTCCATTCTTTCTATTGCTTATATTCTTTTGAACTAGCTGTATCCTCAAGTTTTCAATATTTCAATCATGAGAGTTATGTCATTTGATCTCAGGTTATACATATTAAAACACATTTATTCCTCTAAAGCTAACTATTTATTTATCTCACATGGAAATTATTGCTTCATCGTTATATTTTCATTTCTAAAACAAATTCATTTCTTCTAGCACCCAGGATATATTTTTAACTTCCTTTCTTTCAAATTTTTTATTTTTTATTATTTTTATTCATATTTATATCCCGCCCTTCTCCGGAGACTCAGGGCCGCTTACAATTTTTGGGATACAACCCAGTGCGCTCAGCAATAGCCTTCCTTCCATTGTATATGCCTGCTTATTACTAAGCGGCATTTTTACAAAGTCAGCTTATTGCCCCCAACAATCTTGGGTCCTCAATTTACCTACCCCGAGAGGATGGAAGGCTGAGTCACCCTTGAGCCTGGTGGGATTCGAGCCTGCAATAGTTACAGGCAGCTGGAACTAAGTGCTAGGCTATTATCAGCCTGCACCACCAAGGCCCATCAATCTTACCAATGGAGCCAAAATGATATAAACTGGATATATGCAAGAGGACAAGCAAGAATTTTTAAATGTCTTGTTGCATTTTTAAAGCATCTAGCTCAGAGGTGGGCAACTATGGCCCCTTTAAGATCTGCAGACTTCAACTCCCAGAATTCCTGAACCAGCATGGCTGGCTTAGGAATTCTGGAAGTTGAAGTCTACAGATCGTAAAGGGGCCATAGTCGCCCACTGCTGATCTAGCTTCTTTGAGTCCTTGGTAGAAAGATTTTATTGCCATGATGATTCAACAAACCAAGCTTCACATGGCACAAAACTGAATGCATACTGCATATGAAAATATGCATACCAAATTTTAATAAAATCACTAGAGATATGCTATGTTCCTTTTTCCTTCAAACGCTCTGCTGTCATCTTAGTGCTGAAGAAACCTTCCACCAAGGAACTGAATGACTTCAGACTGGTTGCTCTAACATATGTAGTTATGAAAACCTTTGAAAGGCTAGTGAAAACCATCACGGATCTGCTGTTAGACTCCTTATAATTTGCCTACTGAGCAAATAGGTCAACAGATGATGCTGTTAATATGACTCTGCACTACATCTTACAACATCTTGAATCTAAGGACCTTTGCAAGGGTCCTCTTTATAGACTTCAGCTCAGCATTCAATACCATTATTCCAGATATTGTTTTAACTAAACTAAATCAGCTAGCTGTACCTGACCACATTTGTAAATGGATCATAAGCTTCCTAACAAACAGGAAGCAGCAGGTGAAGCTAGGCAAAATCACATCAGATACCTGAACAAGTAGTACAGGGACCCCAGGGCTGTGTGCTCTCTCCACTTCTCTTCTGTCTATATACCAATGACTGCATCTCAAAAGATCCCTTTGTTAAAGTACTGAAGTTTGTAGATGATACAACAGTGATTGGTCTCATTTGAGATGATGAATCTGCATACAGACGGGAGGTTGAACAACTAGCCTTGTGGTGCAACCAGAACAATCTTGACTAAATATACTCAAAACTGTAGAAATGGTGGTAGATTTTAGGAGAAGCCTTCCTATACTATCACTTCTTTCAATACTAGACAACACAGCATCAACAGACACCTTCAAGTTTCTAGGTTCTGTCATATCTGAAGACTTAAAATGGACACCTAACATCAAAAATGTCATCAAAAAAGCACAACAAAGAATGTTCTTTCTGCACCAACTCAGAAAGTTCAAACTGCCCAAAGAGCTGATTCAGTTCTACAGAGGAATTATTGAGTCTGTCATCTGCACCTCTATAATTGTCTGGTTTGGCTCTGCAGCCAAACAAGACAGACACAGACTTCAACGGATACCGTAATTAGAACTGCAGAAAAAACAATTGCTACCAAACTGCCTTCCATTGAGGACCTGTATACTGCACAAGTCAAAAAGAGGGCTGTGAAAATATCTACCGTGTTTCCCCGAAAATAAGACCTACCCCGAAAGTAAGACCTAGCACTATTTTCTAAACCTGCCCTAATATAAGACCTACCCCGAAAATAAGACCTAGTGTAAATCTCCAGTTCCAGGAAGACTTTTCAGGGAGCAACTGTGCACCATAAAACACCCCCTACACACTCACACCCACTATTTGGCACCATAAATATATAAGACCTACCCCGAAAATAAGACCTAGTGTGTTTTTGGGAGCCAAAAAATATATAAGACAGTGTCTTATTTTCGGGGAAACACGGTACAGATCCCTCACTTCCTGGACCCTTGGGGTTCTTTACGTAATTTTGGGGTTTTAATAATAATACTAATATTAATTCGGCTTTAATTTAATATATTTTTAAGTAACTTATTGTTGTATCCTATTTTAGTTGTGAGCCGCCCCGAGTCCCCCGGGAGAGGGGACGGCATATAAGTCGAATAAATAAATAAATAAATAAATAAATAAATAAATAAATTGTTTCAACTTCTACCCTCAAAACAACACTATGGCACTGCACACCAGAACAACTAGACACAATGATAGTTTTTCCCAAATGCCATCACTCTGCTAAACAACTAATGCCCACAACACTATTTACTAAAACTGTATTAGTATTATTCTTCTCATCCTTCCTATTACCTATCTTCTCCCACTTATGACTATAACCTTGTTGCTTGTATCTCTACGATTTATATTGTTTTATTTGTTTCCTGGCATGATTTGATTTAGTAACCTATGACTGTCACTAAGTGTTGTATCTTATGATTCTTGATGAATGTATTTTTTTTCTTTTTATGTGAGAGCTTATGCACCAAAGACAAATTCCTTGTGTGTCCAATCACACTTGGCCAATAAAGAATTATACATACTACTTGACAAACAGCTCTTGACAGTGGTTCCTTCTACTTGACAAGCAGCCAAGTTTGTTGGACTGCCATATAGTTGTTTTTAACACTTTCATCAGACACTATGAATTACATAAACTTGCTTTAGAGGCAGAGTTCAGGAAATAAGATGCTTTGGTATATGTTTCATCCCTTGTATTTAATTGTTTTCACATATCCATGACCATTGTTCTTATGTCATCTCAGTTGAACAAAAACTGGGATATTGGAATCTTAATGCAAAGATTCTTTTTGGCTATTTAATGAAAGGTTTGCAAGCCCCACAACGTTTTGCAGAAGGCTGGTCTGCATAGAACATTGAGGAAACATTACTTATTGCCTCTGTGGATAATTTTTAGAATGGTGTGATACTTTGGATTTGAAGGCACAAAGCTCCTACAGAGCACATAGCAGACTTGAATGTAGTGCCTTTCTACAACTTCCTGAACCAAATGTGCTACTGTACCTGGTGTTACAGTATCAAGGGGTAGTTACATGATCTCTGGAAAAGATGCAGCTGGTTTAAGAAATCATATGCTAGTAGAATTTAGTATTTTTATTTGGTATTCACTTTTATCTAAGCAAAGCAGAGACCTATTTTTCCCCATAACTTTGTCAGATGGGTTGAGCTGAGAACAAGTGAATGGCCCAAAGTAAACTTTCATGACTAAGGACAGATTTAAACCAGAGTCTTCCCTTTGCTTGTCTAATTCATTGCACCACACTGGGTCTTCTTCTCCCTTCCATCTTCAAGCTGCAGTGTTACAAAGGTCTGCTTTTATTTTGTTTCTACTGCGTCCTATATCTCTTCCCCTCCTTGCTCACCTAGAATACCATTTATATAAATAGCAATAGCAATATCACTTAAACTTGCATACTGCTTCACAGTGCTAATTTACAGCCCGCTCTAAGTGGTTTACAGAGTCAACATATTGCCCCCAACAATCTGGGTCCTCATTTTACTCACCTCGGAAGGATTGGAAGGCTGAGTCAACCTTGAGCCTAGTGGGATTTGAACTGCCAAATTGCAGACAGCCGATAGTCAGCAGAAGTGGCCTGCAGTACAGCACACTAACCACTGTGCCAAGTTATGATTACATCAAACAAATGATAGTTACAACCATCCCCAAAGTTACAGTCATTGCAGTGGCCCTGCAATCATGCAATCAAAATTGGGGCACTTGCAGCTTACTGGCTTTTACAACCACAGAGTTCACTTCAGCTGTCCCTGCTTGTTTATTTACCCCAATCCCTGTCCTTTTGGCTGCTGCTCCTGCTGACCCACACTGGCTCATTTCAGTCTCTATCCATTATTTCCAGAGGCACCCCAATCTGCCTGCTGGCGCGCTACATGCCAGGCACGACTCTATCTCCTTCCAGCGGCCATGTGTAATCTTGCAAAGCAGCTACTTGTTCCATGGGGATAGCACCCCCTAGAAGGCAAGCATTTGTGAGCTTTGGATTATGACTCAAAATAGCCATAACCTAGCTGGTGGTTCTCTGCTGGGTCCTCTGCTGAGTGCAGTCCTGGCACATCTTGGAGCTTGGAGGACCAGGTTATTGCAATGTGCCTTGCATGGACATGGCAGAAGTGTTGCTTTCTTAGTGCTGAAATGGGAGGGAGATAGGGAGGAAGGAAGCTAGCTCTGTTTCCTCATGTCTTCAGATTGTCATGCCAGGCTGGTGACAGGGATGCTATTACTGAGTTTTTCTCAGGCTTTTAGACATGAGTGAGCAGTTCACAAACAAGGAAATAGACAGCTAACTTGTACTAATGTACAATATTTAAAGAAGCTATGGATAATGTCAAATATTGAGGGCTGCTATACCTCCTCAGGACTTTATAACTTAGCTTTATGGCTTATGGAAACAAAAGAGTTAAATACTGACATTTGTATAAAATTAAAACCAGAAAGAATAAAGGCTTTTGGGGATATTTTTTTTCTTCTTTTCTGTTTGTAATTATAATCCATGATCATTTGGTGAAGCTAAGTGGGAGGAGAATTTGGACAATTAAAAGGCTATTATGAGGTCAGTTATTGTACCATGCAGTAATTATAACCTCTTACCTATGCGAAGGAGGTAACTATTTTGAATTGTTGATTAAAAAAAATAGAATCAGGGTTGGAAATTCAGATGTACAAGTTGCCGTCAATACCTTGATTCCTGTGTTTAGATAAAGAATCATGGGACTATAACAAAATATACAGTACTGCGCAAAAGTCTTAGGCCACCATTAGATCTGTTGTTACAGCAATGGCATATATAATTATGTCTCAATCTCTTTATTAGAATACCACCAGAAAATAAAGGAAATCTTTATGCAATATTAAAAACAAGAAAAAGCAGGGTTGTGGGGGGGGGGACAATTTCCATAGACCGAAGAGGCAAGTATGTAGTGTGACATCCCCTAAACTTGAGCAACAGCAAACAGTTGGCTCCTGTAAACTTAAATGGAATACAGTACTATATGCTGTCATTGCTAACACCTATAGGCATCCAACTGTTTTGATGCCAGAATGACTTCTGTATAAAGAGGTACATTACACCAGGTTTGTGGAAGACATGCTTGAGCATTCCATTGTACATACGTATGTTGTGTGACTAATTCATTGGAAGCTTGCTAATAAGACAATTTTCAATCACATCATTCCAGTCAAAATGCAAAAGAACACAGAATGTGACAGACCTGAAATCATATTTTGCAAGGCCACTCTCAACAGCAAATGGATATTCAAGATTTGCTATTCAAGCTATTATTAAAAAATGAGGTCAAGAGAAGTCAAAGACAGAAAAAGGATTGGAAATCCAAGGAAAATTTCAAATTCTTATCAGAAGTTCCTCATAGTTTTTTCTTTGAGAGACTGGAAGAGGTTCAGCAAGGGCCTGGCTCAACATCTTCATCAGGATGCCAAGTTGACCCCTCTACAGTCTTGAGAAGCTTGATAGGGAATGGTTTTGATTGGGAATGGTAGGATAGCAGCCAAAAAACCACTTCTGTATAAAGGGAACAAGGTGAAAAGGCTAAGGTATGCTAAAGCTCACAGAAACTGGACTAAAGATCAGTGGAAAAGAATATTATGGAGTGATGAATCCAAATTTGAAATTTTTGGCAATGTGTGAGAAGAGTTGGAGAGAAATGGAGGAATAAAGATCCTCCATTGTGGCCTTCAGTGAAACATGACGGAAACATGTATTGGTTTGGAGCTTCTTTTCTGCTAGTGGTGTTAGTAATATTGTCCATATTGATGGGATCATGAATGCTGAAAAGTACAGACAAGTTTTAATTCATCATGCCATTCCTTCTGAAAAACACCTGATTGGGAACGGGTTTATTTTTCAGCATGATAATGATCCCAAGTACACTGCTACTATAGTTAAATCATATTTAGCAAGGAAAACAACTGATAAAATATTGACAGTCATGGACTGGCCTCCACAGACCTGAATATTACAGAGGCAGCATGGGATCACCTGAACAGAGAAACAAATAAAAGACAACCTGAATCTAAAGAAGACCCCTGGGCAATCTTGAAAGGTATAATATACCAGAAGATTACCTAAGAAAACCTCAGGACAATCTCCCCAAAAGATTTCAAGATGTGCTTAGAGCCAAGGGAAGTCACACTAAATATTGACTTTTTGCCTGAAGAAGCCATTTTGTTCTGAAAACTGCTGCTTGTTTAAATTTTGTATACATATTTCCTGTATTTTCCATTTGAATCTTAATACAGTGACCGAAAAATAATTATGGATGGTCATTAAAACAAAGTGGTGGTGACCTAGGACATATTGATGATATACCTGCTGTAGCTTGTTCTTCAATTGACATAGTGGGAGAACTCTTCACCTATGCCCCCCCCCCCTTTCACTCATTCCTACAAATCTTAATATTCATATTTTCAAGCTTCCAAATAACTCTGGAAAGAAGGGGAAGAAAGAGGGTCTTTTGTGCATTATGGAAGAAAAGTGAAAATTAAAAACAATGTTTAAGGTATGCATTGCTGTTTTTTAACTATAAGGTAACATTTGAATGTATTAAATTGTTAGCTACTATGAGCACAGGTAAAAAATATTGACATAATGTTCAGACATTGAAATAATAAGATAAGCAAAAGGCTGAATTATATTAGTGTTTTTTGATCTGTAAACTGATGCATGTCAGTTTTGCTTAAGCTATTAAATATGTTTACATTTTTGCTATATTTTCATTGAATATAATTTGACTAATAGGATGAATTTGCTTTATATATAGAGAGGTATAAATTCTAACATTCCTGTTTTTTTCATTTTTTTAAGGAAAAAATTTGTATACTAATGAATATGTGGCAATTAAACTGGTAAGTTAACATTAGTTATTATTTGAGATAAAAATGCACAAGATTTTAATCTGTTTTCAAGAACTTAAAAAAATAATTGAGATTTTTTAAAATAATTTAGTGGAATACAGGGTTCCTTCTTTCGGTCCCCCATCATTCTTTTAGATTTTAAATTACACGAATGTAATATATAAATCCTCTTAAATGATATACTTTAACATGAAAGTCATAATAAAGAAGCTCTGTGCTGATGTTACACCATGTTACATAATAAGAGGTTTGCCTCATGAAATAATTCTGAAAGCAATATAATTTCGTTATTCATATCTGAACAACTTATTTCTTAGGATTGGAAGAAAAGTATTTGTGCGATTTTAGAAAATGGACTATTTTCTTGTGAAATACGTTTTCCTTCATGCTTTCATAGCCCAATTTACTTTTCATTTCTATAAAGTTGAGAAAAGGCAACCCACGAGCAATATTATCTTTTCCAAACTCTTGCAGGATTAATAATTAATAATTAACAATATGGCAGTGGATATTTTAATGTAGAAAATACAAAAAGCCTTCATCCTATATTTATAATTTAATGCAAAAGTTGTAAACATTTCCAAAATTGCAGCGTAGCCTAAACTTTTATCTCTGACTGTATAAAGAAAAATAAATTGATATCAAGGGGTGAAACGTTCGAATGTGCATGCTTATATGTAGAACTGCACAAAATATTTCAAACTCCCAAACTCACGGACCCAATAAATGGGTGTTCTGACTATGATAGAAATATGCAGAGCTCAAAAAACGTATTTGAACTCAAACTCAAAGCACTTCTGGAGTGGTCAGTGTAACTTGTTAGAAATTCAGAGGCCCTGCTCTGAACTTCAAATGAAGCTTTTGAACTTGAAGCATGAATATTTTGCACACCTTTGGCCTACATTCACATTCATCTGTATGTTTATACTGTACAAAGACAGTGATATATTGTATATGGGATAGTGTAGAAAAGTTTTTAAAGATTTGGGGACAGGAGCAAGATTATTGCTTATTGGAAGCAACCAATACTCTGTCTGATGAAATAAAAAGATGCATGTACTATGATAATAGTTTTTATGGTTCTAGCAACCAATAGTTCATTGCACAAATTTAATTTTTAAGTATCACATTGCATATACAGTACTTGTGAGAATCCTACACACTCACAAAGGCACACATACATGCACACTTATTGTTGTCTTTTTCTTGACAGTTTTCTTGTTTTTATTCAGTTTTCTTAAATAAAGGCAAATTAAAAAAAAACCATAAATGATGATTGGATAGAATAGTATCTGATTTCCATTATATAAACACATGCACATACACAACTTGTATATATGTATGTATGTGTGTTTGTTCACACACTGTATACGTGTGAGTATGTATTACGTACAGCATAGTAATTTCAAGTTTACCGAGACAGTTGGGTCAGCACTGAGCTATTGGCAGCTTCTCAGCATTCCTCCAAGCAATTTCTAGCAATTAAATGTACCATTAGTATAGTTTATGTTACATTTATGTTGACACTTACATGAAATTGTAACTGATAATGTCAACCACAGTATCCTTCTGGACTGGTTGTGAGGGTTAGAGAGTGGGAGGCACTGTGATTTAGTGGTTCACTGCCTTCCTTAGTGGTCAGTACTAATCGGTGTTGACAGAGAGAGAGAGAGAGAGAGAGAGAGATCATGTCCGGAGCTCCTCACATGCAGAGTGCCTCAGGACTTGATGCTCTCTCCTCTCGTATTCAATATCTATATGAAGTCACTAGGTTAGGTCACTCAGAAGCTGAGGGTATGATAAAACCACAATGCTGATGATAACCCAGTTCTCCATCTCTACCTCAAGTGGCTCGGTATGATGGATTGACCAAGCGTCTGGAATCTGTATGGGTCCATATGGAGCAGAATAGACCTCAGCTCAATCTTAACAAGACTGAGTGGCTGTGGACTCCATGAGCTGGGGATGTTACTGTCTGTTCTGACCCACGCCCTTTTCTGACAAATCAAACACAATCCAAAAGGAACAAAAACCTTGTAATGCTTTTACAAAATAATTAGCTGTGATAAACACAAGCCTTGCCAAACTGTGCAAGGCTTGCCAAAAGATAACAGACAAAAAATAATTTGCAAGACAAAAATGTTCAAATACAAACTCACTATACTGGAATGTCCACGAGGCTGGAGTTTCAAAACTTCTTTGCCTTCTGCAAAGAAGGTTAGTTTCACAGCTGGCTTTTATCTTCTTGAAGGAGGGGCCATTACCTCGCAGCCTTACTCCTGAGTCGCCCATGCTGTTGTAACTGTTCTTTCCTCCGAGCAATCCTGCACGCACGCGCACTTGGTACAGGCTCCTCGGGAACCTCCTCATCACTGCTGCCAGCCCCCACAATATCTGAAGGCAGCAGTCCACTCTCTAATGGTCCTGGCCCCTCATCTGAGTCCTCGCTCTCCTCAGCCGCCTGCACCTGCTGCCGGCTAACCACAACACTGTCTTTGATCTTGGAGGGAACTATCCTTCCTCATTCAAGATAGGTGCATAACTTGGGGGTCTTTCTGAGTTGCAGCTACTGTTTAGTTCATCTTTGCACAGATCCATCTTGTATGCCAGCTGTGTTCTTTCCTGACAATCACTCATGTCCTGGATATCTGGGAAATTACTTGTCTCCAATTGTTTCTGCCCATCCAATACATTTCAGCAAAGTGGCTGTGCTTCAGGTCCCATCCATTAAACATTGCCATCTTGTGGAACCTAGGCAATGGTGCCTTCTCTGTTATGTCTTCTACCATCTGAAAGAGCTTTCCCCTCAACTATAAGGGCAGAGCTATCCTAGGGTTCCAGAAAGCTTTGGAAACTTGTCTTCTAGGTCTCATGTCTGAGGTTGATGTCTGCTATTTATTTAATGGACCCTGTTTTGTTGATTTTGTTGTTTATTGTTTTAGTCTGGGATGACGAATTTAACATTTTAGCTGTTTTATGTTTTTTTCTAGTTATGCATGCTTCCCAGAACCTACTGGAGTTGGATGGTCAATACATTTAATTAGAAATGAATGAATGAACGATTGAGTGAATGAATGAAAGAAACAAAACACAACATGGAATAAAGATAAATTCCTCAGTTTGATTAATTGGAACTGCTGTACTTAGAGGTCTCCATCTTGGAGATAACCTTGGCTATTTTTTTTTCCACTTGCGTCAACTTTGCTCTCTCATGAGATAATACTTATAATGCCCCTGTTGCTGAGCAGGTTAAAGTGATCTTAGTTTGATCTTAGTTTGAGTTTGGTTTGTAATTTTAAAGTATTCTATCTTTGTTAGGTGCTTTGACATGCTCTTGTGATAAAGATTCATTTCTTGAGTATAACTTGGATTGTTTTGGAGCCAGTTTTGACACATGGTTCCTTTCAGTCATTTTGGTAATTTTAAGCTTCTAGCTTTTTGTGGATTTTACAGATATACATCTTGGGTTGTATACTGTCCAGTTGAAAGTAATCTTTGTATTTTTTCTATATCTGTTTTTATTCTTTATTAATCCTGCTGCAACTTGCATAGCTAGAATATATTGATTTTTCTGTGTTTCCTTTTATAATATATTGGCAGTCAACTATGCTATCTACTTAGTTGGAAAGTGAAATCTTCCAGTGTTGTCTTTGGATTAAAACACTTGGTCAAAAAGAGGAATCTTTTTTCCTGCATACGTTCAAGCTTAAGTATAACTTCCAGAAGTTTCTAAAATGTTGGAATGGTAGCCAACCTCTGTATTTGTTATGCTAAAGACTTCAAATAGCCTTAGCCTCCATTATTCCTATAAACCTTAGAAGCCCAAATTACTTTCCAGTCAATAAAGGCATTATTTGAACTTTTTATGCCACTTAAGCAGTAATGAGTTTACTTTCTTTTTATTATTGAATAAGGGTAGAATTTATGGTTGATTTGCTAAATAAAGTGCTTCTTTTAATGAAATGGGAAAAGAGCGGAGCTGTGAAGGCATAAAATAAAAATGCAATGTTTTTTCTTAACATTTTTTTTGTTATGGTTAAATTGAAAGAAAAAGATTGATACATTTTTCTAAAATGCTATGCTTTAAATGATAATTACCCTACAATATTTCAGACAGTTGCTTTCTAACAGGTTTTAAACCAGAAACTGCTGTCAATAAGGTAGAAAAAAACATGCCCAGACCCACCTCCTCACCCACAAGTTGAAAAATAGGTTTTTAAACCCTCTTTAAAGCATTATCAAACCGTCACAAAAGAGCCTGCAATCCAGAAGCTGTATCTGTACAGAATTTCTAATCTATATAAAAAGGATCTGCTCAAATGTAGGAAAAGAATGATTATAGAGAAACTAGCAGGCAAATTCTGGTGGGTTTGTGTCCAGAAGCTCTTAAATAAAAGCATTGGTAATTTAAACTGGATGATTGCTTGAAATGGGAATCAGAGGAGTAATGAGACATAAGTGTAGCATGGAAGGTTTAGAAATATCCAGGTGTAGTATTCTGGATTCAAAGGAAGGAGAGAGAAGTCAGGAACATCTGCAATAATATGACTGCGCCAATAATGTATATGTATTAAACTCCCTGATCCTATAAATCTTATGAAGCAAAAATATACAACTTTCTTTGTGAGAGAGCTATAAATTGGAAGAGAATTGATGAAACATAAGTCAAAACACCTGAGGCTCCAGTGGAGGACACTGGAATAATTTGGGAATCAGTAGACTGGGGGAAAACACAATAAAGAATGAAAGGGACCATCAGACTGTAACATACCAATCTCCATATACAGTGATGTGATTGAAGGAAATTGAAGATGAAACGTTAATAAGACATTTCAATACAGCTGACTATGTGCATTCATCAAAGACTCAGATTCAAAAGACTAACAGATCTGAATATCATCAGCATTGGGTGAGAATTAATTTCTTACAATGATAAGCCTAGCAGTAATTACCAAATGCAACTAATCATTGGAAAACCATGAGTAAGGCACACCAAAGAAGAATAATATTAAGGGTAAGCAAAGTAGATATCAGGACTGATTCTCAAGGGGGCCACACAGGATGCATTTCTTAAAGTACAGTATACTAGCTTGCATTTGCAGTAAAAGATAAATTCAGTTCATAAAAGATTCATCACCATATATTATTTTACAGATAAATCTAATTATAGTATGCATAGCAAAACATACATTGGTAGTTTAAATTGGATGCTGGCTTGAAATGGGAATCGGTGGAGTAATGAGACATAAGTATAGCATGGAAGGTTTAGAAATACCCAGGTGTATTCTGGATTCAAAGGATGGTGAGAAAAGCCAGGAGCATCTACAAAAAGATGACTGCATGTCTTTCAATTCTCTCTCACACAACCCCCCGCCCCCCAAATTATTGTCTTCTATTTCAATTTTTTTGGAGATTTTAACTGCCTCAGACAGTTTTTTCGCCTTTGCATGCCCTTAAATATTGTTCAAGTCTGCTCTGGAAAGTTATAGAATATTACTTTAATAATTTTAGGTATTGAACTGGAATGTTAATATATCTTGAAGTATACAGAGAATAAAAATTCTGATATTTAAATTACTTGATACAGAAAATCTGATAAGATAGGCCTGTGTGAAGAGATTATTCTTAACACCCCCCCCCCAACTATATAATGGTAGGTACTTTCTAAATACTGCAGTACAAAACTTTCCAGAAAGTAGGTACTCTTAGAGAGAAAGTTACCGGAAAAGCAATTTAGGCCTTTACTCAGTGGTGGGATTCAAATAATTTAACAACCGGTTCACCCAGGGTCAGGTTGGCTGTTGTGGGAGATGCTGTGCTGCAGTGGAGAAACAGGCAACGAAGCAGCTGGCATGAGGGAAGGAGGAGGAGCAGGGAGAAGAAAAAGGGAAGGTGGCCTTCTCCTTCCCTTGAGCCGGCCGCTGCATTGCCCATTTCTCCATTGCAGCGCAACACCCAGGAGCCACTTTGATAGTGTGTATGTGTGCGTGTGTGTAATTTAACAACTGGTTCACCTGAACTGGTGCAAACTGGCTAAATTCCACCACTGCCGTTACTGAATATGCAAAGCTTTGAACCTGGCTCAGTAGCTAATAGATAGGTCACATAGTTGATTCAAAACTGGTGTAGTAT
Source organism: Naja naja (assembly GCA_009733165.1). Taxonomy (NCBI): domain Eukaryota; kingdom Metazoa; phylum Chordata; class Lepidosauria; order Squamata; family Elapidae; genus Naja; species Naja naja. Next base: position 250,253,507 of record CM019149.1, on the reverse strand, counting down.
GGGCATACCTAGGTATGTCACTGTAACTTCAACATCAGGAACTTGTGTAGACCCATATAAATCATATTGCAATAATTTAAACATGGGTGATGGTGGCTAGCCTATTTTCCAGAAAACAGTAAACATATTTACTAATTTAGAGCTGGTAATACATGTTTATAGCCATAGAGATCAGTTTACCCTTCAGTAAGATTGATGAATCTTTCAACATTTCAAACAATATCCTTGTTCTATAAGAGGTATATGGTGCCAACTAGAATAACTGTATATCACATGCTGACTGGGGAATTCTGGAAGCTGAAGTCCACACAGTTGCTGAGATTAGAAACAGTGTATGTACTGTATATTTTGTAATAATTTAGGCATGCATTTGATTCAGAGTGCTTAGGCATTGTTTCAGGGAGAAAGTAAGGGGCAAATACTAGTGCAGCAAATGAGTTACATATCTGCAAATAAATCTATTTCTTTTTATTATCAGTATTATATTAGTGTAGATTTTGGATTTCAAAATGGAAATTTTTGGTTTTTCCAGGAGCCAATGAAGTCAAGAGCACCACAACTGCACTTGGAATACAGATTCTACAAGCAGCTAGGATCTGGAGGTAAGTATAATTTGTTTTATATATATATGTATGTATGTATATATGTATGTGTGTGTGTGTGTGTGTATATATATATATATATATATATATATATATATATATATATATATGTATATGTATATGTATATATATATATATGTAGGTCTTGGTGTATTCGGGTCTTGTCCCGTGTAAGATTGAGAATACCTTGGGTTAGGGTTAGGGTTAGGGTTAGGGTTAGGGTTATATATATATATACACATATACACATATACATACATACATACATACACACACACACACACACACACACACACACCCGCACACTAATACTGGTTTATGCCACTGACTGTATCTTTGTCAGAAATATGAGAAAGTTTTCTAAATAAGTCCTCTCAGACACTGTACTGTAAAACTGATAAGGCAGTCAGGCTAGCTTTTGTCCTTTCCTTGACAGGCAAGATTTGATCAGTTCTTACTCAGCCTTTTAAGTCAACTTGCAGCTGAAAGCTAAATAACTTGATTAATTAATTATTTCTAATTGTCTAGCTTTAAATATATTTTAATTATTTAAATAACATAACTTCATTTTTATCAATATTTTACTATGCAATATCTATTAAATTGGGAACTTCTCATTTAGATTATTAGAATCTTATTAGAATATTTTTGCTGTACAGTGAAACATTTAAAGATATGTGTTATTGATACATAGCAAATTACACATTTCACTGCAGTGACATTTAGCATTTGCCTGATAAGGTATTCACAGGTAAAACCACCCATCAAAGTACCTTTGTCTTCATAATTCATCCTTTTCTAAGTGCCTAATTGAAAAAGGAGTTAATGTCCTTTAATCATATGTGGCTGTAGGTTTGATACTACATACGCAAGGTGAATGTTTAATTTTTTAAAAGCTACAGTAAGCTTTGATAAGGCATTATCTATTTAAATAAGATGCTCTATTTCTCATGGACAAAGCTAGTTAAAAATTTAAAAGCATTTTATACACATATTTCCCATGACGAGCATTATAAAAGTCATCATTGTAGGATAAGGTTTTGTAACAAATTTATAATAAATTTAAGATTTTACTGATTTTTTAAATGGACCTATTTGCTATTTGAAATACTAATGAAAGGTGGAAATATTTTGATTTGGAAATACCCACAGATTAACATAGTTTGAGGTCCTCAAAGCTTTTAAATTAAGTATATCTACTGATTTTGCTGCAAAAAGCATTAGCTATTCCTTCATTTCTGTTAAAGCAGTCTCATTAAAATTTTTATCTATAATGAAATGGGAATTTGTTACAATGAAATTTGAGGAGATACAGTGATTTTTAGGAGAAATAACAATCCTTGTTACAGGATATGCCTTTGTACATATTTTATCCAGATTCATTGTTTGATTTGCTTACCCAAAATCTAAGGGAACAGAACAGAAATTCTAATATTAAAAGAATTAATAATGTCAAATTGGTAGTTTGTATAATTAATAAACCCATTAACATCTTGTTGTACTGAATATTATGTTCTTCCATATATTTAAGCTTTTCACTTGAAACTGATTCTATGGAAATTGTTAAATAATAGACTGAGACTGAACTGTTGTGAAATTCCATGAAGGGATGTTGTTGCCTGTCATGTTTTTCACTGAATAATTACAACTAAGCAGGATAAGTTTTCGTTTGCAAATATTTCAGCTAAGATAAAGAAAAGTCTGTTTAGGAACAGGATGCAATTAAATTTGATGAATACCATTTGTTTTCACTTTTTAGATGGAATACCTCAGGTTTATTATTTTGGCCCCTGTGGCAAATACAATGCCATGGTGCTGGAACTACTGGGACCTAGTTTGGAAGATTTATTTGATTTGTGTAATAGGACATTTTCCCTGAAAACTGTACTTATGATAGCCATACAACTGGTGAGTATAGCTTCTCTGTAAATTGTCTTCTATATCTTATACTTAAATAATATAAAAATATCAAGAATGCACAAAAAGTGTATCATTAATGAGTTCCTGATGTTTTTTGAGCTTGCTTCTCTTCTGCTGGTGTTTCATTACCATTCTAGGTAACATTAGTGAATGGGAGAGTGGAGTTTGCTAACTGTTTATAAGTGATGGGTTATGTTATCTGCTTTGATTTGGATATTATTTTTCCGTGACTGATTAGGGGCTTTATTATTTTAAACTAAGGAGACATGTTTGACTTTGAGGTTGCTTTCATTATAAAAAAATAGAGTGGGATGTGATCTTTTACTTCGTAGTTTCTCTTTAACCGGTATTGGTTCCTTACGTGGGTATTGATTAATAGGCATGTGATGAAAAAGGATATGTTAGTTTTTTTCTTTTATGTTTGGTTGTTTGCTTTCTTAAAAGATTTGTACATAGAGCTTATTTCAATATATCTTTAATGGGTGATTAATTAGGGTTCTATGCTTTTAGAAATTCTCTTATCATTTTTTCATCTGATTTAATCTAAGATGTCTACAGTTTCCCAATTCAAAAAGTGGGTTAAACTTGTCTGTTGTGAAACTAAGGAGTTTTTATCATGTTTTCTAACTGCCAGTTGATATTTGTGGATATTTTCTCTCAATTTTCTGCCCTATTTACAGTCCTTGCATTATATATTGGTAGTCTTTGGGTTTTGCTTAAGTAGCTTTGGATAAATATTGTTTGTTTATGGCTACCAGAATGCAAAGACGTTACTGTAATTTTTTGGTAGTTTCTGGATGTTGGATATATGATAAAGGTATTTTTTCATAGATTTAGAAGGTAATATAGTTGTTGGTTCTGTATTGCACTAGTATCTATCCGTATAGGCAATACCTGCACAATCCGTAAAAAAGAATAAGTGTTTAAATAAAAATAATGAAAAGTTTACTAGTGAAATAAATTTGAATTATAGTGTGATTCTGCAGGCAGTACCTTTTTTTACACATGAATGGTACAAGTGTAGCAGACTTATTCTCAACTCTGGATATCTGGCAGCCACAAGACATTAGAAATATGCAGATTGAACAAAGCTTTTTTCTTCTGTGTCTATTTTTTCTTCAATGTTTTAAAGCTTAAAAATGCCTTTGTTGTATGTACTATCATTAAGAACACATAATGGCAACCAATGTATAATTTAATGAAGGGATTTTTTAAAAAGATATTGTCTTTAATGGATAGGTATGTATCACCAGTGGTATTTGTATTATGAACCAAAATAAATTAATATTAGGAAAGTTTTCATTTTTAATTTCATTCATGAAAAATCTTGGATTTCAAGACAGGAAAACACAGTAACTCCTTCATTTGTTCTATTACTACATATATGACTATTTTAATTTCTTTAAACTTTCTTTCATTCTGTTTGACAGATTTCACGAATGGAATATGTTCATTCAAAGAACTTAATATACAGAGATGTAAAACCTGAAAACTTCTTAATAGGACGACCAGGAAACAAAACTCAACAAATTATTCATATTATAGATTTTGGTTTGGCAAAAGAGTATATAGATCCAGAAACAAAGAAGCACATACCATATCGAGAACACAAAAGCCTTACAGGAACTGCTAGATACATGAGTATAAATACACATTTAGGAAAAGGTACGTACGTATGTATGTATGTATGCATGTATGTATGTATGTATGTAAGAACATGAACATAGCAACTTCACTATGGATTTTTATAAGCAGCTTGTATATTTATAATTATTTTTAAACTTAGTCTATTTCATTCAAACATATGTGTAAGAGTATGAATATAATTCTTTAATGTTATCAGTGCATGGCAAAATCCTAATTTTTAATAAAAGTTTTTAATAAACTGTCTACTTTCATTCTTCTTAATGAAAGTTTAGCTCTAAACCACTTGTACAGTTCCTCAGTTTTTCATAATGCAGCATTATTTATTATATTTAAATAGCCATTTACCTCACATATAACGCTCTGGGTGGCAAACACAATTGCAAGTAGTCCTTGACTTATGAACACAGGAGAGCCTGTCCATTATGGTCATAAATCCTGACAGTCATAAATTAGGTCGTCATGTGACCAACCTGATTGCATGATTATGTTTGCAGCAGTCGTTACATGACTCATCTTTGTCTTTAACTGAATTCATAGTTGTTAAATGAATGCCACAGTTGTAAAGTGAACCTGCTGTTTGTTGTGGGATGTTTTTACTAAAACTGTTTTTGACAAAAATGTAAATCATGGTCATGTAACTGTAGGATGCTGCAAATGACTGTGAATGTGGGCTGGTTTCCGAGCCCCCAAAATGTGGTCACATGGGATGGGTCTGGCTGTTGGAACTTTGGAACTGGGTTGTAAGTACCTTTTGGGGGAGTTTGTTGTAAGTTTGAACAGTTGTTAAATGACCAGTCATAAGTTGATAACTAACTGTAAAACACCACTAGCAAATTGCAGAAAATAAAACACATTAGAACATAAGAGAAAATAGCTATCAAGGAGAAACCAATGAACAATAAATTCATTCAACTCAGTAGTCCCAAACCTGAAAAATAGCACTTGTGTCAGTTCTTCCATATTTTCATAATGAGATTTATGTAGTTTTAAAGAAGGTTTACAATTTTCTTTTCTTACTTTAGCTTATAGATTGATGGGAAAACTTGTTAAAATGTTGGAGAAATGTTGGTTTCTGGATGTTTGCCTCTGGAAATCAGTAATCAAGAGAGATAGGAGAAAAAAAGAGAAAGTTTAGAATCATAACATTCTAATTACTCTGTTTCTCTAAAAATAAGACCTGTCCCAAAAATTAGCCCTAGCATGTTGTTTATGTGTGTATCTAATACAAGTCCTACCTCCCCCCCAAATAAGCCCTACCTAAGAGCCTGTGCAGCCAAATGCCCACCCATTCTGTCTGGTTGCTTGTGGTGCCACAGCCACAAGGCGAGGTTGTGGAGCTGCCCCATGCGCCTTGCCCCAGCAGCCAGGCCATCCATGCCCCAATAGCTTCCTTGCGATGGAAGCACCAGCACCCATGTACGGCAGGAGCCCACATGACCACCGGCTCACTTCTGCTTGCTTGTGGCTGCAATGGAGCAGGAGATCGAACGGTGTGTTGGTGTTGTGGCCACGAGGCGAGGCAGGTGTTGGAGCATGGGTGGCCTGGTTGCGGGGCTTTGAGGTAAGCCGATGCGGGGTGCGTGGGGCATCTCCATCCACCCTCCTCCTGGTATTGGCACTAATGCTCCACGTGGCCTCCTGCCCCACCACGAGCAAGCAAAAGTGGATGCCTCATAAATGGGAAAAAAATAAAACACCCCCCTGAAAATAAGCCCTAGTTCTTATTTTGGGACCCAAAGGAAAATAAGAGCCAGTTTTATTTTTAGGGAAACATGGGTAGTTCAGCGATGAGTCAATTAATTAGTTAATGCTTTTACATTTCATGGGATTTGTCAGGTTTACTTGATGGAGTTGTTAACTCCAAATTTGCTGTTTGTTTATAATTTTCAGAAAATGTTAAATTATTTTATACAGTTGCATATTTGTACATATTTTCCATTGATTTTATAGAGCAATTCAGAAATCTAGCCTTCATATTTTCAATTTACATTTTCAGAGCAAAGTAGAAGAGATGATTTGGAAGCTTTAGGTCATATGTTCATGTATTTTTTAAGAGGCAGCCTTCCCTGGCAAGGCTTAAAGGTAGTATGAATTCTTTTGATTTGCCTTGTTTCTTCTGATATTACCAAAGTTTTATAGAATGTTTCTGAAGCAGTTAACTTGATGCTTTTTCATCTTAGGCAGATACATTGAAAGAACGTTATCAGAAAATTGGAGACACCAAGAGAGCAACTCCTATTGAAGTACTATGTGAAAACTTCCCAGGTAAAGAGTTCTGCCATTGAGTAGGCTATGAGTGGCTATATTGCTTGTTATACAATGTATTATAGTGCCATATAGCGCAATTAACGTTGCAATAATTAGATTCATAGAATTGGAAGGCCATTTAGGCCACCAAATAGTTTCCTGCACAGTTTGAGAATTGAAATTAAATCTGTCTAGACTTGCCTTGAACACTGCAAATGATGAGGAGCACATCACTTCTCTGATTAATTAACTGCAATGTGAAGCTGCTCATAAGGTTAGGAAGCTTTGTGTAACATTCAGCCAGAATCTAACTTCCTTCCTGTAACTTAGATTCACCATTTCCTGTCTTAAGTCTGCAACAAGAGATATCGGGTTTTGACTTAGTTTTTGTATGACGATTTAATGGGGTATTTTGAAGAATGCTGACTCTTCTAATATTTCTAGTATTCTGTCATCCTTATTGCTGTTCTCTGAACCCGTTTCACTGTCACTGAATTATTCTTAAATTATATGTCTGGAATGAGACATAGTATTTCATATGATATCCTAACAAAGCAGAATAAAATAGAATAAATTCTTGCTATGAATTGTTTTGTTTCTGTTGTTAAATTTAAACTTTAAATGCACACTGCTGACTACAGTATTCAGTTTGAAAACATTCAAAGACCTTTAAGTGCCTTTACTAAGGCAAGTATCCTCCAGCATATATACACACAGTGCGTTCAGAAAATCTTCAGACCTTTTTCATTTTGTAACGTTGCAGCCTGATTCTACAGTTTTTATCAATTTTTATCATTAATCTATACTTAGTACTCTATAATGACAAAGTGAAAACAGAAATTTAGAAATACTGTAAATTTATTAAAAAGAAAAAACTGAAATATCATATTGGCCCATGTATTCAGACCCTTTACAACAACACATGAACTTTAGCTCTGGTTCCTCCCATTTCTCTTGATCATTGCTGACATGTTTCTACACCATGATTGGAGTCTACCTGTGGTAAATTAAACTGATGATTTGGAAAGGCACACACTACTCTATAGAAGGCATCATAGCTGACAATGCATACTGTAGCAAAGCAAAAGCCATGAGGTCCAAGGAATTGCCTGCAGAGCTCAGAGACAGGATTATTGCAAGGCACAGATCTGGGGAAGGCGACAATAAAATTTCTGTTGCACTGAAGTTTCCTAAGAGCAGAGTGGCCTCCATAATTCTCAAATGGAAGACATTTGTCACCACTGGGATTCTTCCAAGAGCCGGTTGCGAGTCAAACTGAGCAATCAGGGGAGAAGGGCCTGAGTAAGAGAGGTGACCAAGAACCCGATGGTCATTCTGACTGAGCTTCAAAGATCCTGTGTGTAGTTGGGACAGAGTTTCAGAAGGACAACCATCACTGCAGCCATCTGCTGATCTGGGCTTTATGGCAGAAGCCTCTGCTCAGTGCAAAACACATGGAAGCCCACTTGGAGTTTGCAAAAAAGCAGCTGAAGGACTCTCAGACTGTGGGGAACACGATTCTCTGGTCTGATTAAATTGAACTGTTTGGCCTTAATTCTAAATGCTATGTCTGGAGGAAACCAGGCACCGCTCATCACCTGCCCAATACCATCCCAACAGTGAAGCATGGTGGTGGCAGCATCATGCTATGGGAGTGTTTTTTAACAGCAGGGACTGGGACACTGATCAAGGTTGAGGGAAAGCTAAATGGAGCAAAGTACAGGAATATCCCCAATGAAAACCTGTTCCATGGCGCTCAGGACCTCAGCCTGGGCTGAAGTTCACTTTCTAATATGACAATCCTAAGCACACAGCCAAGACATCACAGGAGTGGCTTAGACAACTCTGTGAATGTCTTAGAATGGCCCAGCCAGAGCCTTGACTTGAACCCTATTGAACATATCTGGAGGGATCTGAAAATGGCTGTCTATTGACGGTCTCTAATCATCTTCATGAAAAAAACATCCAGGCAAAAATGACAAAGACTTAGAATATTTCAGAAATATTCATGGGATATTTATTAAACATTAAACAATACTTGCTACATTAAAAAATGTTCTAGGAAAGCCAAACAGACTTTACTCATTTTACTGCATTTCAGAGTTTATTGCTAACATAGCATTGATAATGCCATGTTTGCAGGAAGTTATTTCTATAGTAATGCATCAAGAACCAACTGAACTATTGAAATTCTTAGCAAATAATTATACAGTGGTACAACGGAGCATTGAAGAAATGGGTAATGATATTGAAAACAATAAAATTCTATGGTTGGATAAAGCTGTGGACAGCAAAGTTTTATTAATGGACTGTATACTATATTTTGAAGATAACTTTATATCCTATAAGAAGATATGCAGCTACAAAAAGTCTTATAGCAAATCAATTTTGCTGCATTAAAAGCATACCTTGAAAATGCCAGTATTCCATTAAGAAACATTATTGCTGTGTGTAATTGATAAGAGTTCTATGGAAGGAAAATATTGTAGATTTATGGCATTTCTTGAAGAAGCAGCTCCAAACATTTTTTGTATTCATTGTATACTTCACAAGAATTGCTCTGCTGACTATTTTATGTCCAAACACACACAGTTCACTAAATATTGTGGTAAGTGAAATAAATAAGAAAGATAAAAATAAGAAATATTCAAATAAGAAATTTGAAAGAATAAATTATTTCAGCAACTTTGTTAAGACAACAGCAGTTCGTTCATTTTTTTTAAACATGGATATTTGATAGATTTTAAAGGTAGAGCTGTGGAATTATTCAAGATTACGTTTGCATTCTATCATAAGGAAAAGAAAATGGATTTCTGCAATAAATACCAAAATATGAAAAATATATTACTTAGTTGTCTGGAATATTTCAGAAATTTAATGAGATTGATTTGAAACATCAAGATAAGCTAGTTACACTTCAGGACTGCAAAAACGTTTCAATATATTTTATTGCTGTAAAATATACAACACAATGAATACATGAACCACTGTTCTATTTCTTTTTTGGACAGATTAAAATTGGCCCTCATGAATCTTATTGGTCAGTCTTTCCATTACATTTATAAAGAGCCACTTCAAAGATTGAAAATTAATATTTGCTTCCATTCAGGATTTGACATCTGAGATGTCTATTTTTTTCCCAATTGCACAATATATTGTTTGCTACATGCTAATGCTGATATATCCAAAGTTGTTACAAGTCAAGTTCTGAGTTCAACATTATATATGCAATTTTAAATGTTAATTCTATTTTTAAAACAAATTTCTATTACAGAGTTTCTCCACTAAAAATTACATATACACGTCTCAGTGATTTTGAGATTGTTAATTTCTGTAACAATCCGTGCAGACACATATTTCAGTTCTATTCAGAGATGCTAATGCTGTAGAAAATTTTCAATAACATTGTACTGTAGGAAGAAGTTAATTAGCGACATAAGACTAGATCAAAATGACATAGTCAAAAGATGTACGTATTATAACTTGTATGGGTTTGTTAGATAACAATGATGTCCTCCCCTTTACTGAATGCATTCAAGTGGATGCTGGACAGCCATTTGTCGGAGGTGCCTTAATTTGGGTTCCTCTACTAAGCAAGATATTGAAGTAGTTTCCATGATTTTATTTTATTTTATTAGGTCTGTGCAAATAATTTGATGCATTATAATCTGAGTGACAAATGCAATTGGTAAAACGTGCTTGCTTAATCATTCAACTCCTATATTTTGGTATACTAATGGCATTAGGAAAAAAATATGTTACGTTTAGCCAAACAACCATCCAAAATACAATCAATATTATAGCTGGAAGTTCAAGCTGTCATGATTAGACATTTGATTTGATTATCTAAATTTTATCTTTTTTCAGGCTGGAAAATGGAAAGGAAATAATCCATTGATACAGCCATAAAAGACAAATTTATTGTTTGGTTTTCATATTGTCCTGATGAAATTTGGGAAACTTTCAGACTCTTAAGACATGATCTTCTACTTAATTTAAAGCAGAGGTCTTTTGGACCTCAGGAACCACCAAATTCATAATTTTAAATCCTGCGGACCACTAATATGAAGCATGCTGCTCGCTGAAGTGCCTGGACACTAACTGATGGGATGGGGTCCTTCAGGCACTTAGCTTGGCTGCCTCTTTCTGCAACCTTAAATATTCGAAGAGTAATTTGGACCCGTTTCCCACAGGAAACAAAACACCGGGATCTGTTATTTCTCTCTCTTCCCCCCTATCTCTTTCTTCCTCTTTCTCTTTCTCTCTCTCTTTCCACCCCCCCCCCCATCCCCAGGGGTGGGGGGAAAAGAACCTCTGAACTGGTGGTGGGAATCTGATGTCCGGAGGCCAATGAGCTACGTGCTGAAGACCAGATGGCTGGCGGGGAGGTGGGGCAACAGGGGTGATACCAGTGGTGGATGGATTGATGTGGGTGGGAGATCACGGCATCGGAGCCCTTCCCGGGTGTTCTTTGGCCTGCGAGGGGGTGGGAGTGGGGGGAAGGGAACCTCTGACCTGGTGTTACCTCCTGCCTCCGTGCATTGAGGAGGCCGACCGGCTGCCAGCAATGCCCTCAAGTGAAGATGTTGTGAGGGGGAGGCTTGACCCCTCCCCTCAGGAGCCACTAAGTGCTCACTGCCCCTCTGGCAGCCACCATGCTTCCTCCTTCCCGCTGGGTGTGTGAACGCTTCTGGCAAGGAGGAAGAGAAGCATGGTGGGAGGAGGCTTGGCAGGTGCTAGAGGGGCAGTGAGTGCTTTGTGGCTCCTGAGGGGAGGGGTTGAGCCTCCCCCTCGCAACATCTTCACTTGAGGGCATCACTGGCAGCCTCTTCCTGTGGCTCAGGAGGTCCGTGCTTTTCCCGCTGCTTCTCAGGCTTCTCGATGTGCGGAGGCAGGAGGCAGCAGCCATGACATGGGTTTGCTAGAGAGGCTGCAAGATTGCCCCATCTCCCTGCCAGCCATCTGGTCTTCAGCACGTGGCTCGTTGGCCTCTGGACATCAGATTCCCACCACCCAGCACCAGTTCAGGGGTTCCTTTCCCTCCCTTCCCCACCCTTGCAGGTCAGGGAACACCTGGGAAGCGCTCTGACGCTGCGATCTCCTGCATGCTACCTTCTCTCTGCGCATCAGTCAATCCATTGCCGGTATCACCCCTGTTGCAGACACGAGTGTGCTGCAGACCACCAAAATTTCCTCACGGACCACCAGTGGTTCGCGGACCACCAGTTGGCGACCTCTGATTTAAAGAATACAATTTAAAGAATAAAATGAAAGGCAGTTACAACTTATTATTTTGGGCATTAAGGTTACCATTATATGTATCATTTGTTGGGACTAAGTCTTGAAATTACAATGCACAGAAGCAATTACTAATTATTCCCAATAACTATGAGACAACACACTCTTCTAAATTTATCTCCTGATTCTTTTTGATAAAATATATATTTTAAAATAGAATATTTATGAAAAAAAAAATCTCTGAAATGCATTTGCATTGAGATTTTTTCATAAATTGAAAAGTTGTTCACCTTGTGTATCTTTTTAAACACCACTGATATTTCCTTATTTAATAAAGATGATAAAGAGCAAACAAAAATCATGAGAATACAGGTCTTTCAGCATATTGCAACAGCAGTATTGCTGGCTATCAATTTTGGAATAGTGATAACATGCTGTGATACGAATGATGTCATCCAAACTCTCAAAGTTTCATCTACTGATATCCCCAAAGCAATATTACTTTCACTAATTTTTATACATTAATTTTGTAATTTAATTGGCTACAATATTGTTGACATTTGTTATATTTATAACAAATTATATTTGTTTATAATGTTCATTTATTTATAGTGATTTTTCACTCTCCCCCCCCCCAGTGGAAAAATAGCCTGATGGGAAAAGGTTCTCCCTCCAGATCTTCTTATCACAAATTTGTTAGAAAGAACATACAATTTGAATAAATATAATTGATAAGATTGGAAGTATATATATTAAATGCTAATTTATTAATTATTAATTTATGAATATAATTTCTCTTTTTACGCAAAAAAGCTGAGACTTACAGTAATGAGACTAATTTTTCTAGCAGTTAATATTACCAATGCTTCTTTATTCCTGTAGAAGAAATGGCTACCTATCTTCGTTATGTGAGAAGGCTAGATTTCTTTGAAAAACCAGATTATGACTACTTAAGAAAGCTCTTTACAGACTTATTTGATCGGAAGGGTTATATGTTTGATTATGAATATGACTGGATCGGTAAACAACTGGTAAGTATAGTTCAATATTTTTTTATATTCTTTAAAAAATTGAATGTTCTGACAGACAGTATAAAAATGTAGTAGCCTTTATTTAGCTTATTTTGAATGATCTTATATTATTTAGGTAATGTTTTATTGCTCCATTTTTTATGATAAGATTATATCTTAGCTTTCTAAGCATTGACACAAAGTGGCTGTAAAAAGGCATAGCATAGTTAACATTTTTTAAAAACCATTCAGTTCACTATTAAAACTAATTCAAATTAGAATGGCCCTGTTAAATAGAAGATGTTGATTCATTTCCTTAAAAAAATGAAGTAAGGTTTTAGTGCAGGGCTGTCAAACTCCCGGCTTGTGGGCCAGGTGCGTCACATGCTGGCCAGGGGTGGGATTCAACCAGAGTAACTACTGGTTCGATGATTTACAGTTTTGCCCTGACAGCTTAGCAGCACTAAGCACTTTTTCCCTGCTTTTTCAACCACAGCTGTGCCGCACAAAGCAGCTGAAGTTGAAAAAGCAGGAAATAAAGGACAGGTAAGAGCTCGGGCGGGCAGGTGGGCCAAAACAGCAGCAGCTGCTGCTCTTCAGAGCTACCAGTTCTACAGAGCCGGACAGAACTGGTAGAAACCTACCCCTGATGCTGGCCATGCCCACCATTTAGTGAAGGGGAAAAAAGTCCCAATACAACATGTGACACTGCCATGATGATGTGAGTTTGACATCCCTGATTTAATGCATATTCTTGAGAGGAACATACTTCTCTTATGTGCCAAACAGGGAAGAGTTGAAAGGTGAGCAACATGAGGTCCTGAGTATTTTGTTAGATTTTGGTCATAATCAATTTGTCAATTAGCACATATTTACAATGGTTGCAGTGTCCTGGGGCCATATGATCGCCATTTGCAAGTTCCCAGTTACCTTCTGACAAGCAAAGTCAATGGGGGAAGCCAGATTCATGTAATAAACATGTGATTCACTTAACAACTGGAGTGATTTGCTTAACAACTGCGGCAAAAAGTTCATAAAATTGGGAACTCACTTAACAACTGCTTTGTTTAACATTCTCGCCCCAGTTCTCATATGTCAAGGACTACTTCTATGCCTTTGGTACTCTAAGCTTAGTTGTTTGCTTGCTGAAAGATTATTACCAAACTGGTAACATCATCAGTGCTGTTGAGTGTGGGGTTTGCTTCCTGTTTATATAAAGTATTTTGCCTTACCAGTATTGGTAGGGATGTGGTTTTTACCTTGGTAGTTCTTTGATCAGGGTGTTTTTTTCTGTTTGATACCTAGTTCATCTGGTATTAATCCTTACTTATTTGAGTGTTGGCTGTTGGAAGGTGGGGGAATGTGTTTTGGTCTTTTTTGTTTCCTTCTTAGCTTTTTGTTGTTTCTTTTGAATTGTAACTATAGTTTATTTTTATACGTCAATTGATCACTGATTCGTTTGCAAGCCAAGCTTTCAGAAATTGCTTAGCATTTTTGGATTTGGCTTGGTCTAGGGCAGGGGTCGCCAACCTTTTGGACCTCAAGGACCACCAAACTCATACTTTAAATCCCAAGGACCACTAATATGAATTTTAAAAAAAGATAATATATTTAATATAAAAAGTTTACTTTTTATATTAAATATAAATTTAATATTAAAAAAAAATTTAATATAAAAATATATAAATATAAATGGAAGAAAAGCAGAGCCATCTCATATCTCCCCCCAAATCAGAGGAAACCTCTCCCTCTTTTGCCAGGTGTGTCTGCCTGGAGTTGAGGGAGGGAAGGAGGGCCGGGCTGGAAGCGCTGACGAAGACAGGCTCCTAATAACCAGGCAACACCCCCTCCCCTTCGGCCTCCACGTAGGAAGAGGATTCCCTGAGGCTAAGCTCCAGGTTTCTCCTGCCGCTTCCAAGCAGAGAAGGGTCCCTCCCTGTTTGGAGGCCAAAGGGTGGTGGTGTTGAGCCCAGAAAAACTCCAGCTGTCGCTTGCACAAACAGGCTAGTTATTAGGAGCCCGTCTTTCTCGGCGCTCCTTTGGTCTGTGCATTTGGTCTCCCCCACTACCCCATGCCAAAGGAAAGCCAGCCCGGGCTTCTCCTTCCCTCCTACCCTTCCCCCTACTCCCTTCCCCCCACTCAGTCTTACTTTGGAACAGAGGAGAGAGCTCTGGAAACATGCGTTGGCTTTTCCAACACACCTTTCTCCAGCGCTCACCCGCAATTCTTCGCATTCCTCCAGGCCTGGCTTGCTGAGGGGAGGGAGCAGCCCTGATGTCTCTGCTTCCCCCCACCCCCAGGAAAAGAAAGTTTTCCCACCAAAATTTTCTCACGGACCACCAGTGGGCTGCGGCCCACGGGTTGGCAACCACTGGTGTAGGGTACTCTCAGTTTCCCAGTTGAAACTGTGGTTGAGTTTGTCCATGTGTTGTGAGATTATGGAATTTGCATTGTGTTTTCTGATTGCTTGTAGTGTTCATGAATACAGTGTACTAGTTTGTATCTGCTTATCCTACATAATAGCTGTCACAGTATTTAAACACTTAAGTTGTAAATGGCTTCTTTAGGCTCCTGTTTTCCTTTTTGGGCTATCGGTTCTTTTGATTTACTTAAGATGTTTTAAAGGGATTTAATTGATTTATGTGTTGTGTTGATGAATTTACTTACTATAAGTCAATCTTGTAATTAGTCAATGAAATTATTCCCCTCTGTCTACATGTTCCAATACTAAAGGCTTGCTAATAATCCTAATACTAATAATCTTTCACTATTTCTAAAAAAAAATAAAAATCAATAGTTACTGTTGTCCTAGTTTTCTTATCATGTACCTGTAATACGTTTTGTGCAGCCTACTCCAGTGGGTTCCATCCATTCAGATCCTGCGATAACTTCCAATAGAGAAGCACATCCACACAGAGATAAAATGCAGCAGTCCAAAAATCAGGTATGCCATCTAGCAATATTGTATGCCAGTTTCATGTTGCATTGTAATAGTAATAGTTTGTGACTAAAATTATATATCATTTGTTTCTTTGAAGAAACATTTAGTAATATCAATGTTTTGTAATACTGTATTGTACAATATAATGTTAAAAAGTTATTATGTTAGTACAGACATAATTAAAAGGAATTTGAAAGTTTAATAATGGATTTGAGATTATCCCATTGCTGTCTTCAAAGGGAATTTCCCCTTGTCTTCACAGTGCTTGAACATATTATCATGGGAATTAATTAAAATTCTGTATAATCAGTATCCTCTTTAGGTCAGGATTTGAAGCCAGCTTCAAACTCATATTTTACATATTTTTATTACAGAATTTTATTTCTTTTGGGAGGTAATATTGATGCTCCTAAACTAATTTATTTGGCCTAAGAAAGAGAAAATTCATTCTGTAAAAGTGATCCCACGGCTTTCACTTGGTCTTTTTATAATAATTGAAGTTGTTTATTATGACTATTCTGAATCTATTTTTTAATTTTAAAAAATAAGCAATGAACTATGAATGTGAAATTAATATTATTATAATTCCTGTAACTAATTTAGATTTTCTTAAAATTTTTGGAATGAAATATAACCACATAGAAAATAATTTTTGTGAGCAATAACTGAGTGATAACTTACTAAACTGTACTTTATCTTAATTGAGTGATAAGATACTATATACTTCTTTATCTTAATTTTTGTGTTAGCATATACTCAGGTTTTTCCAGCTCTGTTGCATAAAACCTGTGAAAGGAAGTGGGGAAAGAAAGTAAGGAAGAGGGGAGGAAGAAAGTGAGAATGGAAGGAAGGGGGAGTTACATGAAGTAACAGAGAGGAAGGAAGAAACAGGAAGAAAGGAAATGAAGCGAAGAAAGAAAGATTTCCAGCACTCCCTGCCTGCATTCCACAAGGAAACTCAATAGGGAAGCTGGCAGGAAGTCAGAACGTGCTCCCGCTCCAACTGTTCCTCCCCCACCCCACTTGTGATCATCCTGTTTCTCTGTTCCTCAATAAGGAAATATCTCCGAAACAGTGTCCCAATGGGGCACAAGTTTGCTAGTAATAAAATGTATATTAATTTTGTCATCTCGACATTATCTTTAAATGTAAAATAAGTTATAACTTTAAAATATAGTAAGATAGGTTATGGACATAACATGTTTTTAGTATTTAAGCATTAAATTTGACTATAATTTGATACGTATAAGTTAAGGGTGCATGCCATGAAAATACTGAATAATGAAGTACATTATTTTGTACTCCTCGGTGAAAATTCTTCAGGTGTTTATGAAATGAGGAACGTAACAGTATTTTCAACAGAACAGTCTGCCTAAAACATTCTGTTAGAATATTTTAAGTGGGCTGTGTCTAGCTATTCTATGTCTTAATGGAACAGAACTAAAAACATTTCAAGTATTGTGGCCCTAGGTAGCAGTAGACACCCAGAAGAAGTTCCTTGTCTGCTTTGTTTTTCATACACATGAAGCTGTAAAAATAGATAGAATAGCAATCCATTATTATCTTTTTCCCAAAAGGTGTGTGTATGTACATGTGTGCGTGCCTTTTTCAATTAGCAATTAGTATCTGCATCTACAAATATAAATGCTCTGTTAAACTGACACTTCATCAAGCACAAATTGAGATGTGATGATGAAGCCAAGCATTACATAAGAATAATAGTATAGCTGCTGACTGCAGAAAAATGTTATTTAATTATACAACTACTTTGTATTAACGAACACCACTCATTCCCACTATTATTATTTTGACAGACTCTGCCAATAGCGATACCCACATTTACAGCTCATATACAAAATCAAGAGTTATTGTTGTACAGTATATACTTATGCATACCTATATTTCTGCAGAATAAAATGCAGCTGGGATTTAATATTCTGTGATATTTTCAGTTTCTGAAAGGGATCCTGAAGTTCAATCTCAAGACAGCACAGAAGTTACTAGAAAGCAAAATACCCTCCACCTGGTTCCCCAATTGCATGCTGGGGATTTCTTATCTGTAGGCAAATGTCCAGACTGCATACATAGTCTCAACAGAGTACACTAAGGCAGCATCTTTTCATCACTGTAAATGCACTCTTGTAACTCCACATTAACAAGCATAATAGCTAAGATCAGCAAATAACTACGATACTCTAAAATCAAGATTAAAAAATAAAATCCCAAAGAGGGCTTGCTTTAGAGAGGACGCAGATAGAATACATACTCAGCAATACAAGCATCAGTTATAATGACTCTGCGACAATTGCATGTACTTCACAGCACTCCTGTTCCTCCTTTTATGCTTCTATCAAGAAAAGTTGAATCTGGAATGGCTACTGACTTAAGCATATGGTGTCCCACTGCTTTGCTCCAGTAGTTCATTTTTCTGTTACCCAAGCATATATTAAACTTGATATTAAATTTAGAAAATAAAACCCCAATCACAGGAAGCAAAAAACAATGAAGTTGCTTGAAGCAATACTTGAAATGATGACAATAAAAAAAAGCTGAGTTTTGTTCCATTCTCAAACACCCTCAGATCATGGGTGTTTTATTTCAGGGAGGTATTGCTTGATCAGCTGATTCATAATCAAAATGGTTCTTTTTGAAATCATTTTGCACACCCCTAGTTATTCAGAAGAATTTTTTTTAAAAAAAGTGTATAATTTCCAAAATTAGTTCTCCAAATATTTTTATTCTGCATGGGATTCCATGTTTGATGTGTTGTTAAATGAGTCCACTCATTGTTATGTATCTTTTAAAGGGTGGGGCGGCTTTAAACTAATTCTTTTTCTGCATTTGTACATGTTTTATTATACATGCATAGGCTTCTATGCATTTTCGTGCTCTTTATTTAGAATAAAATATAATTGATTAGGTGCATGATGTATTTAATATATTTTGGGTTCTTTTTCCTCCTCTTGTATGCATGCTTAATGCATTATATTACTGGCAGTCAACAGACCACAGGGCAGCTTGGGACCCCCATCAGGCCAATCCTCATCACTTGAGAGCTCACCTGGCAGCAGACAGACATGGTGGCTCGGTGCAGGTATTTTCTGTTTTTTTGCATGACTATTTCTACACCTTTACCTTCTTGGACAAAAATGGCATGTGATTAGTTGCCACTGAAAAATTACTTCTAATTTTTTCCATAACTATACGTATTCTGTTATAAAATCCATAATAAAAATATGTGTTTTTGTTTCTACAAGTGCTTGTAGAAGAATAGCCACCTGCATTTTGAGGAAACCAGTTTGGGTAACTCCTAGGCAATAAAATTGTCACTGAATGATGTGTAATGAAAATCGCAGTGCCATCAGAGCTTCAAATGATTGAATATTTTGATCAGATGAATCACCCTTTATAGTAACAATTTCTAGGGCCTATTTAATGTCCTTTCATGCTTATGATTGAAAACGTTACTACATTCTTGTTATAATAATCTGTTGGAAGTGTAGTCAAATCTACCCCCCTCATATTGCCTGCCTGGTTTATGGACGTTATAATTGCTTAATTAGTGAATAATATATATCAAATATATTATGCCTTTGCAGCTGTTAAATTTCCCTAAAATACTCTTGAAAAACAAGTTTACTAAATCCAGTAAAAGTTGTTGCAAGTCCATGTGATGTAAAGAGAGCTCATGTATCTGATTATATAAATTTGTGCAAAAGAGAAGCAGATGGAAAGTTCCCTGTCACCTACTATTCTTTCTCTGTTTAATAAGGATCTGGATTATTTCCTGCTGCTTTCCCAGTTGCTCTTTTATACCTATGATGTCCTTTTCTTTTGCTTCTGCCAAAGGGTTATTTCATTTTTTAAAAACAACCAATATCTTTCCATTGCTAATTATATATCTTTCTTGTGTATTTTTGAATGGCTATATAGCAATTTCAAATCACCCAGACTCTCAAAAAAGGTATATTTGAAGAATCATTTGTCTAGCTGTAGTTGGCTAGTCTGTTGTCTCTCATACTTAATGATAATCTAATTTCCTACATTAAATTACTGTAATTTGCATCTGAGACAGGATTAATGATTTAGGGATAAGCCATAGAGATAATAATGCTTAACTGCATGGCACATTCTGCTTTATTGAAAGAAAATTAGACTGCTTCATTTTTTTGAAACCTGCCCATAATTCCTAACTAAAAAAAGGTATGTGCACTGTAACTAATATTGAAGTATAACATTATTTCCAAGGAAATGTATTTTGTTAATTATTGTTCTTGTAAAATGTCTTTTAGATTGTAGTCTTCAGTTTATAGACTTTTTAAAATTAAATTGTTTTTAGGGTTGTTTACTACAGTTTTTGGAAACATGTAGCAAGCTTCTTTAATATATGTTAACAGCATGCCAGAAAGATGATTTGATTTCTCTTTTGGGTATTTCTCATCTTACTCAACCTTCTGTAATCACTTTATCAATCTTTGTAGTAGATATAGGAAATAATTGTCATTTTGCAGTGTGAGTGAGAATCTAGTGCAATTACCATGGCTTGTCTTAAATTTTTCAGAAAATAGACACGTGTGCTGATAAACATAAATATTTATCAGTTTTTACTAAAGGTTCTCAGTGATGAGAGAAGTAGTAGTTCATCTATGCAAAATGATTTCTTTCTTGTGCATTTTGTTCCTGGTAACGAATGGACTTTAACAGCATTTATACTAGCATTTGAAATACTAGTATATATTACTAAATTTGGCAATCATAAAGCAATAACAGCATCTTTAAAGAGAAGATTTTTGGAATCAAAATTCTCTGACTTGAATTGAAACAACCTCTTGGTAATGATTATATTTTTAAGTCACTCAGAATTGCAATTTGGTTGTTTCTGTACTCTGCCTTCAGTTTTATTCTGTGTTTTCCATTTCCACTAAAGCAGGGTCGTCAAACTGGCGACCTGCAGGTCAGGTACGTCATGTACAGGTCATGCACATCCCAGCTCCACGAAGGGGAAAAATGTCATGATACGTCACATGACAGCAATGTGACGTAGCGAGTTTGATACCCACGCACTAAAGAAAACATTAAAATAGAGAGAAATTAGCTGAATTCATTCTCCACTTGACTCTAAGTTTAAAACTATAGACTTGATCCCATATTAAAAACATCCCAAAGAAATTTGAAATTTGATTTGTGCAACAAACAAGCAATTTATTTATATAGCTTATGTAGTTGCCAGTACAATTTATATAGCCCTGATTTCCTGGCCACCATTTTAACTACTATATCTCCAAAGTGGTTTGGTTATATATTTTTAAACTATGTTCATGCTAACTTGAGTATAATGTTAATGAGGATTTTGGTACTGCTAATAAATTATGAAGAGCCAGTTTGTGTTTGGTTAAGCAATCAGGCTAGAAATTATGAGACCATGGTTCTAATCCTGCCTTAGGCATGAAGCCAGCTGGGTGACCTTGGACCAGTCATTCTCTCTCAGCCCTAGGAAGGAAACAATGTTAAACCATTTCTGAAAAACCTTGCCAACAAAATTGCAGCAACTAGTCCAGACAGCTGCCAGAAGTCAAAAAACTGACTTTAAGGTAGTGCATAAATGAATGAATGACATACCAGGTGATGTTCTTAAAAGGAAAAGTCGTATTTATTAAACGTGCATTATGAACTCTATCTAAGCATGTATAGTTTACAGGGGCATCTAATAAGCAAAACTCAATTGTTGTTGCAATGAAAGACTTATGAAGAATAAAAACTAAATAGTAATGAAATGCTTGGTATTATGTTACCTAATTATCTTGCTTCCCTTCTCAGTTTTACTCTTCCTGGATGTGTGTTTCAATTCACATTACCTTACCCAGGATATTCGCTTTATATATTAGGATTGCAATATTTTATATTGCTAACACCATTTTTTGCAGATGTTTTTTTCTACAAGCAGTTGAAGAATGATTAGTAATGAATAAAGGAGATGCACGTGTCCCAGGATAATGTTGCAAGATATCTGTGTTGGTCACCGGGATCTGAGGTTTATTCTTCTGAGCTTTCAGACTTCTACTGGAGCCCATCCTTAGGGGACCAAAGCATATATTCTAGTAGAGAGAAGTTCCTTGATGAGTACAAAAGCTCTGAAGAGTGAACTTCTGGTCTTGGTGACTGACCCAGATTGCATCTTGCAATGATTAGTAATAGAAATGCTGGATTGAATAAAAAACAACACCTATTAAATAATACGTTCATACACTAATTCCAACTCTTTGCTGTCATAATAAACCAGTGTAGTAAATGTAGGCAATTATTATTGCATAATTTTTGAATCTGTTTGCCATTGCAGGTTGTAAGCTCAACAAATGGAGAACTCAACACTGATGATCCTACTGCTGGTCGTTCAAATGCACCCATCACAGCCCCTACTGAAGTAGAAGTTATGGATGAAACCAAGTATGTATTTCTTTGAAATAATTTCTTTAGAGACTGCACATTTTTTGAGGTTGAATTTTCCAATTGAAACTCCCATGCTATTTAAGTTCTCAACCGTGACAGGTAATTAAACAGAACTTAAACATTCTTTTTTTTTAAACTCTAAGAGACTCTCCAGGCAGTACAATTTACCTACCATATATAGAATACTACTAGAATAAATACTAGTACAATAATGTGAAAGAAGAGTTTATGCCATTATAGTGCTTGTTGCTGTTTAGAACAGCATTCTGCTCACTTACAAGCAAGGAAAAAAATAGCATTTCCCAAAACTTTTAAAAATAATGTACAAAAATACTCTCAGCCACAATATAGCAAAGGATACAGCTTTTATACATGAAAGCACTTTGGAACAGTTCATTTTCCTTTCCTGCACTAAAACTCTGTAGGGAGCGGGATATATAACTCAGAGTCAAGATTGCTATCTACAAAGGATGGTCTTAGTGACAGGCACAATGGAAATTAACTGAAAATATCTCAATCTCTGGATGTGAAATTCTCTACCATATTAAAACACCCAGAAATAATTATGATCTATGCAACGAAGTAAGCAAGATATGTATGTTTGTTGTGCCATAAACTATTTGAAGAAATTCCTAAACTATAAGCTGAAAGTTGAAAAGGAAATACTATAATACTTTAAATGGCATTGGTGGTTTGCTTCATTTGGTCTTCATTAATTTAACTGATGTTTATGTCTTATGTATTACTTGACTATATGAGATTATATGTTCAAATGTAAGCTTTCTTTACAATGTGCTGCATTCTGATTTTTTTTCCTTCCTTGTATTTTCCTCATATTAGCTGCCAGAAAGTGTTGAACATGTGGTGAGTTTTTAAGCACAGGCAGGCAGAAATAGCTCCAGAGCATTTAAAAACAAAAGTACAATTGGAAAAAAACCAAAATAAATGTTTTAATATTGGTCTTCTTTAATACTAGAAATTTGCTAGCTTATTGAGGAGCACTTTTGCCTGCTTCAATTCTTGTTTGTTTTGAAGTGATGTAGATTTGATGTATCTAATACGTCTGAATTTATGCTTTAATTTCAATTTATGCTTTAATATAGTTGTTTTACCCATCGACTTGCCATTTTAAAGGGAAAACAACAATTTCAGGTATTTTAACTTCCACAGTAATACCTTAACTTCATAATTAAATATTTTAATAGCACTAAATTACAGTATATGTTTTTACCCATATTTCCTGAGTTGTTAGCGATTAGTAATTGCTAACTAATAAACTCAGAGAACAATTACTCCTCTCAAATTTGTATTTTAGTGCATTTCCACATTTCAATCATTGTACTCATCTCAAAAAGCAGTCTATAATTTTCACATTTATTATTGCCAAGTTTAGTTTTGGATGGAATGACACGTTTTCTAAAATGATGGCTGTTGTTGTTTTTCTAATTTATGAATGCTAATAATTGTACCACATAGGGAAGCTATATTCATAATATCATTGGAAGTTTTTTTATGTTTAAAGTAATCAAATATTTGGATATAATTAATGAAATTGTATTTATTGGTTTGGAAAAAAGCACCATTCTTCAGCCCCTCTCTCATAACTTCTCATCATCGACTTTTCTTTATCAAAACTGGAGGAAATAAACTTATTAAACATTTATTTCCTCTACTTTTCAATATTCCACACATGATATAAACAGAAAAATGCAGGTAAAAACAGTGGTTTAAAAAAGTTAATTCCTAGTTACACATCATGACATAAAACTACTGTAAGTATATTATAAAAACCATACCTTCAACTATAATGGTGTATAAAACTGTTACATTAAAACTACAAAAATTGGCAGTGATATTGCATAAAGCTACTAGCCCTTCTAATAAATTAATATATCTTAATTTTGAAGGAGGCCCCTGGAGAGACCATGATAATATATCCTAAGATATCTGTAGGATAATATAGTTAATAATACAGTACAGTAGATTATGTCAAATTTTTCTGTCTATTGGTCTCTTTTAACTTGTTTTACATGCTTGAAAGTGAATTTTAATTGCTGTGGCTAGATTCACATAATGATTTTAAAAATAATGCAACTTTAGGTGGATGCAAAAATATCAGTGCAGTCACTGCAAATATACTTAAACATTTTAATATATATATAATATATATTATGTAAATATATTTAGTATTTATTTTGTATACGTTTTAAAGATAGCATTATTATTTTGAATTTGTGCTATTTTTTTATATAGTGAAGTATATTTGATTTTCTGTGTTACCATATAATTTAGCCCTTACACTCTCAGTATGGTAACCACCATAATATTGTCTTTTCCATTGTATCTTTTTGCACAACTCATCACAATTTACATTGTGAGATGAGTTTTGTTGGTGGGTTACCAGGGAGTTGAAGGTATAGGAAATACGAAGTAATGCAGAATTTTACCACAAAAATTCTTTCAGATTTTAGGTGGAAAATTTGCATACTAAAGTTCATTCTAATTTTATCTATTTATTTATTTATTAAACATATTTGTATGCTGCTGCAATCAAAAAATGACTCTTAGCAGCTTACGTAAAAATAAAACAACCCTAAAAAGAAATAAAATTACATCAGCACTAGAAAAATAGGAAGAAAATAAAAGATGGCAACAATAACAACTCTTATCAGGGAAAGACTCTTTAAAAAAAATCTTGATCTTGAGGTGCTTATACCAACTCAGTATAGAGGAGCCAGTCTAATCTCCATAGTGAGGGGCCATGCCACACACAGTGTCAGCATTGAAACAGAAAAATAGAACCGCTTTGCCTCAAACCACCCCCAAAGTGTGGAATTTGCAGCAGTTTCTTCCAGCTAGATCTAATTGGTCAGTCAGAATTTGGCTGGACAAGGTGGCGAAGGGACCCAGGTGCCAAGCCATGTAAGGCTTTATGGGTCAAAACCAGCATCATATGTTGGACCTGGTAACTAATACAGATGGACGTAGCTGAAATAGAACAAGTAAGGATTGTAAGGGAGGTAATGGGGTTGATAGGAACATTTTAATTTTATTTTGCTGCTGCTGAGACAGTCTAGTCTATACGTGTACCTAGATATCCAATATAATTTTTCTTGGTGGTCATCACATCAGAAGAGGTAGTTGATTCCAATTCAAGGAAACTATAATGAGTTTGCATTAGCAGTTTAATGTACTGGTCACTTTAATTCTCTTCC
Organism: Naja naja; assembly: GCA_009733165.1. Taxonomy (NCBI): domain Eukaryota; kingdom Metazoa; phylum Chordata; class Lepidosauria; order Squamata; family Elapidae; genus Naja; species Naja naja. The sequence goes on along the minus strand of CM019149.1, from coordinate 250,228,239 downwards.
ACTGTTCAGTCTGGGGACCAATTGAGTGATGTAGCCTTCTACTAGAATCAGAGTTCCCTGTTGAATGATCAAGGACAAAGACACCCAGTTGCCCAGTTCTCTCTGGGCCTTCTCTTCTGTTTGTCAGCCATTATACTTTGTTTTTTCCCATCCACTAAAGAGATAAATAGGAAGTTGAGCATTTGGGTATTTCATTGTCATATGGACAGAAGAAACACAAGGAAAAGGAAATTATTTCCCTTAGGTGCAGATTTGGTTTGACTGCCATCTTTATAAAATTCTACCTACCTATCTATCTATCTATCTATCTATCTATCTATCTATCTATCTATCCTTTATTGTTTTATACAAATAACTCAAAGTGGCAAACATATCCAACACACCTTCCTCCTCCTATTTTCCCCACAACAACAACCTTGTGAATGTGTTGGGCTGAGAGAGAGAGGGAGGGAGAGACTGTCACAAGGTCATTTAACTGCTAAGGTGGGACTTGAACTCACAGTGCCTTGCTTTCTAGCCTGGTGCCTTAGCCACTAGACCAAACTGGCTCACAAATGAAATTATAAAGGTTGTTTGTTTCTTTTTAGATACATTCTGCCAAATTCAGTTAGAATTGAAGTGGCTGAAACCTAGCATCATCAGAAGCACCAATAAAGTGTTCCCTGAGGATAAAAAGGATAAAAATTGGTGGCTTTGGCTGGAAATTTTCTCTCTTTGGAGAATATTTAGATGCAAATTATCAAGATTGCCTAGCCAAGGAACAAGTCTTGCAAGTTAAAGATTCCACTTTTTTACTCTCATTCTTAGAAGATAAAAGTAGCTTATTTTTTTAATCATAGACTCCCAAGTAATTAATCAAATGCTTAATACATCATCCAAGAAAGGATCAGTTTTCAAAATGGGCATGATATCATATAAAATGACAAGTATGAACTATTTGAAAAGAAATGCTTTGTATTCTTTGTATTGTACTCCAATGTGTTCAGAAGAACCCTTTTAAACACATAATATAATTCCATAAAACAGATGGAGTTGGAATAAAAAGTTATGATATTATTACTTTTCTATATCATGTGTGATTCTAGCCTTCCTCTGAATATAAGGCTAGGGTCAAGAACTTTACATTTGAAGGTGAGTCTCTTTAGTTTGCAAAGATGCTTCAGTTGGAGTATAGAAACTACAAAATATACTTGCTCTATTGGTTAAAGTAACCATGGTGTCTATATTGGCAATCAAGAATAAACCAAACAAAACCAAACTATTCCAGTTCCTCTTTACTGACACAAATAGGCCAAAGAAATTCTTTGGTAATATCCTCCATACACACTTTTGACTAGCACTTCCAAAATAACCTTTTCAGAGAAAATACTTCTCTGTTTTTTCCCTTCCCCTGCCCCTTGTTTTATTTTTATATTATGGCAGATGGTTGGGTTTTGTCCATAATTAAAAGTACCTTTCTTCCAGAGATCATCACTGCAAAAAGCTGCAGTAGAGACCCTACCATAAGGCAAACAATGGTCTCTTGAAAAATAATTCAGCATTCTGAGTAAGACTAGCTGATTAATCCCATTTAAGATCTATTAACCACTGTATTCATGCTAATAAATTAACATATGTTTGCATTCTCTAATGTAGTTTCTCTGAAAATGTTTCTCAACAAATTTCTGGTAAACAGTTCATTTCTGTTTCCTGTATAAAGTGTGAAACATTTTAGAATATTTAATGCATGGTAGAATAAATTAGTATAGACTAACTATAACTTTTAATAATAGTTTTAGTATGAAAGTTGGCTTCACAAACATTTGAGCCCTTGAGAAGAGAGAGAATAGAAGAGAATTTGGAATGTTTAGTACATATGAGAGTGAGGCCCTCTAGTGACCATTTACTTAAGAGCACACATTTTGCTGCAGTTAGTTATTTTATTGCATTTAAATACTTTTTAATAACTCAAATAACCACAAAATCTGTCCACTGTATTAAAATAATAGGCTAATTGTAATAATGGGACATAGCAATGCATACGTAATATACTGTTTCTAAACACTAATTAAACCAGATAAGAAAATGCCTGCATTGTGCTTATTTTGATGTTTTACTATGACTGTACTATCTTATCACACCATCTATTTAGATACATAATGGAGTGGTCTGTATTATGTGTCTTCACTATTATATATTTTTATTGCTATAATGCATTTTAATACTATCTGAATGGCTTCAATTTCAAAACTACATGATAACTTACAAGGTAACCTTTATCAAGCATACTTTTTCTGTTTATATAAGATTGGTTTTTTTTGAACAATTTTAGGTGCTGCTGTTTCTTCAAGCGAAGGAAAAGGAAAACCATTCAACGTCACAAATGACTTTGGAGGAAAGCAGACGGTGTGGAATTACTCACTTACTCATCTGCTATATCATGATAAGTCATCTCTCTAGTTACCACTCATTTTTCCAGCATCATCTTTAAGTGAGAAGGTTCTCATACTTGCTTTGATTTGGTGGTTCAACATTTTTAATTTGGATCATCTTTCCTGGGAGCTTTAATGCTGTGTCAACATAAGTACCTTTTTGATCACTGAGATACAAAAAAGTGGTCTTTTTCCTCAGAAAATTTGACTTAGAAAACATTAGCAGTGATTAGCTGAAGACCAGATATTTTATAAACCTGGTATTTGCTAAGGTTTGTGGGATGCCATACGGAAAACAATTAAAAGAAGGAACACTGGAAATTAAGCTATTATTGTCCAAGCATTTAAAATAACTTGCTTTAAGATTTCTTTTCTCAGTAATAGGGTTTTTAAAAAACTTTTTTTTCCAGTTGTTGCTCTGGTGGTACTACATTTGCAAACTTGCCACTTAATATTGTTACAAATATGGTATAGTCACTTGCCTGGTGGTACTAAGACAGAAGCTAGATGAATCATTTGAAGACAAGCCTAAATGCTGTGCTTTCTAAGGGAGGAAGTGTATCAGTGTTTGTAAAATCTGGGCTTTCAAATCTGCTTTTGTTGTACCTCTAGTTGCGGTGTAGTTAAAGTGGCAATAGTGCTTGTACTGAAATGCAAATATTTGTATAATGCAAGTTGTGCTTCCAGTTATGTATGACATCAGTGCTGAAACATCAACTAAAAGTTGCTTAAGGGTTATAAAACCACACTCCTAGGAAGTAAGTGCAAACATGTAGAGTGGGAAATCACAAAATGTTAATCAAAAAATGTTGTTGAATGACAGTTTTAAAAATGAAGGTCTGGATGTGCCAAGTAATAAACTGAGGTATGCATATTATTGATTTAAGAAAGGAAAATGGAAGTGGGTTAAACGCAATGCTTCCTTCAATAAATGTTACCCTGTGGTTTATGATTGCCACTGGGGGTTTCTAGAACATTCTTACATTTCAACAAAATACTGCATCACTAAAATACAGCTGATTGGATTGATTAGGTACTTTCCCGATAATTCCTTAAAGTGCCTGTGTTATGAAATAACAGTTCATTAGAAAAGGCAGTTCTTTCTCTTCCTCCTTCTCCCTTCAGTTTGCTTTGTTTAAAGCCATAATGACAGAAGTGTATGTTTATCATGTTAAGCTGCCAGTATCATAAGGATTTGAGTAAAGGAAATAAAATGGCTAGACAGATTTGTTGACCAAAACTCAAATTATGTGTCTTCTTATAAAAAGGGTTTCCTAGAGCTAACTTTTGTCTATCAGTGCATGCCTTTGGGCATAATTATTTATTTTTAATATCTTATGGTAACATTCAAAATGTGTATTAATTGATAAATGCACACCAGTTGAATTCATTATTGCATTTACAGGGATTGTTTTATAATTTATTTTTCTTAACTGCCAAACTGCAGTGTGTTATCTTGAATTAGGCACACATATAAACACATTGTTGCAAATTTGGCTATTGTTAATCACTGATGCTATTAATAATTGTAATACATTCTTAATTTACCAACTTGATCTGACCAATAAAAACATAAACTAAATGATTTGGTAAAAAAGTTCCACGACCATTTCAGCTGATTATATTTTAAACACTAAAAGAGGCTGATTTTTTTTAAAAAAGAAGAAGGTAGCTGGTTAACACCTTCTTTGTAGTATTTGACCAAATTTCTTTTCTCTATTTGTAAATACTTGCAATATATTTCTTATCATACACCTAGCCGTTTCAAGGTTTTCTTTGCCCTGTACAGTGTTTATATGATCAGAATTCCTTACACATAACACTGTGTATATTAATCCAATGAAGATTAAATCAATGTAAAGCTTGTTTGTTTACTGCAAAGACTGGAATCTAGACATTGCTGTTTAGCAATATTTTAAGTACACCATTTTTATGCTAAGGAGAATGTTCTCACACATGACTTGGTCAGTAGAAAGTTACACAGTTGTGTTCAGGTTAAATCAACAATGTCTGCATTTATATGCTTTTTCCCGATCTAAACTAATAAAATCAACATTGCCTGAATGTATGAATAATAAAACACATCCCTGTTTAAAAATATGTAATGGATGAAGAAGAAAAAAATAAAGGTAGTTTTTTTTAACCCTTGCTTTCATTTTTTTTGTTAGCACTGAATTAATGAATCTTAAGTGGTAAGAAAGTAGATGTTTGCAGACAGCTTTATGTATTGGTGTTTTCGTTTAATGACTATGCCAGATATCATAGACATTCAACTTTATTACATGCTTTCCAATGTTGAGTGCCTATGCTTGGAATAATTGGGAAGTAGAAGAGTATGGTGCGATCCTAGTATTAAAAATCCATCTTAAACTAGTTTGAAATTCTGAAAATGAGAAAAATTGTACGGAATGTCAGCCAAAGGGAAGTAAATCTGCAGGGATCAAAGACTCCTCATCTTCAAGAATTGTTGGTCCTCTTTTTTTCAAGCACTGAGACAGAAAAGGCTTTTGAGAAAAAAAAAGAATCCAGCAAAAGGAGAGAGATAGGTGGCAAGGTGGAAAGATTAAATATCATCAGCATACTTTAGATTAATAGTATGTAAAAACATATGAAGCTCAATATATCTTTTTAAGTGTATGAGCTTGAAACAATATTCATGTATTCCAAGGTCAGAACAAAATGTGCTGTTCCAAACTTAGAATGAAACTTAGCCATTATGAGCAGCAAATTTTAAATGTTATGGTCACAGAAAACTGAAATGAACCATTCCAATCTTGAAATAGATTGATGCAAGGCTTCCATGCTTGAAACCACACAAAATTGCCAGAAAAATGTACATTTTGATCTTACATTCATGAAGCACATTGGAGTGAATTCATTGCTCTTGTTTCTTTGCTTAGCTCAGTTCCATGCTATTCGTAATGGCAGGTTGCAAGACTATTTTTTAAGAGCTGAATCTAGTGAGGCAACTAGCAGTTCTCGGACTAGAGAAGACTATTATGTAATTATGTAGCCTAAGGCCACCAAGAAACTCCCAAGTTAACATTCATTGGTGGAAGGAAAAAGCCTACAGTTTAATTTCTGGAAGTTAGAAAAGACTTTGCATGAAAGGGCCAAATCATCTGTATATTATTCTTAACTATAATTAAGCTGCTAATCTATCCATCATGCCTAAGAATCATTTGCCGAGTTAATCTGTTCCTTATATATTGAATCACCACTTTTATTGATCAGTATGGGGGTAAAATCCCACTGACTCTTATTTAAAACTTCTAAATTACTTCCTTAACACAAATTCAAACTTACTGGGGGAATATTCCAATTGGAGATATAGCTGCTCAAAATAAAACTCTTTAATACCTGTGCTAAACACGTTCCAAAAAAATATTTTATTTTTGAGTAAATAATATTTTCTAGAGGCTTCAAAGCATTAGCTCTACATATGTATATATATATATTTATGCTGAATAAAACAAAGTGAAATCTTTATTTGACTTATCTGTTCTATTTGTACCAGATAATCTTTGGTTAACAACAGTATTTGGAACCAGAATTTGCATTGCTAACGTTTTTTTTTTCTTTTTACCACCCTTTAATCCCTTGTTTCGGGCTGGAGTCAGGGCAACTGAGTGGGGCTGAATGTTTACTGGCCGGATGCCCTTCTTGACACCTATGTGGAGTTCATAGCAGATATTTTCTTTTTGTGCCCTGATAGAGAAACATCTGTCGCTGCCTAAATTGATCTCTCAACCTTCCGAGTGGGGGGGTGAGCATCTTCATCTGTATGCCACTGCACCACTCCATTTCCATTGCTAAGTAATTTGTTATAAAGCAGAATGTCATGTGTCCATGCCACTTAATGACAGAGATCCACGGTTAGTATCATTAAGAGGATCTTGTGATCACAACTTCCAACTTCCTGCCAGCTTCCCCATTGACTTGTTTGCAGGAAGCTAGGAGGGAAGATCACAAATCACAAGCATGTAACCACAGCATGCTGACATTTTGAAAACTGGGCTTGTTGCAGGGCACCCAAATCAAAATTACATGACAGTGGGGTTACCGTACCAGCAGAAGCTTTGAGGTCTGGTTTCAGTAACCGTTCAGGAACCAGACAACATTTTCCTTAACAGTATTAAGGAAAAGACTTAGAAGTCCCAACATCAAGGCAGCATAAATTAGCAAGCAAAAGGCAGAATGAGGAAAATGCAGTTCATTGCAGACAAGAACTTAGCTGGGTGAAGGTGAAGTCCATATCAAGCAATCTAATGTCAGTCTGAAACTGAGGAAGGGATATATATCCTTCGCAGCTAGGCTTCCAGGCACTAATGAAAGGATTGGAAGCCACCAAGTCTACATGGTAGAAATGTGCTTACAGATTTTGTTTGCCTAAGTCCTTGTCTTGTTGACCCACAGCCTAATATTTCCCTTTGGATGGGGAGAGGGGAGGGAGTGATTTGTGTGCTCAGTGCCTGGTCTTTCTCTCCTGGTAACATTGCTCTATCCTTAAAAGTTGATTCCTTCTAATCTACCTCCCAAAGGGATCATTTCGACAAGCTTTTACCCTCTCTGCATACATGCCTGTTCCATTTTTAGGTTTGGTTATTTCAGCCAAGCCTCCCATTCGTAAAATACGGATTATAGGAATACAAATTAAAATAGGCAGGAAAATGGCAGGCAAAGATGGAAAAGCAAAAGTAGAAAAGAAGAACTAAAACACATCAAGGAAGCCCTCAGAACTTGTGGCTACCTTAATTAGGCCTTCATCAAATTGAAAAAAAGATCCAGCAGGAGCTTCTCCATAATAGACAAAGAAGAAAACTACAAACAAAGCAATATTGTCATTCCAAATGTTTCAGGAATATCGGAAAAACTCAGGAGGATTTTCAAACAACACAATATGCATATATACTTTAAACCCCAAATAGATTAAGGCAGAAACTTGTGTTGAATGGCCTCAACAACACTCAGAGTTCTAATGACCAGATGACTGCAAGGAATATAAATCCTTATATTCTCCACCATTCAATCAGAACTGAAGAAGTCTCTTGGATGAGAAGCAAAACATCTTCAAGGAAAAACAAAGTCCTGTTGCTTTTTGAAAAAGTACCTTTGGGACAACCATGACCTGGATGGCTGAAAATTTCCATAGACAATTGTCTATGTTTATTTCTTAAATGTCCCATATATTTTGCTGTCTTAATTTCTGGGCATACATAGTATTCCCTCCATTCTGCCATTGTCCCCAACAACAACTTTTTGTTGTAAATTGATTTGAGAGTAACTTGTCCGAAGTATCCCTGTGAACGTATGTATCTGTTGGGCTCCAAGTGCTTTGGCATATAAATCCTTATATCCTCCAAAGCACATGCTTTGGAGCTCACCGGGATTTGGAGAAAATCATCGTCCTCGAGCTGTGGGTGCTGCTGGTATTGTCTCCTGCCTTGCTGCGAGCCGCCTGATGTCAGACTGCGCTGGAAGTTGCGCTGGGATGACGTGGACAATGCAACACCGATCTGAACCCCTGCCGGTCACCGGAGGCTTGATTTGACAGCTGGGCGTGTGCTGGCGTATCCGCAGTGGCAGGGATTTTGTTTTGTGACAGATCGATGTGGGAGCCAGCTGGGAACATATGGGTGGGTGTTGATGAATGTGAACAGACGGGTGGATGGTGAAGGTGGCACAAGGTGGGGATCAGTTATGGAGAGGCAGAATAAGATAGGGAGTTAGGCATTACTATGGTGAACTGTCAGCCAGGAGAGATAATGGGTTAGGCAGGGCCAGAAGTGCTGAGAGAAGGTTAGCTATTCCTAAAACCTATTGTCTATTATCTTGCTAACTGATCCGGGTAGGGTGTTGTGGCAGAGGGAACAGATCCTGAATACATTCTGACTGCTGAGGAGGAGGAGGAAGCTGGGGAATTGGTTGAGGGAGCAAGGTCATGCAAGTCAGTGAGGCTCAGTGAACCTTTGGAGCAGGCGGATCTTAAGAGTGGCTGATTGGAAGACACAGAGGAGTGCATGTGCCCCTGGGGCGGCTGATAACTGGCGGGTGCAACAGTGGCTGAGTATGGACGATAGTGGCTGGATGGTTCTGGGAAACACTACTCTGGATGTACTGAGGACACAATTTGGTGAGGTGTGTCTGCAAGACCAACCTAGCTGGTATATGAGTGGCCCGGCTATAGACAGGCCTCTGGGTCGTCGGTAGTGTCTTGTGGCCCCTTACAGAGTTCCAGCCCGATGGACATGCCTAGAAGTCAAGAGCATTATGAACCCCAGCCTGGACATTTCCTGGAGACTATGGAGTCTGTAGTGTCCCAGGGTCATGGACCTTCAGGTTTGCCTGGGAGATGACAGTCGGACACAACCATCTGACTTGGGTGGAGCAGGCTGTGGGGATGATCATCAGCACATTAATAGAACATGGGGTGGGACATGGATTCCAGGGGATGGCTCTTTGGGACCACAACAAAATTTGACAGAGCTGCGGATAGGGTGGCGGTCTTTATGGGCCAGGTGATTAACCACCTTGATTTATATGGTAGATTCTATCTCTACCAATTGGGCCATGGTAGTGGCTATCACAAGGGTATTGGAGGGGGAGGCTGGAGAGTGGGCCGCAGACCTGCACAGGGAACGTTCAGCAGAATTAGCCGATGTGGGATTATTTGTAGAGGTCCTCGGGTCATGTTTCTAGGATAGCTCCTGAGTCCAACAAGCTGAGGACACGTCTTTAAAGCAGCGAGGTAGGGTGGCAGAAGACTGTGCAGGATTCCAGAAGGGCTGCCAGTTGACTTCACAGTTGGCCTGAACGGCTGCTTATTCATTTATTCTGGGAAGGGTGGATTGGGATCTATGTCAAGCCTGTTTATATCGGAGACTTCCACCCAGAATACAGGAGTGGTATTGAATGGCTATTGAACTGAATTCGGGGTTGTGCAGGCTTAAAAGTATGTGGTGAGACAGGACCTGGGATTTGGAGGGGGCTATCGGGACCCTGAGTAACCACCCTGTCAAAGCCCCAACCCCAAAGGGGCTGCAACCAACCAGGGCACAGAGCTGCTGAATTTCTGATACCACCCCTGAATGTTTCCAGAATACCACAGAAGTCACTTAATAGAGGGAGTGTCTGAACTACTACTAGACAAAGCCTGGAACATTCCAGGGGAGTGGTCTAAATGGAGGCCAACATTGAACCAGAGCGATCCCCTGATGAAGTGCTATCCAGGCCCATGAAGCCGTCTCCTTTAGAACTTGAGGAGGAGGGGGGAGTGGATGACTTGGTGGTAAGTAGACCAGTTCACCATTTTATTATTTTAGTGGCTATTACTAATATGAGAACAAATCAGAAATTACAATTTGGTGCACTGATTGATTTGGGGTGTACATGGTGTTTGGTAACATGGGCAGTGGTGAGTAGGTTAGGCCTATGGGTCCTCCCTTTGGCCAAACCGATACGTTTTGAACGAGTGGATGGTTCAATATTGCCCCTTCTACATATAGGACCGAAATGGTGTGGATGGATATGGGACACCATTTGAGAGAAAAACTTCGTGGTGGTGGAATATATGACAAGAGGCTGTGAATTTGGGACTGTCCTGGCTTGACAAATAGTGCCTTAACTATTCATTGGGAGGGAGGTTTTCGGAAGTGATGGTGGGCCCTGATCCACCAGAAGATGATGTAGTGGAGACTGCACCACCCACTGCAGTGAATGCCTTTACCGCTGGTTCAGGGACTCCCAAGTATCCTACCGAGTACAATGATCTTGCCGAGGTATTCAATGAGCATGGGAGTGATCAATTATTACCTCATCGTGCTACCGACTATGCGATTGAGCTACTTCCGGGATGATACTTCCGGGACTGCAATTGATCTACTAAACCCCGGATGTAGAGAGAGAGAGTTGGAGACAAAGAGTTGGAGGAAATGCGCAGATACATCGATAAAAACCTGGAGAGGGGGTTTATTAATCCCGGATGTGCCCATATAGCAGCCCTGGTACTATTCAGAAAAAGGACGGTGAGTTTGCCTTGATTTTAGGGGTGTGCACAGAACCACTATATCCTTTGCCTGTTATCATGGACCTGTTAGCCACATTGGCAAAAGGACGAATATTCACGAAATTGGATTTGAGGGAAGCGGACTATCGTGTACAGATCCATGAAGGAGATAAGTGGAAGACAACATTCAGTTGTCTGCTTGGAAGCTATCAATTCTGGGTTATGCCCTTTGGGCTGCAAGTCTTCATTAATGGAATTTTGCATGAACATTTATACCAGGGTGTGTTGGTATATTTGTACGATATCCTGATTTATTCCAACAATATGGGCGATCATGTAAGACTCATGAGACAAGTTCTAGACAAGCTTTTAAAAGTGCAGTTACATGTAAAGTTATCCAAGTGTGACTTCCACTGTTCTCAGTTAGATTATCTAGGTTATATGATTTCTGGAAAGGGCATAGAAATGGACCCCCAGAAGATGAAATCAGTGATTGAATGGCAGGCTCCAACCACTCTCAAACAGTTGCAGAGTTTTTTAGGCTTTGCGAATTCTTACCACTAATTTATTCAGTCATTTGCAATGATTGCATTACTGTTAACTGAATTATTAAAGACTAAGCAGTTACAACAGACAAAGTGCAAACCAGGGAGTCCAACTGGGTGGTCAGACAAATGTCAGCAGGCTTTTGAAAATTTAAAACAGTTGTTTGCCCAGAACCGGTCTTGAAGCACCCTAATCCCGACCTTCCCTTTGCGATTCAGGCAGACGCTAGTGATGTGGGGGCTGTATTGTTAGAAAGAAACGAATGGGATGTTGCAACCATGTACCTACACCTCTAGAAAGCTCAGCCCAACAGAAAGAAACTGGACTATCTGGGAGAAGGAGGAATTTGCAGTTCGTTGGGCATTAATGTCCTGGAGGCATTTGTTGGAGGGGGGTCAATTCTCTTTTGAGGTGTGGACTGACCACAGGAATCTTGAGTCCCTGCAGTCCCTACGGAAACTCCCCTAAACAGGTACATTGGCCATTATATTTCCGTCTATTTAACTTTGTATTGTATATGTCTGCTGGAAAAAACTTTATGGCAGATGCACTCTCCCAGTTGCCACAGTATAACAGCTGGAGAGGTGAGGTAGTACAACCTTTTATCCCGAGATGGGATTCTGTGTATTCATTGAGGTCCTGATTGATGTCAGAACTATAAGAAGCGATACAACATGATCAATGGTTGAAAGAGAATCCCACTTTATGTGAAATGTGGGATGGAATGGCATGGAAGGTTATGAAGCTGTATATACCTCCAAAACTAAGGGTTATGGTCTTAAAACAGTGTCACAATGCTAAACAGGCTGGCCACTATGAGTTTCTGAAGACGTTATATCTGGAGAAACGTCAATTTTGGTGGCCGGCTATGAGATCAGAGATAGAAACCTATATTAAAGAATGTCCTGTGTGTGCTACAGTGAAACCAAGGCCAGGAAGGCCATTGGAATTATTACAACCAGTCTTGGATCCTCACTGCCCATGGCAAGATATAGATATGGATTTTATTGTAGACCTGCCATGTAGCCAGGGTTATACAGTCATATGGACCATCAAAATCTATTCTCCAAGCAGGCACATTTTATCCCCTGTACTGGCCTTCCTTTGGCATGTCGATTAGCTGGTATGTTGATTAAGCATATTTATCGCTTACATGGGGTATCATGATGTATTATATCTGACGGGGTGAAGTTCACAGCTAAATTTTGGAGAGAGTTTTTACAACTTATATGTTCATCTCAAGAACTAAGTACAGCATACCATCCCAGCCCCAATGGGGCTGCAGAGAGAGCCAACGTAGCGATATAGAACGGTATTTGTGCTGCTATATGTCATACCAGCAATCGGATTGGGCTACGCTAATACCCTTCACTGAAGTAGCGTATTATAATGCGGTGCACAGCAGTACAGGACATACCCCTTTTAACATTGTGTATGGAATGGATTTTGTGACGATTCCGGAGTGGCCCCAGGTGACAAACAACGCCACCACGGCCACCATCTGGGCCAAGAAGATTATGGAGACATGGAAAACAGTACACAAAGCAATACAGAATGCCTTCCAAGTGTCTAAAGCCCAGGCTGATAAAAAATGGAGTGACCACCAACCATTCCATGTAAAGGTTATAGTGTATCTGTTCACCAAATATTTGAGATTGGGAATCCCATGTAAAAAAGTGGGCCCTAAATACAAATACATGGGCCCCATAATCCGGTGATCAATCCTGTTACCGTACAGTTAAAATTACCTACGTGGTTCAAACAATTACACCCAACTTTCCATATCAGTCTCATTAAACCAGGAAAACTAAGCCCAGTGAACAGTCCCCTGGTCCAGTAAAGGATGATCACTATGAGATAGAGGCCATTCTTGATTCCCGGATATGGAAAGGAATCCTGCAATATTTGGTTAAATGAAAGGGGTATCCTCTGGCAGATGCCTCATGGGTTAGCCACACACATGTAAATGCTTCACATCTACAATGACAATTCCATAAGCAACACCCTATTAAGGCAGGGGGAGGGTAAAGGGGATACTCTTGATAATAATATGTTGTTCCCTGTTTTACAGGAAGATCTATGGTAGAGGGGGCTTTCTGTTGGGCTCGAATGCATCGATGCTTCGGAGCCCACCAGCTCTCCAGGATTTGTCGAGAATCATTGTCCTTGAGCTGTGGGTGCCGCTTGCATTGTCTCCTGCCTTGCTGCGAGCCGCCTGATGTCAGACTGCGCTGGGAGTTGTGCTGTGATGACACGGCTAACACGACGCTGATCTGAGCTCCTGCAGGCCGCCGGAGGCTTGATTTGACAGCTGGGCATGTGCTGGCATATTCACAGTGGCAGGGACTTTGTTTTGTGACAGATCGATGTGGGAGCCAACTGGGCACACTTGGATGGGGGTTAGTGAATGTGAACAGACCGGGTGGATGGTGAAGGTGGCATAAGGTGGGGATCAGTTATGGAGAGGTGGAATAGGATAGGGAGTTAGGCATTACTATGGTGAACTGTCAGCCAGGAGGGATAATAGGTCAGGGAGGGCCAGGAGTGCAGCTGCGTGTAGGCGTGGGTGTGGTTGTTGTAATAAAAGGGAACACGGAGTAGGAATACTCAACGCTAACCTTCCCTGGCTTTGAGCCATTCTTGCTGGAAGAGCGTGTTCGTGGTTTGCTCATCCTAGATTAATCCATCATTGGCCTACAGAAGAGCCGGTGTCTTTATTTACTTTTAGGGCAAATCTTCAAGACTCAAGGACCGGCTGAGAGTATCTTCCCAATGCTAATCTGACACCTTAATCAGCACCGAGGTGGTGCAGTGGTTTGAATGCAGTATTGCAGGCTAACTGCTTATTGCCAGGAGTTTGATCATGACTAGCTCAAGGTTGACTCAGCCTTCCATCTTTCTGAGGTCGGTAAAATGAGGACTCAGATTGTTGGGAGCAATATGTGGACATTGTAAACCACTTGGAGAGTGCTGTAAAGCGCTATGAAGCAGTTTATGTCTGCTCTGACCCAGCCTTAGCAAGTAATGATAAGCTGCTTAGTCATGACTAAAAACAAACCCCTTTTCAAACAGGGTAGGAGCAGTCTTTTATTCATGTGGATAAACAAAAACCAAATGTAATTAGACCCAACAGACCTGGTTCTGGCCAAGAAATTTGTATTTCTTGCTGTATCCTAAAAATGAATGGTTGTCTGCGAAAAACGCTACTATCTATTTCCTAACAAGAGAGGGGCTGGCTAGTATCCATGTCTGCTATTCCTAGAGAGGCAGCTTATTGTTTTCCTTTGCTCTCCTCTCTTTTCCTCTCTGTGCATGCACGCATCTGGGATGAGCTCCATCTGTTCCTCCCCCTTACTCAGCTCATCACAAAGACAGCTGCCTCTCCACCTGAGGGAAAGCGTGCCTCTGCCTCTGCCTCTGCCTCTGGTGCTGTTTCCTTATCAGAGCCTTCCAAAGGCTTCAAAGTTGGCCCAGGCTCTCTCTCAACCTCCTCCTCTCATTCTGCTGCTAGCTGTGCCAAAACAATGTCTAAGTGCTATTGCTATTAACCACATATTGTGTTGACTGCCAATTTTATATTTCATTGACCCATCTGATTTAAACATGAATGTGTAAGACTATTCTGTGAATGGTTAAATAATTGTGTTCGAAAGGCAAATTAAATTTAAGACCATCCTTGTGAAAATAAAGTGAGACAGAGGTGGTATTCAGCAGGTTCTGACCAGTTCTGGAGGACCAGTAGCAGAAATTTTGAATAGTTCAGAGAACCGGCAAATACTACCTCTGACTGGAGATTTTACAGTATTCTTCCCCTGCCACGTGCACCAAGCCATGCCCACAGAACCGGTAGTAAAAAAATGTGGATCTTACCACTGAAGTGAGATATGTAAAGTCATGCACACTTGCAATTCTTACCAAATACTGTCAATCAGTAGAAGGGGATTACAACCTTCCCTGACTCCCTGTTATTTTCTCAAGAATCTTGCAAAAAGATTGCAAATAACAATAATCAAAGCAACCAGATTACAATCGTAATTATACCTATTCTGTTGCGGCCCCCTCCTTGTGGAACCAGCTCCCTCTAGAGCTCCGTTTGGCTCCTGACCTTCGCTCCTTCCGCCGCGATCTGAAGACCTGGTTGTTTGAACAGGCCGGGCTGGACTGACCTCCGGGGGGTTTTAAGTTATTTTAAATTATTCTAATTTTAATTGGGTTTTAAAGATTGGGCTTGTCAATTTAATACTTTTTTAAATATTTATTGTTTGTATTGTGTTTTAGTTGTGAGCCGCCCCGAGTCCTTGCGGAGAGGGGACAGCATACAAGTCCAATTATAAATAAATAAATATAAATAAATAAATGTTGTGTGGCTGACATTTTGTGACAGTCCAAAGTGTTTTACAGGCTGTAAAGCACCCTTTCTGAGATGATGGTTAATTCGAACCACTATTAATTGAGCAGACGTTAAGTGTGGACTATTTATAGAATAGAATGGAAGGGTTAACTTCCCCTAGGAAAAGAAATTGGAAGCATATTTACTTATAGATAAATATTCCCAGGGCTTAACTAGGGCTCTGCTTCTAGCATGAAGATCCAGAACTAAGAGTGACAGGATAGCATTGTTGTAGTATTTGTGGGGTTGCTACAAAGAAAAGGGGTCAATCTATTCTCTAAAGCACCTGAAGGCGGGACAAGAAGCAATGGGTGTAAATTAAATCAAGGAAAGAACCAATCTAGAAATAAGGATAAATTCCTGGCAGTTAGAACAATTAATCAGGGAAACAGCTTGTGTTCAGAATTTGTGGGTATACTATCACTGAAGGCTTTTAAGAAAGGATTGTACAGCCATTTGTACAGAATGGTATAGGATGTCCTGCCTGAGCAGGGGTTAGACTAGAAGACCTCCAAGGTCCCTTCCAATTCTGTTATTCTGTAGCACCTTATCAGTTACACCACTGTCTGTCTCTGTTCGAAATCCCTTCCTTTTTAGAGCTTGTTCAACACATACATACATACATACATACATACATACATACATACATCAAGCTGCTCTTTTAATATTCTAATTGCTGCTTTAGCAATTCTCTGCTGTTTTGATGTTTTTATTTCTGAGTTCTTATTGAACTTATTAATTGCCTACAAATAAATTGTGCTTTGTAACACAATTTGGCATGTGGAGGGAGGCAGTTTTTCTTTTTTTCTTTAAAAAAGCATTTATATTTGTAATTTTTACACTCTTCTACTCCTACAACTTAACAGCTTTTATCTTTTTATGTATCGCTTGGCTGTAATAAGCCATTATTTATTTCATATGCTACATTTTTCACATATTTGTATGCCATGTATTGTGCATGCCTCTTTAAAACTGTTCTGAAGAAATTCTTCACTTTCATTTTTAATGACATGTACATTTACTCAGAATGATGAAACAAGTCTTTCTAAATATTCCAGAGGTACAAATGTATAATAAATTTGATATCTAAAACTCTTAACAAGATTATTCCCATGAGTGAAGAGGAGTCATTTATAAAAGAATCACACATCAGACCTGAGGAAGATTCAGCAAAATTAAGTATAACAAAACTGAACAGGTCATACATCTACTTTTCTATTTTTCTGATACACTCACTGAATTATTACTTAATGTGCAAAAATACAAAGAGCTTAAGGTAGAATAATAAGAGTTGGCAAGGACCATTCACCCAAGTAAAACCTTATTGCTGAAAAAATCCAAATCAAAGTATCTTTGAAAAACGCTAACCTAGCTCTTGCTTGAACATATTGTTGTGGTTAGCCAACAGCAGGTGCGGACGGTGGAGGAGAGGGAGGACTCAGATGAGGGGCTAGGACCATTAGGGAGTGGACTGCTGCCTTCAGCGATTGTGGGGGCTGGCAGCAGTGATGAGGTTCCTGAGGAGCCTGTGCCAAGTGCGTGTGCATGCAGGATTGATCGTAGGAGAGAGCAGTTACAGCAGCACAGGTGACTCAGGAGTAAGGCTGCAAGGTAATGGCCCCTCCCTCAAGAGGATAAAAGCCAGGTTTGAAGAAGTGTTCTTTGCAGAAGGCAAAGACACTCTGAAACTCAGCCTCATGGACATAATAGTTAGCATTTGAAAACTCTTGTAACTATTTTCTTATCTGTGGGTTTTTGGCAGCCTTGAACAACAACTTGGCAAGGCTCTTGTCGGAGCTAATTAGTTGGAAGCAGCCTTTTATCTGTGAGGAAACAGAATTTGTAGATTAAACTTTAAAAGGTGGGGGCTGCTGCCTTAGTCTTGTGTTTGCTCTCTTGGAACCAGGTATCTAAGGGGGACCCTAACAATTACTTCACTAGCTTGATCAATTTCACTATTCTAGTTTTGTTTTGTTAGCAAAGCCTATTGCTATGCTCAACTAGAATCTGTTTTCTTGTAACTTAAGACAGCTACACCTTAACCTGCAGTGAGAAACATTATAAAGTGGACCATGGTCTTCTGTGGGATTCCCTTTAGATATTTATTATCTTATACTCTTATCAGTTCATAATTTAAATCAGATAAACTGATGGAAGAAATATCAATGGCTGCTTCTGCAAAGGTTAACTCTAATGAAGTTGGAGGCAGTATATTGTTTTGTGTTCCTCATATCTTTCCACGAAAATGCTGGCTAAGCAAAGTTCTTTGCTCATTGTACCTTTCAACTTTCTCTCCCAATTCTGCTCAACTGGAGGCAATGCTGGCAGATGGGAATGAAAGGCCCCTTTATATGAATGTTCACATGGACATCACTGATAGGACTCATTAAATAAAATTGAGAATAGTTATTGCCCAGAGTAGACAAGAATTTTTTTAAAAATGATTTAATTAAAACAGATGTAATTAAAATTGATTATATTCAATGTGATTATAATGCCATGTTTGTAATGATTTGGCCCATCACTTTAAACATAATTCTGTGGCAATCATTCAAATGATCTTGGAGGTTAAATCCCAGACTTTCAAGATGTGCATGTGACTTTCAGATCACAAAATGGTGCATTCTGATTTTAGGATGCTGCCCTTAAATTTAAATGAATTCTCAAAGCAATCATAGACTAATGCTAAAGCCCATCTAGTTTAAATGAGCTGTCTGGCATCCTGAAATCTGTCCATATGAAAAATGATTCTGACACAGGATGTTACATTTGATGCTAAGGAAATCTGGCATTTCATCTACAGCCAAAACTCTTATTTTGAGTTACTGTCTGCCTAGTTAGAGTCTTTTGAGATGGAACAACTTCCTGTCCATCTTTGTTCCATGTTTAAGGCTGTTTGATCACGTGTGTTATTTTTCAGGAAGAAAAATATGTGGAAGGCCTGGTGTGTGTAAAATTCAACTGTCCCTCAAGAGTCTTAAATAGGGGTTAATAAAAAGAGGTTTAGATGCAAACACATAGCAGACTCCTGAATACCTGGTGTCTGAGGCTGTCAAGTCATGAAAGGTTAAATAGGATTATTTTTTATATAGCAATCATGAAGGGGATCAGCCGCTCACGTGCTCTGCAAAAGAACTGCCAAAATGAGCAGAGGCAAAAATGACAGTTTTTCAAAGATGGCTTAAAAAACCATGTTCTAGTAGTCCAGTCTGGAAAGTACCAGCATGAACCACAAACAATGCTATACCGTAAATGCTTCAGTCCATTCCAGTAACAATCTATTTCAAGATCCAGTCTCCTTTCTTCCCTGTTCCTTGCACTGTTAATGCACTTCTGCTTTATTTCATAGTGGTGCCAACTAATAAATTTGCCACTTGATGGCAGTATTGCCTATGTAGTTAAACTTGATGGCCCTTTCTCCTTCTGCCTGCTTAAATATTGGCTGTGGAAAAAGATTGATAGCAATGCAAATGTATTTATAACCACTAGAGATAGTCACCTTCCACCCCAATTAGCCCCTGAATTGATTTAGTGAGGGAAAAACATCTATTACAGAACAGCTCTACGGATTTCTGTGACATTATTTCAGGATGTTTTTGGGAAATTTTGTGTAGGCAGAAACCTTGCATGTGTAAACTTAATATAAGATTACAAAAGGGGAGGGGGAAGCCCAAAATAACCTAGAGGAGGTGGGAGAATCACATGCTGTATTTAAAATGCACTGATTAGAACAAATCATGTATAAGAAATTCTGTTGAATTTTCCAAAACACTTTCACCTCTGTGTTTAAAAGATTTATTTATAAGAATATTGCTTAAATGAAAGGAAGTGATGTACCAAAAACACTTTTTAATGCAAGCTAGCAGAAATCAATTATAGTTCTGAAGTAAAGCCTATTTCATTAAAAACAAAACAAAAAACCGGCAGGTACTGAACCATACCTCAGCTGATCAGCATAACATCTCAGGGGCTTTTCTCTGTTGAAAGAAAAAAAATTAATTGCATAATATGACTGCAAAACAATTATTTGTGTGAGAGTTGAAGCCACAGAGGAAACTCTGCTGAGAAAACCTTTGTAAAAAGATTAGAATCATCAGTTTTTGCCAGAACAAGGATTAAGTCACAGCTGTTGAAGACTTCTGTCAAAAGGAACATCTAAGTACCCCACCCAATGAAACAAGGATTGGCAGGTATAGGATGGATGCAATTAATTGTTTGTTATTGGTATGTATATAAAAGTCTTCTTCTATAATGTTATTCTTAGTTAACACTGGATCAATATCATAAAAAGTATTTTCTAGCTGTAATATGAATAAACCATCTTGCATAAGAGAAGTTCAGCATGAACAAATAAGAATTGCAAACAGTTCAGCTCTACTGTAACATAAAGTCCATAAAATCCCATAAAAGCCAATGTTAAGTTAAGGGTGAATCTGCCTGATGTTTTCCAACTTTCTCTGGGTTAATTTGCTTTTAGCATAGCAATTCAATAGGATAAATGAGGTACTAATTCAGATATAATTTTTGAGTGTTAATAATAAGGCACAGGGCATTTTTACCCTTATATTGATTTTTGTTTTTTTCTGGCTCTGTGGAAAAGGAACAAACATTAGATTACTGGTAAGTTAAGTGATATATGTTATATATGATTTCATTGTATTTAGGGGAAATGAGGATGCCACAGTCTTGTCTTTATCAGTCAACTGATGACATGCAAGGATTTCTGAGCTTCTCTGGCAGTAGTAAAAAGAGGTAGGTTGCCATTTTACGTTCCCAATGATGACAGGACCTTATGGGAACTGAAACAATAGCCACCCAATTTTAATCAATGATGTGATGACACCATCACTGATGACCACCAATTGTGAATATATATTGATGCATGCCCTGTAGGTACAAGTGTAAAAGGAAGGGCTGGCTAGCTATGTAATATTCCCCAAATATGATCTCATCATATATGGAAACATGGAGTCCTTGGTGGTCTCTGAGCTTGCTTGTTGCCTTGTACAGATTTTATTACCTGGCTAGATAACATCCTCAGTGCACCGATAATGAAACATCTGAAAGCCAGCAACCAAGCTCAGGGAGCATCAAGACTCCACAACTCTTCTATAGTTTGCTATGCAGTATACAAAGGCAAATTCAATCTTAATATGTAATAGTTGCATAAATATATTTTTTCTTATTGTGGTTATACTGCCTTTTTTTCCTTAACCATCACCATCTGGGGTAGAGAATCATTGGCGTCTGGGCCAAGGGTCTCATTTTTTTTTTGATCCAGTGACACTAATTAATTTTACCAAAACAACTTCATTTTTCCCACACAAAGTAATAGCTGTGTTGCAAACCAGGTTTTACATTGTAAAATAAACTAAGAGGAGCCCAATCTTATTTTTTGCCAAGAAAACTGGGGGGGAAATGAGATTCAGTCCTGCCTATCAGTGTGACATGACTACACCCATTATACCTCCTCCTCTTGGACTTCTTTCCACACAAAAAACTTAAATATGCTCAAAGGTGCATCATTTATTGAAATAAATATGCAGTGGGTTCTTCCAATAATGTTAAATCTCATGGCCCTAAATTATGCATTTAGTATGATTACATAGAGAACAAATGAATATTTTCCAAGTTCTCTAAATGGCTCAATCCATTCTGCTTCCCTTCCAGAAACATGTGACTTGATTTGAATATTTGTTCTCTTATTATTTAATCTGGGGAAAACAGAGAATCTGGGTACAATGATTTTGTTTCTTTTTATCATAATGGGATGAAATTTGCAAAAAAGTTAGAAGCATAAATTTTTGCCAGAACAAGTATTAAGCTGAATCTCTTTTTAAAGGACTCATATTTTTCCTATTTTAATGGATAATGTTTACAGGAAATCTAGATTATTAGTAAGGCTAAAATATGAGCAGTTTCCTAGAAATCTGTTCAAAGGTTCTCAAACTACACTCTCTTATAAATATTTTACAACCCTTATTTTTTGTTTATTTTGGGAATAATACAGTGAAATGAAGAACAAAAAGAGGTCCTCTAGTGAAGAAAATGTATGGCATATTCCACAGATTAAAACGGTTCATACAAGAAAAAGGGTAATTCTCTATTGTGATTTTTGGGACAGAGAAAAGAGATATTGATAGCAGGAGAAAAACAATCCTGTCTTATTCTACCCTACCCTACCCCAACAATAGGGCATATAGGAGGAGATATCTAAATTAACCAAATCTGGAGTGGGTAAGAGGCAGAGGTGATAGGTCCCAGGCACTGAGAAATTGTGCAGTCTCAGTCTGGGTCCATCTGATCAGGGATGTGAGGATGGGGGGATCCAACAAAATCAAGATTGTGGCTGTGATTACATGATTATTCTGAACCATTTTTTACATCTTTGACATCTGTAAAAAAAGAAAAAAGATGAGGCTTCAATCACATGGCTGCTGCTGTCCTCTTGACCATTGTGATACTCCCAAATATCCCTGCTCCAATTTTCATTCTTGGACCATGAATTTTGGCCTCCTCTGCAGGCTACATAAATTATTTCAATGGTTCCATTTGTCCAAAGTCATTGAAGGTCAGGCAATGCTTAATTGTTCTGATCACATGATTGCTATAATTTTAACCTAGAACTGTGGATTACTAAAACCTCTGTCCCTCCTTACTCTGGCATCTTATATTACTGAATAGTATTTAAGGTATCTGCATTTGCAATGCGTTAAATCAGTGGAACAAGATGATGATTTTAAAATGGATTGTGCTGTTTATATCCCTACAATCTATTTTTGAGTAAATAAATTCTGTTATGAATCACCATAACATGCCTTAAGTTTCGGCCTACTTCTGGAGAGTAATCTCAGCAAAAAAATCAAGCTGTAGATCCAACCTTTTAAAGAAGTGAAATAAAAAAAAATGATTTGGGGCTTCTTTTAAAATATTTTTCACTTAAAAAAAACAAACAAGCTTTTGCAGAATACTGGAAAACTGGGGCCTTTATAACTATTGAGTGGAAGAGATTTCCCAGATGGTATAACAAAACTCAATTTCTCAGCACATATTTTGTTCAAATTCATTACATTCACCCAATAACCTATTTCTCTAGCAGTGTATCAAATACACAGAAAGTGTGTTATGAAAAATTTCTATGAATCCATTCTACCTATTATAAATACTTTATCTTTAGATAAATATTTTATGATGATGGCCACGGTGAGCAGGCCTAACAACTAACACTTCACTTATTTCCCCTGTGTGTGCGTGTATGTGTGTGTGTTTGTGTGTGTGTGTGTGTAAAACAACAACAATAACTATCTTTCAAAGTTTAAATGCTTTGAACAAAAGGAAAGTTTTAGCTCCAAAATACCTAATTGCTCTAAGAAATACATTTGCTGTTTTGGTTCTTAATGGGACTTATTTTGAATGAATTGAGCAAATTGCAGCTTTTTGAGACATTCTCCAACTACTTTCCCCATTGTGATCCTGTGGGAAAGGCTTTCCCCCCATCCACGCACCCCTTCTGAATCCTACTCATTTTAAACTTGTTCATGGATTCTTCTGCCCTACCAGATGTGGGACTATACTTTTCACTTTTCACAATTATGCTGCTGACCTCCTTTCCAACATCCTAGTGGGTTGTAAGGAATCAAAGACTGCTTCTGGAGGAAGTTTGGTGAGTTTGAATTATGCTTTTTCTGGTCTACACAAACCCAATCATGCAGTTTTCTTGGCATTGTTTGGAAGTGGTTTGCCACTGCTGTCTTCTGTCATTTTCTCTGACTTTTCAATCTACCCTCCATCCTATTGTTCTTTGAAAACCTTCCATCCATGTACTAAATAGGTCAATGCTTGCTTAACTTTCAGACTAATCATGTTCCTGTTTAGATTCTGAAATATTGGCAGATATATCTTTGCACATAAAAAAACCTTTCAAACTCCCCCAACCCACAACAAAACCAATCAGTTAACCAAGTTTACTACAGATATTAAAGCACCTACTGCCCTTTCTAGCTTCTGAGGTCACATTCCACCTCCAGCATTAACTCAGAAGAAATTTTCTAACATTTGTTTTGGTTCCTATGTTTCTGGGCCACGTCAAAACAATAAATAAACTATAATTATCTACCGCTCTAATTAGTTTCTAATACATGTCTAGAGCTCAAATGCATTACTGGAAACAATGATGGGGCAAATGGCAAAAAAAAGTTGCTTTGCAATACACCAGTTTTCTCTCTGTGTGTGAGTGTTTAACTTTTGGCTTGCCTGGGCCCCATTGAGTGAAGAGGAATTGCCCTTATTGTGTGATGTATATAAAATCACACAATAATGTTAAAAGTTTACAATATTATGAGGCTAGCTGTCCAAGGCAGTATGTAGCTTGAAGGCCATGGGTTGGACATGCCTAGTGTAGAAGACAGATAGCTGCTAGCTAATTTATGCTACTATGTAGTCTTCAAAGGTTCAAAGGTTTGTGAATGGCAGGAACACTAGCATACCCAAAAGAAGGTATATAGAAGTCCATTACATCCAGCAACATCATATTAGACCACTCCAGTTATAAATATTGAAGTGTTCCCAAATGCTTTTGCTAGAAAGCTTGTTACAGCGATAAAGAACAAATGCAATAAAGCCGTTGTAAGAATTAGCAACCTATTTATGGTCAATTTTGACCAGGAAAAAAACTGGAATCACTCTGTAAAAACATCAATCCATTTATCATATCTTAGCCTATCCTGGAGAATATAGTTATTTCTTCAGTTAAAATGCACCATGCAGCATTACTGAAGAAAGAACAGGATATAAAAAGTTGATACTATTAATTTCCTGAAAGAATAGTGGAATGTTCCAGCTGTGTTTTAACACTGATTTCCCCCCCATAGAATGTTTCAAATGCTCTTGAACAATGGAGTGTGAACAATGTCTATTGTTTGCCTGAAGCTATGACTCCAAGCAAAGGGGCATGTAATCGTGACCCCCACTGTGTGCTGCTCAGGGTCATTGTCTGGACTGTTTTGCTGAATACCCAGCCAGGCTGTCTTGACAGGCAGGATGTCTTTTCCTTTTTAAAGGCTCATAGTCTTACATTAAGCTTGGCCTTAACTTGTCTGTCACATTGCCAGCTCCACAAAGAATGACAGTCATTCCAATGCATCAGCACAAAGCATCTTGTCCATTTTAATATTCTACTCAGGCTCTCTTTTAGGCATAGAAATAACATTATCTTATAAATGGCAAAGCTTAAATAAGGAAATGTGGCGGCTTCTCCAAAATATTTTCTCTTAAAAATATGAATCAGTAGGTATTATTTGGGAGGCAAGTAGGGAGCTACAAGGCATTTTCAGCCAGTTCTATCTTGGATAAATAGTACAAAAATATTCCTATCACTCATGTTTAACTGCTTCTGTATGTGGGTGTGGGTGTTTGTGTGTGCCTCAAAATTCTGGGTTTTAAAATTAACATCATAGGGTATATGATAATGAAGCTTTCCTTTCCTCTGCAAAGTTCTTGTTACATTTTGTTCTTCCTATCTTATTTTCTATCAGTTTTCTCCTCTCTAATTTGGCTGAAGTATAATTGGTGTACTATAATCTTTTGTTTTCCACCGGCTCATTGATTGATGCCTGTGGGAAAAAAAATGTTTCCATGGTAACAAAGGCTTGTCGGAAGAAGACTTGGTGAGCATGTGATTTACGTTCTTGCTCTTGAGCTTAATTTAATGTAAAATGAAGTAAACTTTGACCATTTAGGATGGTAACATTTCAAAGTGCTGGGAAAAACAATATCCACATTCTTCTGAATGCTGCCTGCAAGTCAATAAAATGCTGACTGCTTTCCATCTTCTTTTGCTAGAGTGTTGGATATGTTACATTATCTGGTGATAGAGTACAAAAGCATATGGTATCTCAATCAGATCTATTCCTGTATATTTTGAACAAATAACAGGGTTTGGAGGAGATGTTAAGGAAGAGAACTGCTTAATGTTTTCACAGTGGGAAGACAAAACTATTCCCTGAGACATTTTGTGTGTGTGTGTGTTGACTTTTTAATTATATATAATCAAACCTATGTTATCAGAATAACACAGGAAGCTATGGCCTTTTCGTGGCATGTTTCAGTTTTGTATCCAAAGAAGAAGCTCTTAAGTTCATATTGAACTGAACTGCAAAATAGGAAGAAAACCAGATGTTTCCTTGTGATAATGACGAGGAAAAATAGCACCAAGAACAAAGCAACTGGGTAGTAGTCACATTAGTGGAAACACAAACATGCTATTCACCTTCAAAATTTAGTTACAAAGGGTGATATAGTTCCAGTTGTTGCACTGTCCCTTGGTCATGTGATCACAATCTCCTACATTCCCTTACAAACTCCCACAGCCAAGCTCAGTGAGGAAGCTACCAGGAAGTAACTTAATGACCTTTGTGATCCTTGCTTAATGACAAGATAGAAGACGTTTGGAATTGCTATCACTGACAGACATAGTCATGTGATATCACACTTTATGACCACTTCAATTAATGATGGCAATTGGAACTGAATTGCCATCATTAATTGAAGTGGTCATTATAACTTGAGGACCTTATTAATTTTAAAATTCATTTAAAATGAATTTTAATATTCAGTTGTGAATATTAAATAACTATTATTTAGAGCTAGTGTGGTGCAGTGGTTAGAAAGCAGTATTGCAGGTTAATTCTGCTGACAGTCGCCAGTTTAATTCTCACCAGCTCAAGGCTGACTCAACCTTCCTTCCAAGGTGGGTAAAATGAGGACCCAGATTGTTGGGGGCAATATGCTGATTCTGTAAACTGCTTAGAGAGGGCTGTAAAGCACTGTGAAGTGCTATTGCTAAGTGCTATTAGCTACAGATTCCATGTAGCTTAAATTATAGTTTAGTTCCAGGACAATTATTGGCATGAATTTGGCCTTCTCTATTAATTAATTTTGAGGAGAAATTCATAATGTTGTTAATATGATTTTAAATTATTGCTGTTTGTTAAACATGCATCTGTTTTCTTATCTTTAGCATATGAAATCTATTTTTATGTATCAATAATAAGTCAAATGGCAAGAAACTAAAAGAATTACTATAGAGCATTGGAAAAATAATTTCTATCCCAATTTGTAGCAATAGATTTTTGGTATGTATTCTCTCTCATTGTTTGAATTGGCTCTTTCTCAATAGAAAGGCAAAGAATAAGATTTCCAAGCAAACTGATCTAATTTTAGCCATCAGCTTGATTATATATTCCACTATTTTTTATTTCTATTTTGGCTTTATGTATAAACACATTAATATATTAGATACTGTGTTTGCTGTTTTTCTACTTTAGACTGCATTTTTATTCAATACATATTAATCTATTTCAGCTGATAGTTGAATTTGTATTTTTATTTCTTTCTTGCAAAAACAATTGGGTCACAAAAACCACAATCTAACTTTTTAAAGTAAGGACTTAAAGTACCTAAAGAGGTGAACTATGAATAGATTACATTAAGGCACAACTGTAACACATCCATTTACAATATGTAATATAAACTTACAGAGCTAAATCTAGAAAACATTTATTCACTTTTAAACTGAGGTTTAGATAAACTGGTTTAAAATGATCAGTTGCACACCAATGAAAAGAATTCCAAGTGCACATCACACAGATTTCCAAGAAACTTGAACCATTTTGTCATAAACTGGATTTTTTTCCATCAGAATTCAGATTTTCTCATAGAATTAGGATGGCTTTGATTGCACTTGTCATGACTTTTATCAGGCTTGGTGTTACATTAGTGCATCTGTCATAGTTGGCTCTCTACGTAAACCCTGCTGCAACCAGACATCAGCAATGGGAGGGGGGAGGGATGCATTGGAATGCAAGCTGGAAAGCGGGAGGATAAAGGAATGCAAGTGTGCCAACTTGAAGCTTAAGACAGATCCAGCTCTCCAAGGTCATCAGCTGGGAAAGTCTGAGGTGGAGAGGCTGTTCCCAAAACAACACGAGTGTAACCGATTGGCTAGACAAAAAGACAGTGTAAGGACCAGGGGAAAGGGGGAAGTTTTCCTATGCTGTTTGCATGCAAACATGTTAGAATTGGCTTTTCCACTTCTGTACCCACATGGAAGTTTCAGTAAAGTTATACTCTTGGTAAAAATGATGTCCCAGGAACCTCCTTTGCTGTCTCAACCAGTGAGATGGTTGACAGCCTTCAACCTGACCCCCACTGATTCCTCTGTAGTTTTCAATACTATCAGTCTTGCTTATGCATCTGGGCTGGCTGAGGAGCTGCGAGTGAGAGGCAATATTCTTCAGTAGTCCTCTTCTTTTCACTGATGCTGGTTCCAGTTGATTTTGGAGGAAGGGAGAATCTGAGCCCGAAGTTCCTGCTGCGTTGGGTGTCCTAGTGTTCCACCTACTCGCCACTGCTATTTAACATTTATATGAAGTCATATGTTAATTCATTGGTCAGCACAGGGCACAAAATCATCAGTATGTTGATAGTATTCTATTATCAACATATTTTTCCCTTGCTCTGATCAGGTAATGCTGCTGAAGTTATCTTCCAGTGCCTGGTGGATGAGTGATCTGAACAGGAGCAAAAAAGAGCAAATTACCATATAACACTTTTTGAGCTCTCAAATCCATCTTCTGATGGATGCAAAGTAGGGAGAAGAAGAGATACTTTTTTTTACTACCAGAATAAACTTTCAGATGCTTTGCGTAAAAGTACTGTGCTTTAAAAGTTTAACGTTAGTTTAAAAAACATTAGAATTTCCCAAATACATAATTTGGGATGCATGAAGAATTTTAGTGTCACAGCATGTATCAGAACCAGATTTCAGAAAAACTAAGTAAGATCAAACCTTCTTAGTATTATTAGGAATTCCCATGGCTATAAACTAGACTAAGAAGTTAAATAAACAAACAAGCCAGAAGATGACACAACAAATTGATTGATTCAATTTGTCTTCAGGTCTTTCAATGTTACACATGTCTTGCTGCTGATTTCCCAGCCTTATAGACTTCTTCAGAGACCTACGTCTTCACCTTAATGTATGATAATCTGAACTTTTGCTCCTTAAATAAGAATTATGGATTTATTTGTTCAGTGATCCATGGTTTGTTTTCTTGGATAGCCATAATCTTCTTCAACACCAATACCAAAGCCTAAAAGTGCCAATACTCTTTTATCCTGCTTCTTCAAGGGACAGCTTTCACTTCCATGACTGTTCCAAGAAAAACAATGAGCAACAAAGATGATTAGGGGACTGGAGACTAAAACATATGAACAACAGTTGCAGGAACAGGGTATATCTAATCTAATGAAAAGAAGGACTAGGGAAGACATGGTGGTATTCAGCCGGTTTGCTCCGGATCGGGCAAAACGGTAGCAAGAATTTGGCATGGGTTGCTGAAGCGGTAGTAAATTCTGGCTGGCCATGCCCCTGACCCGGTCGCCCTCCTGCCCGATGCTCTCTCACCCCGCCCGCCTGTCGTTCTTTTTTCCCCCTCCCGACAATCAGCTGTACATAGATCAGCTGTGCTGGGATTCCCTTTGCTGAAGCCCAGGAAGGCAAAAAATGGCTCAGTCTCCCCCTCCATTTTTTGCTTCCTGAGCTTCAGGGGAGCCTTATGGCAGCAAAACCACCCCCCCAGAGGCTCTTCTGAGGCCAGGAAGCTCCCAAAATGGAGTGTGGAGGGGTGCTGCATGTTCCTCCGATGCTCTGTTTTTTTTCCCCTGAGCCTCAGAGGAGCTTTAGGAGAACAAAAATGCCCCCAGAGGCCCTTCTGAGGCCAGAAAGCTGCTAAAACGGAGCGTGGAAGGGTGCTGTGTGCCCCTCCCATGCTCTGTTTTTTTTCTACCTGAGCCTCAGAGGAGCTTTGGGGAATAAAAACGCCCCCACACACACAGGCTCTTCTGAGGCCAGGAAGCTGCCAAAACGAGTGTGGAAGGGTGCTGTGTGCCTCTCCCATGCTCTGTTTTTTTTCTACCTGAGCCTCAGAGGAGCTTTGGGGAATAAAAATGCCCCCCCACACACATGCTCTTCTGAAGCCAGGAAGCTGCCAAAACAGAGCTTGGAGGGGTGCTGCGTGCCCCTCCTATGCTCTGTTTTTTTTCTTCCTGAGCCTCAGAGGAGCCTTAGGGGAACAAAAATGACCCCCTAGAGGCTCCTCTGAGGCCCAGAAAGCCTCCCAAAATGGGTGGGGGCTGCAAAACAAAAAAGCCACACCCACCCAGTCACATGGCCACGCCCACCAAGCCACACCCACAGAACCGGTAGTAAAAGTTTTTGAATCCCACCACTGGGGAGACATGATAGCAGTGTTCCAGTATCTCAGGGGCTGCCATAAAGAAGAGGGAGTCAAGCTATTCACCAAAGCACCTGAGGGCAGGACAAGAAGCAATGGGTGGAAACTAATCAAGGAGAGAAGCAATTTAGAACTAAGGAGAAATTTCCTGACAGAACAAGTAATCAGTGGAACAACTTGCCTCCAGAAGATGTGAATGCTCCAACACCGGAAGTTTTTAAAAAGATGTTGGATAACCATTTGTCTGAAGTGGTGTAGAGTTTCTTGCCTAGGCAGGGGGTTGGACTAGAAAACCTCCAAGGTCCCTTCCAAATCTTCTGTTCCATTCCATTCCATTCCATTCCATTCCATTCCATTCTATTCTATTCTATTCTATTCTATTCTATTCTAAAATCATCCTGTACACAGTTCTGATCTTTGTAATTATAGACATGTATCAGTATCTGAACATATTTTCCAAAAGTTGGATTTCTATTCTACCAAGTCAATGGCATATTGCTGGTTCCTTTACTTTTTAGATGTAATCAATCCTAAAAGTTAGAAACTATTCACCATTTCAATATCTTCCTTGTCAGTTTCAAGGCTGGTTGGTGTACCTGTTGTCATAATTTAGTCTTCTTTATACTTCATCTTAGTTCAATTTTTTTATTTATGCTCCTTGACTCTAATTATTAGAACTTGTGAAACATCTGGATTTTCAGCTATCAGAATAGTGTCATCAGTATAGCATAAGTGACAAACTATTTACATATTATTGTTAGGAGAAAGGGAAACAAGGATGGATTTGCCCATGTAATTAGCAAGAGCTGAGCTCAATTCAATAATTTCTTTTGGCTTTTCAGAATGTTCATGCTTCTACTATTGCTCAAAGATGTGTAAAAACCAAAAAGCTGATCTCCTGAAAATTGCCCAAAGAATTATAAAACTACTCTAAATCTCCAGACTTGGTTGTTTGTACAGGCTGGCCTGGACTGAGCAGGGTTGAGAATTTTAATTAAGGGTATTTTATTGATTTTATAATTGGATTACAGAATTTGATACAGTTGTTTATATATTTTGTGTAAGCCACCCCGAGTCCCCTCAGAGATGGGGCGGCATATAAATCCAATTAAATCAATCAATCAATCAATCAATCGATCGATCAATCAGAGATGTCAAACTCAAGGCCTGCGGGCTGGATTCAGCCCATGAAGGGCTTAGATATGGCTTGTGGCCCTGAAAATAGCAAAGGACTGGCCCGTGGTGAAAATGGAGCTTGTAGGGCCCCCAGGCTCTGCTTTCGGCTGTGACGGCCGAAAACGGAACTTGTGAGCCCATTTTTTCTGGCAGAGTGCTTGGGCCACCACAGATGCCCCTGATACCAGTGACATCAAGCAGGCCATGCCCACCCTGGCCCTCCAAGGTCAAACACAACCCTTATGTGGCCCTCAATGAAATTGTGTTTGACACCCTTGCTCTAAATGAACAGCATAAACTTGTGCAAAATGACACAAAAATCTCAGAAGGATATCCAGGTGGTATTTTCTCACCTTATCTAAAGTTGGTGCTCATGAATCCATCTTCAAAAGAAATGTGGATAAAAATGAGATTCCTAGAATAGCATAGAAGGGCAGACAACATGGTTTATGTGATAGAATTTTCTACAGAGGGATGATTGAAAAGTGGAACTCTTTGGATTGAATGGGTGTAATCTGGTTTGTGGAAAACCAGATGTTGTATTCCACCATAAGAACCTCATATCAACCATCAAGCATGAAGATGGCATTGACAAAATTTAGGGATATGTTGCTACCCAGACAACTTGCCTTCATTGAAAGAAGACTGCATTTTGCTTTGTATCAGAGAATTGTACAGGCCTCTGAGGCTAAGCTGAAAGGGGTCATACAGAAAGGCAATAACCTAAATGTACAAACAAGGCTATAAGAAAAGAAATAAGAAATTTGTTGTTTGGAATAGCCAGTCTAGATCTAAATTCAAAGAAATATTTGGCAGGATATGGAACAAATAGGTTTATGTCAGAAAGCCTTCAGATCTTACTGAGTCAAAGCAGATAATTATGAAGGAATGGGCCAAAATTTCTACCCAATGATAAGATAGGTTGATCACTTATGGGAAGAATTTAATTGGCACTTATTGCAGCCAAAGATGGTCAACTAATTAGAGAATTTGAGGCATAATCACTTTTTATTGGAAGACTTCATTTTATGAGATAAATGAAGGAAGCAACAGCCAGAATTAATCATTTGTTCAACCAAATTCTCTATAGGCATCAGCTGGGCCTGCATGAAACTCTTATCATATTTAGTAGAAAAAATATGCAAAAATTCAGAAAATCTGAAAGGGGACAAATAGTCACAGAAACCTGCCCTTCAGATATGCTATGAATCACACATCACCTAAATGACTGATGGAGTTATTTGTTGCTGTTGTTGTTTGGCCTATCTTTTTTGTCTGATTGCAGCAATTCACTAAGCAGAAAAATAGCATAATTCTTTTTGAAGGTAAAATTGGATAATCAAGACATAGTGGGAGAAACTTCCCCTTGGCAAATGAACAATATGTTGTAGATAGCCTTAATTCCTTGGCAACTGGGATTTTCTGATGATAGAATCGGAATTGGTTTATTCAGGGCATAGAAATGCTTTTCCTTCACAGTGTTTGAGAAGAGATCTAAAAATATTTCCAGTCCAAATTGATTGTTGGAGAGCTTGACACAATTGAGCATGTGCTACTTGCATGCCAATAATATAGTCATATATCAAGAATCGACCGTATATTATATTACAGCTAGTGGATTTTCCAGGTCATTCCAAATACATCTGCACCTCTCTCCTATTGTCTGGCAACAATTTTACCATAATGTACAATGTAATGAAAATTTGTGTGGTGGCATGTAAGATGTTGGTTCCTCCAAAATATTACCAATAAAGGTAGTCCTCGACTTACGACCACAATTGAGCCCAATATTTCTGTTATTAAATGAGACATTTGTTAAGTGAGTTTCCCCCCATTTTATGACTTCTTACCAGTTTTTAAGTAAATCACTACAGTTAATAATTAAGTTACCCAATTGTTAAATAAATCTGGCTTCCCCATTGGCTTGTCAGAAAGATCGCAAAAGGTGATTACATAACTTTGGGACACAGCAATGGTCATAAATATGAGTCTGTTGCCACGCTTCTGAATTTTGATCACATGACGGGAATGCTGCAAGGTGGAAAACGGTCATAAGTCACATTTTTCAGTGCTGTTGTAACTTTCAACGGTCAGTAAATGAACTGTTGTAAGTAGAGGACTACCTGTACTTTTTTTTTCTTCAGACTGGATTTTTTTTCTCTCCGAAGCTACTTGTAGTAACTTTTTGAAATAATTTTAATTGTATTTAACTTATACACACACACACACACACACACACACACACACACACATTCTGTTTTCAGCAAGTTTTTTTTAAAGATTTACTTCTTTCATGCACTGGTATTTTCCTGTTTTACATGTGTTCTAGTATATATTGTATAGGGTAATGTTATTTCCATTTTGTCCATATTATTTCTGTACAGGATGTATTTGCTTATTATATATTCTTTTTTCTTTGTCTTTTTTTATTTTGGTTTTTAGTACTTACTGTGGATACAGTTTTGACAATATCTTGTTGGATTTTGAATGTTTCCTTCTCTTAATCATGATTTATAAACTTTTTATATTGTATTATGCTATGCTGGTCTTTGCTCATAATAAAGTATAAGTAAAGATTATAGAACCATTTCATGTCCTGCAGTGCATACTTGCAAATCATTTTTTTCACCCTTCTCTCCTCTCTTCCTTTTTTAATGTGTATTATAAATTGATTAGGTTGATTTAAAGTAGCTTTACTTTTGGCTTTCTGCACTTACATTAGTAGTCCCTTAATTAATTGCTACCTGAATGTTGCTCCCTGAGTGAGTTGTTCTTAATATACACAGCATAAATTAGCTGTTTAAGATAAAAGTCAACTTGCCTTCACTTTTAAAAAAAATTATCTATTTGCAATCCTATAAAGTAGAATTCTGCAAAAGCTATCGGTTGCTTGTGTGCATACATGTGCGTGTGTTTATGTGTGTGTGTAGTGAGATAATAGATTTAATTAATTTAATTTAATAATGGGATTTCTATGCCGCCCTATCTCCCGAAGGACTCAGGGCAGCTTACAGCAATAAAAACAAGAATATAAAATTTAAAAAACTATTAAATAAGAAACCCCAATTACTCATATTAAAACATTAAAACCCACAAAAAATTTAAAAACAATTAAAAAACCCTTCAGTCCAGGTTGGCCAATTGAAAAAGCCATGTCTTCAGGTCGCGATGGAAGGATCGAAGGTCAGGAGCCAACCGGAGCTCCACGGGTAGTTGGTTCCAAAGGGCGGGCGCACCCACAGAAAAGGCTCTCCCCCTGGGGGTTGCCAGCCAACACTGTCTGAGGAGACCCTGTCTGTGGGAGCGCACAGGGCGATGGGAAACCATTGCTGGCAGCAGGTGCTCCCGCAGATAAGTCGAGATAGATAGCTTTTGTCCCTTTTGCCTCTGTACAGCATACTAAAAACATCAAGATGCAGTGGAAGAAGGGGACAGCATAAAAAACTTCCCCCAAACTTTAAAAAAGAAAAAAAAGGAACAGAAGAAACTATTCTGACCAAGAGGTTGCATTCATTTAAAAAAACAAAAACAAAGGAGGAACACAGAAGAATTGCTCTTTTCTAGAATGTAACTTTAATCAGAGAGGAAAAGAGTCTTACAATCCTCAGTATGTGGGAAAATCTGCAGAATTCACGTTTGCTGATATTGCAGAGTACTGATTTAATAGTGCTGCAGCCCAGGGGTGGGATTCAAATTTCTTAACAACCGGTTCTGTGGGTGTGGCCTAATTTGTGGGTGTGGCTTTGTGGTCTTGTGACTGGGTGGCCATGGCTTGCTGACTGGGCATGGCTTGGTGGTCACGTGACTGGCTGGGCATGGTTTGTATGTAAATATTGTAAATATTTATGTAAATATTGATTTTTTTTTATAAAAAAAGAGCAACTTTTACCCAAAATCAGGCAAAGCAGGCAGGCAGATTGAGTTACTCACAGAATCACAGATTCACTCAGAGATCTATGTTTCTGCAATCTGCTGCCTGAATCTGCACTGAAAAATAGAAGCTAAGGAAGGTTCAGCTCTGCTTTTAAATTAACTAGAAAGCAAGAAATCCAATGATTTCCTGCTTTCTAGCTAATCTAAATCTCAGCACAGCTGATGGTGGGGAAAAAAGAGAAAAATAGCAACTTATCAAATTAGGCGAAGGCACAACACAGGCAAGTTGATGGTGTGCATGCCAGGTAAGGAGTGAGTCAGCAGGGCAGGGCAGGGCCAGCCAGTGATATGATTTGCTAGTTCTCCGAGCTGTGCAGAATTGTAACAACTGGTTCTACAGAACCAGTCTGACCAGGTAGAATTCCACACCTGCTATGGCCATACTGCTGGTTCTCAAATAGGTAGCATCCTATTTCCCTCATCTCCGGCTGTACTGGGATGATCAGGACCTGGCAACCCCTGATGCCTGAATGTAGTGATGGGTTGATAAAAGTTAGGAGGGTACTGGAAAAAAAGTTTATAGAAAATGTCTAGGAATTAAACTGGTTAGATGGAGTTGACTTCAGTACCCATGGAAGCTTCTGACTAACCTTGTCTAGGTTTCTCAAACCATGAACTGATTTACAAAAACAGTAATTTTGTTTAATACCTTAAAATGAATAAATCTTATTATAACTTTTGTGCTGTGTGAACTCATTTATAATGCTGGATATTTTCCACCATCGTTAATGAGTTGATAATGGTGGAATGCAAGGTAATGCAAGGTAAAACAAAAGAAGCAGTAAGACAATACAGGTAGATATTTATGGTGAAATAAATATCTACTGTAGATCAGAGATGTCAAACTCACATCCTCACAATGGCATCACATGAGATATCGGGACTTTCCCCCCTTCGCTAAACTGGGTTTGGTGATGGCCAGCATGTGACGCATCCGGCCCGTGGGCTAGGAGCTTGACAGCCCTGCTATAGATGAAAGCCAAATTATGTGCTTTTATCTTGGGACTAAAGGGAAGAACTATCATTCAAAATCTTATTTGGACCAATTAAGTATCATTATGCCTATAAGCATGCTTAAGATAAGCAAACAAGAGATGCCTGATAAAGCCTGTGACTGGTTGGTTGGACTAGACTGGGGAGCTCAGAATAGAAACCACCAAAGTTCATTGAGGGATTTTAGGCCAGTCAAAATTTATCTTTTTTGGGTTTTTTGGCTATTATAAAAATAAAAAGTTGTGTATTATATGTGCCACCTTGACATTAAGAGTAACATTTTTTTAACATACTGTTTAAAATACTAGCAATTTCTATATATATCTCTTGCCCTCCTTCTCCCACTTCATTAAAACCTAAAGATGCTACTATAATGTTAAATTAATATAGTACTGCTCTTAAGTCAAATCTAACTGTTCCTGACTTCCTGGACTCCCTATTATGGCCTGCTACTACCTTGTCCTGAGAGCTTTGGTCAACTTCTCAGTTTATCCTATAGCTATAGTATTTCCTGTTGGTTTCTCATCCAAGTACAGGTAGTCCTTGACTTATGACCACAATTGAGTCCAAAATTTCTGTTACTAAGTAAGTGAATCACTGCAGTTGTTAAATTAGTAACATGGTTGTTAAATGAACCTGGCTTCCCCATTGACTTTGCTTGTCAGAGGATCACAAAAGGAAATCACATGACCCCAGGACACTGCAACCATCAAAAATATGAGTCAGTTGGCCATGAGTCCAAATTTTGAGCACGTGACTATGGGGTTGCTGCAATGGTTGTAGGTGTGAAAGATGGTCATAAGTAACTTTTTAGTGCCAAATGGTCACTAAATGGATTGTTACAAGAAGGATTACCTGTATTATCCAAGACCAGCCCTATTTCGCTGCTGAATTCAGGCAAGGTTAGCCAGACCCTGCTATTTATTAAACTGTAATTAAACAGGATGACCTTTAAAATCCCCAACCATATTCCTCATTTTCATGAAACATTTTTTTTTCAGATAGATAATTAGGCTAAACATATGAAGGATGCTTGCAGGAATTGGGTTTGTCTAGTAGAGAAAAGAAGGCTTAGGGGTGACATGAGAGAAATGTTCCAATATGTGAATGTCTGCCACAAAGAAGAAGGGGGTCAACCTATTTTCCAAAGCACCAGAAGGCGAGACAAGAAACAATGAATGGAAACTAATCAAAGAGAGAAGCAACCTGGAGCTAAGGAGACATTTTGTAACAGTGTGTTGTGTAAGCCAGCAGCAGGTGTGGACGGCTGAGGAGAGCGAGGACTCAGAGGAGGGGCCAGGACCATTAGGGAGTGGACTGCTGCCTTCAGAGATTGTGGGGGCTGGCAGCAGCGATGAGGAGGTTCCCAAGGAGCCTGTGTCAAGTGTGCATGTGCACAGAGTTGCTCATAGGAAAGAGCAGCTGCAGAAGCACGGGCGACTCGGGAGTAAGGCTGCAAGGTAATGTCCCCTCCTTCAAGAAGATAAAAGCCAGCAGTGAATAAGACGTTCTTTGCAGGAAGCAAAAACGTTTTGAAACTCCAGCCCCATGGACATTGCAGTATCTTAAGGTTGGTATTGGAGGACTCTTGTGTTGTAAAATATTTCTTATCTGTTATGCTTGGCAGCCGCGCACAATTTTGGCGAGGCTTGTGCTTATCAAAGTTAATTAGTTTGCAGCAGTCTTTTAACCGGGGATTTGTAAGAATCATTAAAAGGTTTCTGTTCCCTTTGGTTTGTGTTTGTTTCATTAGAAAAGGGTTTGGGTCAGAACACAGTGAGAACAATTAAACAGTGGAACAGTTTGCCTCCAGAAGTTGTGGGTGCTCCATCACTGGAGGCTTTTAAGAAGAGACTGGACAATCACTTGTCTGGAATGGCATAGGGTTATCTGCTTGGGCAGGGGGTTGGACTAGAAGATCTCCAAGGTCCCTTCCAAGTCTGTTATTCTGTTCTGTTTTGCATGCTCAATTTACCACACTGATATTATGCAAGCAAGTACAACCAATCCTAAACTAAGTATTAGTGAACTAAGAAATATGGTGCATACTGAGGGAGATTTACAAGAATAATTGCATTTTGAGTTGAAAAGATTTTATCTAGACTAAAATTACTGTGAAAGTTTTGGCTCGTAAAAACAAGCATCACGTTTCAAGTAATCTTTGTGTGACCAAATTACAAACAATTCAGTACATTTCTTTCTTAATAGTGCATAAAATACTATCTTCACCTTCTATGTGTTCGGTCAGCATCACAGTGACAGTAGGGCAACAGTATGAAGAACGCTTCTCAAAATAGCTTTCCTGGCATACTTAATGATATCCCTTAAATCGTCAGAGGCACACAGGTTTTCTCCTGTATCTTTAAAGGTCAGCCTTGGCATAATTGCAAAAGATGCTTCTCAGATTTATTTGCATAAGGTGAACAGATCTGGGATGCAAACATTCAGAAGAGGGATGTGGCCATGTCTTTGAAACCATCTACTGATTGTCTGGATGTTTGATGCCCAGATGTGGTAGCATTTTAAAATACACATTAGAAAAGCTATTTAAAAATGTCTCTATCAGTATAGCTTGACCTATTGGGCTTGAAATTTTTTGGTGTGTGCTTATTTATCTTGCACATTTTCCTCATTTTCTTAGGAACAATAAATATCAGATCAAAGCCCTTGTAAAAATAAATGTTTAAAACCTTAAATCCAATTCCATAATTGGCTCCAGCACTGTAGAATTTATTATTACATAGAAAGAACTAGAGTAGTTTGCATATCATTGATCTTAACCAGATATTCATATTTCAGTGTTTTTTCAATGGCCTCTCACAAAAATGTCCATTTCCTGACCCTAACAACTAATGCTTTTCTTCTGATTTTTGTATTCTGACATTGCCAAGAAACAGCATTTTGCAGCTTTTCTAAAGATGTATCAACACCTTAATGGTTATACCTCTAAAGGTACCTGTTTATGCAAGTCCTTATGACTTTCTTATGATGCTTTTGTACTATGACTGCAGTAGAAGTCCAATTGTCTTTCTCCTCTTCTTGCCTGATAAAGAGATTTGGAGATTTCAAAAATTATCCACAAAATTGTCCGTTTATTGTAGTAGTTTGGTTTAACAAAGATATTGCCAGTACATGTACTTGAATCGCACTTAAAGCCTGCTAGAGTTACCTTCAAATAAGCTACTCATTTTGACACCAGACACAGAAGTTATGCTTGATATTGATTTATTAATAAATAGCTGTATTTAAATGATGTGCAGGACATTAAAGGTGAAAATATACATTAGTCAATTTTATCTCCACCTTTCCCCTGATATGTACACATTGATGCATGCTGTCTAGTGGATTATGTCATTGAGAGGATGAAAATGAGTTTTCTAGGTATACCACTGCCTTTGCCCTTTCAAACTGAAATGTATTAGGAAAAGTTCTTAGGGAATTGCTTGTACAATTTTGTTTATAAGGAATTCTGGGTGATCTAAAAATGCCAGTTATGACAGAAGTCAGAGATGTCTCTAGGATGGTAAAAAAAAGTCAAGATAGTAACTATGACAATGGAATTAAAGTATGTGC
This sequence comes from Naja naja, assembly GCA_009733165.1. NCBI lineage: Eukaryota > Metazoa > Chordata > Lepidosauria > Squamata > Elapidae > Naja > Naja naja. Next base: position 250,188,918 of record CM019149.1, on the reverse strand, counting down.
CTTGCCACCATCTTGAGTTTTAAAAATGAAACCTGAAGACACTCCTGACATGACCGGAAGAGCAACTCCTCAACTCACATGTGCAGGAGCACCGGAAACCAGAAGCTTAGTTTCCTGGTGGGTGCATGTGCTCCAGGGAGCTGCTCTTCCAGTTTCCAGCGCTCCTGTGCGTGCGCCAGAACACAGAGGAGCAAAAGGCGATGGCTGGTGTACAAAAAAAATGAAATGGCTCTGAGAAATGGCTCTGTGTGCCACTTCTGGCATGCGTGGCATAGGTTTGCTGTCACAGCTCTATAGGATACTCTATAGCAGAAGCAGAAGTTGAAACCCCCATAACTTATAGAAGGGCAAAGAGATACACATTCCTGGATTTGGGAAGCAGAAGTTGAAACCGAAAATTACTCACATTAGAAGCTCATTGGGATACCATTATAATACAAAGATCTCTTATCTAAGCTTGTCTCACAAAACACATAATAACCAGTGTTTGCCCATGTGTTCCAGTAGGCCAGGTAGTGCTCCACAAAATGCCTTGGGCCACCACTGGAGGAAACTGAACCTCCTTTGATTAGGTGCAGAAGATGGTGTGCATATTTTCCTTCTGCAATTTGCAGGGCATATATGCCTCAGGGCAATGTTGTGCAATCTGAAACTCTACTTAATTGCTAGAGTTTTTTTGAGTTACTGCTGAGATAGCAATACAGATGGGCAAGCATAAACATATCAACATCACTCAAGTGTCATGTAACACTTTTCCTTTAGTAATGACTTACATTAAAAAAACACATATTGATCCATTTTGTAAGTAAATCCATTCAGTGCTTTCATATGCTGTAAATAAGTTATGAAATTTAATTGTCTTTACATTTTGGTTGACATTCAAATTAATTGTTGAATGTGATACAGAAAGCAAAAGGTTCCAGAAAACTAACAGTTCATTGTTATTCTGTTGTCTCCTTTCCTTTCCTTTCCTTTCCTTTCCTTTCCTTTCCTTTCCTTTCCTTTCCTTTCCTTTCCTTTCCTTTCCTTTTTCCTTCCTTTCCTTTCCTTCCCTTCCTTCCCTTCCTTCCCTTCCTTCCCTTCCCTTCCCCTCCCCTCCCCTCCTCCCTCCCCTCCCTCCCTCCCTTCCTTCCTCCCTCCCAGTCTTGTAAGAATTAGAAATTATCATCTTTTTATTTTCTTTGTCTGCAAGGAAGGATAAATCTTTGGAAAAGTCCTCTTAAGTAGAAAGCATTGTCACTGTAATCTCTTTGAAAGTCCTCACTATTTAAAGTATCTGTACACAATTATTTTACTCACAATATAATTGATCTACTGCAGCACATATGTGAAGATTGTTTACTGGATTTATACCACTGAAATTTGGAAATCATTATCTAAATTATCTACAAATATTTCACAACCAATAGAATTTGGTTTACTTTTTCAAGTAAATCTTCATAAATTATTTAGATGAGGATGAATTTATGATTTATGACAAATGAATGAGAATTTTCCTGTCATAATCAACCAACTAAAATTCAAATAGCTTAAAAGCTATAGTATAGTCATTACTTTTCTCTTACACTTTCTCCCAAGTTGTTGAGTCATTTGAATGGCCTAATACTTGCATTGCAAAGATTTATTTTTACTATAAATTACAAGGCAGCTTAATGATTTAGATGACTTAGGTAATCCATAAATGATTTAGAAAACCTTCATAAATGATTTAGATGAGGGGATAGAAGGGGAACTCATCAAATTTGCAGACAAGATGGCAGGAATAGCCAACTTCCCAGAAGACAGACTCAACATCCAGAAGGATCTTGATAGATTGAACACTAGACAAGAAAAAACAAATGCTCAGGTACAGAACAGGTGGAATCTAGCTCAATAGCATTAACTAAAAGAGGAATCTAGGATTCTTAGTGGGCAACCACCGAAATATTAGCCAGCGGTGTGATACAACTGCCAAAAAAACTAATTTTATCCTAGGCTGCATTAAAAGAGGGATAGAATCAAGATCATGTGAATTGTTAGTACTGCTTTATAATGGCTTGGTATGACCACTCTTGGAATATTACATACAGTTTTGGTCACCACAATATAAAAATATGGTGAGAATCTATAAAGAGTACAGAGGAGAGCAACAAAGATGACTAGGGGACTGAAAGCTAAACATTAAAAAATGGTTGCAGGTATTGGGTATGCCTAGCCTAGTGAAAAGAAGGACTAATGGTGACATGATAGCAGTGTTTTAATATTCGAAGGCTGCCACAAAGAAGAGGGGGTTCAGTCTACATTCCAAAGCATCTGAAGGCTGGACAAGGAGCAATGGATGGAAACCTTCCCTCCCTTTTAGCAACTCACTGCAGATCAGCAGTCAAATGAATGGCAGACTGGCCCAGAACCAGCAAGGTTCTTTTGTCCAAAGGGTAAAGTAGGTGTGATTCTATGGAGCACTCTTTTTCCTCCTTAATAGCTGTTTATGATGGCCAAATGCCAATCCAAAGGTACAGGAAGGCACTGTCATAAAAAAGCTTTGGTTGTTTACATGTCCTGGTGGATAGAATGCTTGCAGGGAATTCAGGTTTGCTTCTGCAAAATGTGTGAAATGTTCCTCAGGGAGAAGTTCTGGAAAATAAAACTCACTTCCCTTTGGGTTGTAGTCTACTTAGGAAAAAAAAAAGGAAATATTTATTACTATTTGTTTATTACAAAATACATCCAATGATGAAGGTCTATGAAACTGGGAAGTTGCCTTGTAATTTATAGTAAAAAATGTTTGTAATGCAAGTGTTAAAGCATTCACATGACTCGACATACATAAGAGAGAGTATTTATTTCTTTATAACATTTATTGGTCACCCATCTTACCATGGGGTCACTCTGACTGGCTTGTGTGTGTGTGTGTGTGTGTGTGTGAGAGAGAGAGAGAGAGAGAGAGAGAGAGGTGTAAGATAGATAGATATATTCTATGGACTATAACTAAGATGGGGCAGGTTTGGTCTACCCTTAGTCATGAAAACTTATGGGATGACCTGGGGACAGTCATTTCCCATCAGTTCAACCTACTTCCAAGAATTGTGATAAGGAAAATAGGAAAGCATGATATGCACATTGCTTGAGTTATTGGAGAAAAAGTGCAATATAAATTTAACCAATGAATTTAATAAATTGATATAACATAATATGCATCTGTGCAGTGCAATAGCAATCCCATTTTTTGAGCTTGCATGCTTGTCCTTGGAACACACAGAGAAAGATAATATAGACAACTGCTTTATTTGCATGGCTTAGGAAGTGCAAGATGTTTGCAATTAGCTGCTCAACAGCTGGAGTATAACTATATAATCTTTTCTTATAAAGCTGGCACTGCTGGATCTTAGTGGTTTGCATTGCATTCTCATTCTTTTTATTTAACTCATAAGAATGCAGTGCCTCTTGAATAAACCACTTCGACATTTTCCAGACATGCTGCTTTACATTTCCAATTATCCTGACTGCCACAGCAAGGGTGATAGAAGTTGCAGGCAAAAACATCTGGAGTATATCTGATGGGAAGGCTCAAACATACAAGGAGTTTGTAAATTTATCATAAGCTAGACAGAAATTGTGCATGCCAGTTGGGCATCTAACTTGTGAAGTCAACTATCAATTAAATAAACAGTGATTCAGAAGTCGAACAAATGGAGAAAGAGTCCTTCACCTGATCTGATATTTGTTTGAGTGCACTGAATCTGCTTCCAGTAAACAAGGAGTGATAACACAGTATTTTCCTGACAATTGAGCATTCAGGACATAAATGAGTAAATAAATGATGAAAAAGGCCACATGAACACTTACCACATTGCATATTCATTTTTTATGTGAAATCCTCAAAAGAAGTTTAAATTACATGCAAGTTAAATTTCCCTTGCTGGTTTGTTAATGTAATCTAAATTCTAGACAAAGGTAATGATAGAACAATGTAGAATTATTTTGTTGAAGTTAAAAACCTCATAGCACCTCAAAGCTCTAAGTTCATTTTTATGTGAGTATCCAGATATAATGCAGAGAGATTACAGTCTTATTGTTTTCTCTCCCCCACCGCCCATGAATACATAAATGAATAATAAGTTCAACAAATACCAGTTTCCTACTGGGTATGTCAAACAAATCATTCTGCATGGTGCTTTGAATTTAAATCAATCATTCTCGGTGCCATTTGCCCCGCTATGATTTCTGTTTTAACAGCATTTGGAACTGTTATAAATGGCTTTGAGCTGAAAGACTAAGACTGGAGAATACAAGGTACAATTCTATGCTGTACCTGTCTATCACCTTTGGAAAGCATTGTCTGGATTAAATTAGAATGCAAATATCCCCTCCTCGGGTCACTTTTCTTGAATGGTATGGAGTTATCAGATGGAAACCAATTATGATTCTAATCAGTATACTGGAAACAGTACCCATTTTGACATCATTAATACTGAAATAGAACGTGATGAAAGCAGAACAAATGAGCAGCCTCACATTCAGAGGGCTAATATCCCTAATATAAATAGAATTTTGAAAAGCCAACTTCTGCCCCCTAAACATTTAGTGTATATTTAAATTGGACAGGGAGCACATTTTTATTGCTCAATTGAAAGAGAAATATTTTACAGGCCACATTGTGTGACTCTGGTCGCTTGGATTTTGAATAGTTGTCTTTGCGGTTACAAAATTTTAATACGAGGTTCCTTAAATAAATTTCAAATAATGGAAAAATAATATGATAAGAATCAATTTAAGTACAAGGCAAGAGCAGGCCAACAATGCCTTGACAGAGGCAGATATAGAATATTGATGTTCCGATCCCATAGAACTTCAAGTAAAAATAGATTACTTAAAATAAGTAAAAGCAGATTTGCATTATATGTGCTATGTGTAAATGTTTTTCTATCAGTGATTTGCAGAGGTAGATGAGTTGCAGCTATTTGGTCCATACTAGGAAAGAGCCCAATTGTAGAGCAGGAGAACAGAGAAAGAAGATAAAGCAACTGGTTGCCATTAAATGTTTGCAGGCAAAACCAGCATTTTCTGGAGTGAAGGATGAGAGCAACCTAGAGAGGATGTTTGTTTAGGGATGGAAATAGACTATCTGATTCTATTGCACTATGTGGATGTGAATCTATTTTTATGATGACTATGATCATGATTTGTCATTTATAGCTTTATGTACACTGAGAGTTTATGCACCTTGTGTGTCCAATCACACTTGGCCAATCACACTTGGCCAATTAAAGAATTCTCTTCTCTTCTCTTCTCTTCTCTTCTACTCTACTCTACTCTACTCTACTCTACTCTATTCTATTGTTTTTTTACGTAATGATTTAGAGGGAGATTACATCAGCAGTATCACATCCTGGTTTAGCCCCAGTTTAACTTTCACTTTTTATTTAGAAAAAGCTAGAGGAATATGATAACCCTTTCCAGATAAATAGATGTGATGAAAAGGCATAAACTTTTCTGAGTTACAGCTCACTTCAACGAATATGGTATGGAGTGGCTAAACTGGTGTAGGGATTTAAATTGGGATGTATGAGGGGGAGGAATGGAAGACAGGTTGGTTATAAATATGCAGGTTAAGTGTAAAATAGATTACAATTACCTTATAAATTAGTGTTTCTCAAGCTTGGTCCATAAGATGTATGACATCAGCTTCCAGAATTCACCAGACAACCAGTTGAAAAATGCTGCAATAAATTAACAATTGTATCAGGGTTTCTGAAACCTTCTGTGATAACTTGAAAACCCTTCAATATGTGTAAATTCATCAGTTGTTTACTGAATTGTGATGGTCAAGTTTCCTTTTACCAAAATAGTTACTTTTGAAATATGTAATGGCATGTCCCCAGAGATTAAAATGTCCTACATTACTTTGTCCTTGCTTTGAGTTCTGATATCAAACGTGTTCATCCATTCTTTAAAGCAAAGTTTGGTGTTTTTTCTTATAAAATTCAGAAGGGCCTTCCTGGTAGATGAAAGTATATATGACCTTCAAAGAAGAGGTTATTTGGCAGAATGATTGGTGACACTGAAAATATAAACTTATAAAATATAAAAATATTTTGAGAATAACTGCTATATGTAATCAAGAATGTTGTCAGAGATTTTCTGTCCCAATGTATAGCCGCATATTTTTAACTTAGGGATCTTTTAACAGGGATATAACACACACACAGAAGATTTATGTACAGTTTGATTTGCTCTTGAAAGATAGTTATTTCTCACTCATGATATGGATAAAAATTGTTTCCATCTAGCACTCAGATTTCCAAGCATTTACATTCATATTTAAAATGACTTAGCTTAAACTTTCAAGTTGCAAAGTTACGGGATAAACACACAGTAAAAATTGCAAAGAATAATATTCCAAAGAGGAAAATACTTATAATTTCTAGCACAAGGAACACCTTATCAATTCACAAGACTTATGTTAATGGTAGAAAACATAGAAATTGTTATTTATTTATTTAGCAAATTACCATACTGCCCATCACACTAGTGTGACTGGGTAGTTTATAAATAAAGAGAAATAGAGGAACTAGAAATAGAGGAATAGCAAATATATAGTGAAAAGTGGCACTGGAAATATATGGCTAGCTATGTGGATTAGGAGAAATGTTGGTGTTGAACACAGGAATGATGCATATGAAATGCAAAGATGATGAGGATCAAATAAAACTCAGTGTTAGACCTGAAGCTTTGTTTCTGAAATTTCTCAAGTCTTTCAAGACACAGTCTAAAACACCACTATCCATTAAAGGAAATGGTGTACTACAGAGAAAATTTATGAGAGCCTATTTAAAAAGAGAAACAAAGCTGATAATGGGGTCCTTGCTGCTTTTAACAACAACTAGTAGTAGTTTTAATTCCAATAACCACAATTTAGTGTAAAATCTTAGATGGCAATATATCATGTGTTGTAGGGCCTTTATGTGAGACCACTAAAACCACTGCTTTAAGCACTAAAAAATCTGAGGGAAGATAAAATATTTTCCAGATATCAAAAGAAAGTACAAATGGCTGACAACGAAACTACACTGCATGAAGACAAAGTGTTATTTAAGTAACATGATAAATGGCTCACTCTAGGTAGTGGTGCAGTTAAATGAGTCATAGAAAGAAGTGAGTATGCTGGCTTTGGAAATGGGATTATATATCAGGGTAACATGGAGATGTGACTGAGGTACCAAAGTCTTGATTGGTCAATTGAATTGAAAGGTTTCTAGTATTGCCAGAAAGTGATGCTTAATTAGGTAAACTAAGTATACGAAACCTTCGCTCCTTGCCTCATCCTACCCATCATCTACTCCTGGATTGAATCCATCCCATGGGATTCAAACAACCTGCCAACCCCATTCCCAAGATCCTTCTTCTATAGCATCTTTTCTCAAAGTCTCCTAATAACATTGTTTGTCATTGCTTGTTCATATGAAAACCATTGGAAAATAAATCCCTCTGCAGTCAATTGCTCTCCTGATTTTATCTTAAGTTCTCCCTTGTCCAACAATATACTTTTTTTCAGTCTTCACTTGGAGAGATTACTAAGGATCAGAATATTCTGTGGATAAGCCACATAGCAGATAATAAGCTGCAGGGTGGAAGCTGACTTTGGGACCTCATGGCCTTTGGTTACTACATGCTTCAGGGTATGGGACAGTTAACATGCACAGAGAAAATGAGGCAAAATTCATTAGAGAGCAGGAAAAAATATCCTTGTTTAGACAGAACTTAACAAAAAGAATGATAAGTATTACAAGAAAATAAACTAAGGAAATAATATACAATACAGCAAATTGCTGTACCAGTTACCAATTTATTACTTTTAAGCCTTCATTTTTAATATACTCTCACACCAATATATGTATAATCCTATACACTTTATAGAGCAGCTGTGGATTGGGAGAAGAGGTTGAGGAAGAAGATGCATTCTATTTATGGTCACCCTTACCTGTTTGGTTGCTATGTCTGAATGAAGAGATAAATGTGAAAACAAAGTCCATAGGTGTTTGTCACCAATGAGCTGCTGATTCAGTTTTACAGAAGAATTACTGAGTCTGTCATCTGCACCTCTATAACTGTCTGGGTTGGCTCTGCAACCAAATAAGACAGACACAGACTTCAACGGATACAGTAATTAGAACGTAAAAAAAACAATTGCTACCAAACTGCCTTCCATTGAGGACCTGTATACTGCACAAGTCAAAAAGAAGGCTGTGAAAATATCTACAAACCCCTCACATCCTGGACATAAATTGTTTCAACTTCTACCCTCAGAACGACACTATAAGGCACTGCACATCAGAATAACTAGACACAAGGACAGTTTTTTCCTGAATGCCATCACTCTGCTAAACAACTAATTCCCACAACACTGTCAAACTATTTACTAAGACTGTATTACTATTCTTCTTCTCATCCCTACTACCTATCTCCTCCCACTTATGACTATAACTTTATTGCTTGTATCTCTACGATTTATACTGTTTTTTGTTTCTTTGTATGATTTGATTGCTTATTTAGTAACCTATGAGTATGACTAAGTGTTGTCTCTTATGATTCTTGATGAATGTATTTTTTTCCTTTTTATGTACACAGAGAGTGTTATGTATGTAGGTTTGACATGAGTTTTACTATCGTGATCAAGGGGAAAGCGAAAACGTAAACGACTTCATGGCAAATTTAAGAGACATTGGGGGTGCATGCGAATTTAACAATTTAGAAGAGGCCATGCGTGATCGATTTGTTCTGGGCCTTAAAGACAAGGTGCTACAGAGCAAGTTATTACTGAAACCTAAGATCACGCTGAAGGAAGCAATAGAAGAGGCCTCTTCAGCAGAAGCTACCAAGTCCTCAGCAGCAGCCATGAAGAAAATCAACAAGGCCACAAGCCATCCTGATGTGGAAAAGTCCACAACAACTCATTGTGAGCAAATAGATTCTGAGTCAGACTGTAGTGAGGTGGAGGAAGGAATTTACAGACTCAGAATGAAGCGTAAAAAGAAAGACCTGGGAAGAAAGAGGCAAGATTTCTACTGCAGAGGTTGTGGGGGAAGCCACCCCCGCACTGAATACAAGTTTTTAGACACCATCTGCCTCCATTGTGATAAAAGAGGACACCTAGCAAGAGTCTGCAAATCATCCAGAACTCCACCCAACAGAAGAAAGTTTGCTACAAGCAAAGACAAAGAATTCAGGCCCAACAACCTCAGTGAGAAAATGGGGCGCAACACAGAAGCAAATGGGAAGAATGAAACTCATCAAACAGTAACTATTGGTCATTCATCACCTTTAAGAAGCAGAAAAGTGCATGTCAAGGTACTTATTGAAGGAAGGCCTTGCCAAATGGAAGTGGACTCAGGCTCATACCTATCTATGGTGTCATGGGACACTATTCACAGACTTCTTCCCAACATCCAGAAGAAGCACTTCAAGAAGCAAGCATTGACTCTTAAAGACTACCAAGGAACAAGATTCCAGTAGTTGGAACAAGAGAATTCAACGTGAAATTCAAGGGCCACACCAAACGCCTACCACTGACCATCGTGGACAAGGACCCCCAAGTCTGCTGGGCCTTGAGTGGTTCAACCCGTTGGGCATTGAGGTGACTGGCATCAATCACGTGAGCAACACTGAGTGGGAAGAGGCCTTGAGGTCTGAGTTTCCAGAGGTCTTCAGTGACAGATTAGGCAAGTACTTGGGGACCCCCATCACATTTAACCTAGATCCCAAGGTACAACCAATCCGTTTAAAACCCAGAAGGGTCCCATTTGCCTTAAAGGAAAAATTGATGCACAATTAGATAAACTAATAGCCCAAGGGGTTTTAGAGCCCACTGATCACTCCAGGTGGGAGACACCCATAGTCACACCAGTCAAGGCTGATGGGTCTGTGAGAATCTGCGGAGACTACAAGGGGACATTGAACCATGCACTACAACAGAGCACATATCCAGTTCCAGTAGTGCATCATTTATTACACTCTCTTGGAGGGGCACAGTTTTGCCAAGTTGGACCTGGCACAGGCATATCAACAATTAACAGTTGATGATGCCACTGCTGAAGCCCAAACCATTGTGACCCATAGAGGTGCCTTCAAATGCAAAAGATTGCAATTTGGAGTAAGCGTGGCACCAGGCATCTTCCAAAGCCTTATGGAAAGAATGTTACAAGGGTTGCCAGGGTGGTGCCCTATTGTGATGATGTTTTAATTTCTGCTGAAAATGACACTCAATTACACGAGAGACTCAGGGAAGTCTTAACTAGATTCAAAAAGCGGGGTTAAAAGTCAAAGAAGAAAAATGCACACTTAGAACAGATAAAGTGGAATTCTTGGGTTACATGATTGATAAACATGGCATCCACCCCACAGAGGCAAAGGTTCAGGCAATCAAAGAAGCCCCCAGGCCAAAATGCAAAACAGATTTGCAAGCATTCTTGGGACTCATTAACTTCTATCATATGTTTCTACCTCAGAAGGCAACCATTGCAGAACCCCTACATAGGTTGCTGGACAAAAATCTGCTTGGGTCTGGGGAGGAAGGAACAAGCTGCATTTAACAATATCAAGAGACTAATCATGTCTGATGCTGTGCTGATACAGTTCTCTGAGAACTTTCCTGTTGTTCTGACTTGTGATGCCTCCCCTTTTGGAGTGGGGGGTTTGAGCCACATGCTTCCCAGCGGGAGGGAAGCTCCTATTGCATTTTACTCTCACACCTTGACTAAAGCAGAGAGGAACTACAGCCAACTGGACAAGGAAGCCTTGGCGATTGTAGCAGCTGTCAAAAAATTCCATGAGTATTTATATGGGAGAACATTTACTGTTGTCACAGATCACAAACCTCTTTTAGGCATTGTGGCAGGGGACAAACCAATGCCCACGATCCTGTCACCAAGAATGCTGAGATGGACTGAATTTCTTGCTGCTTATTCATACAAACTGATCCACAGACCTGGTAAAGACATTGGGCATGCAGATGCTTTGAGTCGCTGCCCACTTCCTTCACACATTGAGGACCCTGTTCCTGAGACTCACACCTTTTTCTAGAAACTGTTGCCAAACTTCCAGTACATGCTGCTCAAATTGCCAGAGAGACTGCCAAAGACACTTTATTGGCTCCTGTCATAGGCTGGATTAAGAAAGGTTGGCCACTTCAAGATCTACCTCAACTCAGCCCAACCTTTTAAATCCAGGCAAACTGAATTATATGTATTAAGAGGATGTATTTTGTGGGGTAACAGGGTGGTTATTCCTGCAAAACTACAAAAAGAGGTTTTGGAAATGTTACATGAGGGTCATCCGGGAATTGTCAGAATGAAGGATTGGCCAGGAGTTATGTATGGTGGCCAGGTATTGACAAAATGGTTGAAAACTGGGTTGCATCTTGTCCCAACTGTCAGGTAGTCAGGCCTGCCCCACCTCTTGCCCCCAAACAGGAATGGGAATGTCCTAGGGGCCCATGGTCCAGGATTCACATTGATTTTGCTGGCCCTACCAGAGGGCACACTTTCCTTATTATAGTTGATGCATATTCCAAATGGCTGGAGGTTATCCCTATGGCATCCACCACAACTGAAGCTGTCATCAAAGCTTTTTGTAACTCACGGGTTACCTGATGTGCTTGTTTCTGACAATGGCCTTCAATTTACATCCAACCTTTTTGAATCATATCTAGCACAACAGGGTATCAGACATGCCCTGACAGCCCCTGGGCATCCTTCGGCTAACGGCCGGGCTGAACGTATGGTACGATTTACCAAGGAAAAACTTCAGCAATTGGGTCCAGGGGATATCACTGAGAGAGTTGAAAAACTTCTCAGTGTTCAGCATATCACTCCCAACCCCTCAACTAATTTAACCCCAGCTGAATTGTTGATGGGTAGGAAACTCAGGTCTCCCCTTGACCGCCTCCATCCCACTTACACACCAACGCACCACTAGATTCCACTAGTAAAATTTGCACTTTCACTGTGGGTGATTCTGTTTATGCTAAGAACCTCATGGGTGAACCATTATGGATTCCTGCTGAGATAACCCAAATCACAGGCCCCAGGTCTTACAGGGTACAAACGGAGGATGGTGTCCTCTGGAGCAGGCACATTGATCAGTTAAGATCCAGATTGCCTCAGGAGCATCGCTTTTGCTCCTCTCTGGTTCCCATACCTACCGCCTCTTCTAGGGGAAGGGAGGATTATGAGAGTAATCAGCAAGTAAGAATCAACCCCATGTGTAACGAGCTAACATGACAGGAACCATCCCAAAACCTGTCACAATACCAACAACCATTTTCACAAATGGAAGATTGCACATCACTACTTGATTTAGGTGCTGACATTGGGTTGGAGATGGATTGGGAGGAGAGACCAGGTTGTAGTAACCAAACAGGTTCTACCATTACTACAAGTCCAAGTAAGGAAATGTCAGCAGACACATTTCCTCTCTCACAAGGTGAGAACCTTAAAACATCTGAACCATGTAGGTCTCAACGTACATGTAAGAGCCCCACCTATTTAAAAGAATACATTAGATAGGTTGGGGTTTGAGTATGGACTGAACCTAGTGGGGAGGGGTGTTATGTATGTAGGTTTGAAGTCATTGGTTTAGTTTGAACTGTTCTTGTAAAATGTTGGAAATGATTGGTTTAAAAAGTGCAGGAAAACCCTGCACTCTGATTGGCTGGCAACTGCGGCTGCTGGCTATAAGTAGCAGCCGCAGCCCAGCCAAATTGGGTCCATTCTGAGCTGTAGTCACTAATAAACAAAGAGCTTGAAGCACTCCACGTCTGTCTCTTCATGCAAACTTAACAAAGAGCATATGCACCAAAGACAAATTCCTTGTATGTCCAATCACACTTGCCCAATAAAGAATTCTATTCTATTCTATTCTATTCTATTCTATTCTATTCTATTCTATTCTATATACAATGAGGGATCTTCTCAATGTGTTTCTTACCTTTTGAACTCTTTGCTTAAGCTGGATTATTGGCTTCTGCCTGAGCTTCCTAACTGTGTTTCATGTCTAAGTTAGGGTTTGTTTGTTATTGGAAACTAGCACAGGAGTTGTGAGTAATGTGCAAAGGCAGCTTGCCTCTAGCAGTCCCTTTCCTGGAAAGCTACTGTAGAAGACTGGCTAAAATGACAGCAAAATCATTGCAAATGATCGTTTTGAACATGATCTGCCAGTAATAGGATGACCACCATGTGACTCCAACCCCATATTATACCGAGCTAATATGCTGAGCAAATAGCTTGCAACAAAGGTAATTATTTCTGTGCCATCAAGTGACATTGTAGAATAGATTCATATTAAAATCACTTCCTCTCTTCCATAATATTAGCATTGGATCTGTAGTCAGTACTCCAATGTCTTCTTTTCCCCACACAGTTTTATTAACATCTATGTTACAAAATATACTGCATTGTTTGTTATTGGAAACTAGCACAGGAGTTGTGAGTAATGTGCAAAGGCAGTAAGCATTCTGTAAACATGGCAGTAGTAAAGCTGATACAGGTAATCCTTGACATACAACAGTTCATTTAGAGACTATTTGAAGTTACAACAGTACTGAAAAAAGGGACTTATGACCGTTTTTCACACTTATGACTGTTGCAACATCCCCACAGTCATATGATCAAAATTCAGAGGCTTGGCAACTGACTCACTTATGACGGTTGCAATGTCCAGAAGTTTTGCAAGCTTCTGACAAGCAAAGACAGTGGGGAAGCCAGATTCACTTAGCAACCGTATTATTTACTTAACAACTGCAGTGATTCACTTAACAACTATGGCAAGAAAAGTTGTACAATGGGGCAAAATTCACTTAACAATTTTCTCACTTAAGGACCGAAATTTTGGGCTCAATTGTGGTAAGTTGAAGACTACCTGTACTTTATGGGGATTTTTACACACAAAGTCTTCCTTTTTTTAAAGCAGCATTTGAGATGAGATTTTCAAATTAATCACAGGTCCTTTCATGGTTTCAGCCTGCATTAGCCAGAGCTATATTTTTTTCCATATAGTCCTATGTAAGCCCTAAGTTCACAACTGAAGGTTTTGCTTCAAGTCTCTTCCTATGCTGTGAACTATTTGGCAGTAAACCTTTTGACTAGCTACAGCAGGAGTGTCAAACTCAGTGTCACATTGTTTCATGCAACATAGCACAACTTTTTTCCCTTTGCTAAACTGGGGGTGGGCGTGGCCAGCACATGTCGCATCCGGCCTCCGGGCTGCAAGTTTGACACCCCTGAGCTACAGCATCAACTACTCAGAGAAAACTATCTGGGACCTATTCTGTTATCCTTTCTTACATCTTCATTCAATTTCCTTAAATCATGGGTGTCAAACTCAATCGCATCATGTGATGTCACGTGATGTATTGCAACATTTTTTTGCCTTGGCAGAACCAGGTTGGGTGTGGCCTGTACGTGATGCATCCAGCCTGTGGGCCGCCAGTTTGACACCCCCTGCCTTAAATGAACTTTGTTCTGCTTTATTCAAACCTTTGGTTGTATTGAAGGTCTTTTAAATAATGTATCAGCTTTCTCTTTTTAGCTGTTTTAATGGATGTTTTTTTGTTATGCTTCTGGACTGATTTCACTTATGGTTTTACTGTCCATTCTTCTGAAACTTCTTTCCAAATGAATTTTAGAAATAAATAACATTTATAATCAAGTACCAGAGTCTTGGGGAATAACTTATTTAGCTCATTAATTTCAAAAAGAAGTGCTAATTATCTTCATTTATTTAATTTCTTTAGTTTTTGCCATATGCTTCAAAAAGCTCCATGAAAGAATTTATTACAGTCTGTAACTTTTGCATTTTCTTTCTTTCTAATTTCAGTATTCATGAATCTGCTCTAACTCAGGATAACACTGATGGATGTAGCCAATGAAAGCTTATTCCATATAAATGTGTTAATCTTAAAGGGCCACAAGGTATCCCTAAGCTAGATTTCTGCTGATATGACATTGCTATATGGCAGAAGGATATGTGTGTAAGGGACATTCTACTATCTTTTTCTTTTATGTTTTCAAAAAATGATTTGGCTTTGTACCACTTTTCATCAACTCTTCCTGAAAGCCCGGAAGAATTTGTTTGCTTTTTTTCTTTTCTTGAAAAGGCCAACATGATATCCATTACGTATGTGGTTGGTTGCAGAGGGGAGGAGCTCTCTTGCAGAAGTGTGCTCCCCTCCAGATTTCATGTAAGGCATCAGCATGATTCCAGGGGTAGAGTGATGGAGTAGTTATTGTCATAGAGAAGTTTGGTAGTTACCAGGATTTCTGCTCCACAGATTAACTTTCAGTTGTATATGGAATGACCTTGGATGACAAAAGACACAGCCAAGGGAATAGTCAGATAAAAGGCATCTGAGCTCACAGAAGGAAGCTCAGGTGAGACTCTCCCTAGATTCTTGATCTCCCTAGATTCTTGATCTGTAAAGGAGATGGGAGGAGAGAAGTACTTTCAGACTTGTATGATTCTGTTAATGTAACTATACAATAAGGTAAAATTAGTCAATTTGGTGGTGCTTCCCGTTTGGTCCACCTCATAAGGCTGATATAATCTGACCTGTGATCCTGTTTGTGAAGTTGCACTTTAGGAATCAGATTAAATAGCTTCCCTATTGCACAACTGATTAAACTGTTCCATGCTAGAGCCAAGTTGGTGATGGAGTTCCCCAGGTTGATGGTTCTGAGAAACTTCAATCGACTTTCTTTTGGTGCAGATTCTGAGGCACCTTAGGATTTCATGGTAACTATGTTTGATCCAGTTTACTGATCTTGTTTATTAAGTCCAACTCATAGTCATATATTACGTCAATGTTTTCTCTCAAAGCAGTGATACAATCTGGAATTGGAGAATGTTACCACTGAGCCCTTCCTATGGATAGATTACTTCCTATTAATCTTAAGTTCTCTGTATACAGCAATGAAGAGGTTGTGTGGTAGGGTAACAAAACATCTGCAAGCAACCAAGCTCAGAGAACACTAAGGACCCCAATTTAAGCTGTCTGTATTCTCTATGAAAAACAGGAATGCACTATTTTCTTCCTACTGTCTACTTCGTTTATTTTCTCACTCATCTATTTGTTTTAGAGGTCTTTTACAAAAAACAAAAACAAACCAGAGGTTCCCCCCCCCCCCCGGTGTAAAATACTTTATATTAAGGTTTCATAATACCCTTGAGTTTCTATCTTAAACTGATGTTTAAATTGGAATAAAAGTAAAACCTTGGCAGTTTAGATAATTCACTTCATCTGGTGGCCAGCTATGTTAACAATCATATCATATGCTGGTGCTTACATGAGATGAAAGGCATCCCTGGGGCACTGGAACTGCATTTTAGAATCAGAGTGAAAATACAGTTATAGTCTGCTTCATCATTTCATTCTGCAAAATGAGAAATTATTTTAACCGGAATCTGAAAGGTTAGACCGTGGGTTATTTTGAGCAGATTAGCTTTGGAAAACTGAATGTCAATTGTTGATCAGTATTCTGGACAGGAAGTATTCAGCACAATGTCAATACATTGTCTTTATTCCAGCATATTGAGCCCTTGGAGGAAATGGCATACTGTTAACATATGAATAACATCACAGCTTCACAATGCAAGATGGATTTCACCCTCCTGAGATAAAATGCAAGAACTTCACCTGTGCATTCAAGCGCCTCTCCTGCCCCCTTGAATTCTAAAAATCCTCTCGCCCGTATCAACTCGAGCAGCACAGGCCAAGTAACTCTCTGCAAAAAAAAACAAAAAATAAAATCAGAAAGATGCATTTCATCATCACATTCATCAGCAAGTGGCATTTTCTTATATGAAAGATAAAAGGCTTATTCAATTAAAAAACAAAAAAGCAAAACAAGGTTGGAAACTAACAGAGCAGCGAGCAAGTACATTTTTCAGCTTCTATGATCTTAAATGTTGGAAGGTGATATCCAAATTAGGAATTCTGTCAAGCAGAACATTTGAAAACGGTAGAGCATCTGCTGTCAGATGCTATGCTGAAATGAGTATGGGCAAGTCTTTAGCTTCCACTCCCCCACCACCCCTCTGTTCACAATCAATTATTTCCATGTCATCTAGTAAATACTCTTAAATCTAAGCCTAATTCTAAGATTAACCCAATTTTAAGTGTAACCAACGGATAAACTAGTTGACATAAAAATTCTTTGCTTCTGGCTTTATTTCATTTCATTAAATGCCTGTTTTCCCTGCCT
The DNA here is from genome assembly GCA_009733165.1 of Naja naja. NCBI lineage: Eukaryota > Metazoa > Chordata > Lepidosauria > Squamata > Elapidae > Naja > Naja naja. The sequence continues at coordinate 250,171,684 of CM019149.1, read as the reverse complement.
CTGTACACAGGCACAAATAAAGGACTGGAAAGAGGATTACCCCTCCATCTCCCTGATTAGAATAACTTAGATCCTCATTGGCCAATTGAAGGAGAAGAGGAGGAGGAGGAGACAGCGGAGGAAGAGGAGGAGGAACATTCTAAAAGTAGCAATTTGCTGGGTCACCTTGCTTTGTACTTATGACTAAGTGTCTTTCAGTATTAGTGTCTGCACTTCTTGAAAGCAGCCAATGACTCCTGTGTTCCCTCCAGAGCAGCAACATTCCAGAACAGAGTAAATGTAGCTTTCGTTACTATGAAACTAAGGTATCAATTGTTTATTTTTGAGAATCTCTGGCTATGTCCTTTGATGAAAGAGGTTTCTTGCCGCTCCCTTCTCCCTAACTCCTGAGCTTCAGATCCTGTTTAAAAAATCCTAGTTTGAGGTTGTTGCTAAGATATAAACATATGATATATATGTAAACAAATGGCCTTAAATGCAAGCTACTCAATGCAAGAAGCCTTGTGAATAAAATACTTGAATTTCTCCTCTAACTAAATATGGCAAAATTCGACATCATATTTGTCTGTGAAACATGGTTCAACACATCTCTCCCTGACTCCATTACCTCAATAAGAGACTATCATGTTTACCGATCAGATTGTGAAATCCGTAGAGGAGCTGGTGTTGCTATCTTCTATAAAAAGTCCTTACATCTAAAAAACATCTAAGTTACCCAGGAGCTTGCTCTTCCTGAGACCATCATCACATTTCGATTCTTACTATGTTACAGAGCCCCTGATTATGACATCGAACATGTAAACAAGCTAAATCGCTACTAACATGGGCAACATCCTGCCCACATACTTTTATCTTTCTTGGTGACTTCAATCTACCTCCTATTAACTGGACCCTAAATGAATGTAACACTGAACCCATACATGCAGCCTTCTACAATGCTGTAACAAATCTGGGACTGGAACAACTAGTAACCAACAATACTAGACTTAACAACTGCCTCGATCTCATCTTCTGCAATAGTTTGAATTCAATTTACAGAATACAAATTATAGAACCTTTTCCAACAGTGACCACAACATGATTGACTTTTGTCTCAACATACATCCCACAAAATCATCACAACAACATGATCCCCAATTATAACTTCAAAAAAGGCAACTCTGATCTTATAGACAACAATCTCTCATCCCTTGATTGGCAATCTCTATTCACTGGATGCAATACTGTTGAAGACCATTACAACATATTTTTACTTGAAATCCAAAGAGTTATCAAACTATATGTACCAATAACAACTCCCCAAACCAGAAAAAACAGATTACCCATAACAATAAGGAAGCTTCAATCCAAAAAGAGATCACTTTGGCGAAAAAACAAATCTGGTCATGTGCCAACTTCAAAAGCCGATACAAAACTTTATGCCACCAGATAAAGACTGAATGCACCAATTATCACATTAAACAAGAGGAAAAGCTTCTACACACCAATTCCACCTGCGCTTTCTACAATTTTGTAAACAACAAACTAAAAGACTCAAGATCCATCCCACCCCTGAAAGGACCTAATGGTAAAGACTGTAATGATGACACCATTAAAGCAAAACTCTTTAACACATTCTTTGGCTCAATATTTGTAAACAGCAATGGCTCATGCCCAGTATTTCCTAGTCAAACCACAGACAACTACAATGATCTAATAAACAGATTTTACAGAAGACAATGTTGAAAAAGCACTACACAATCTAAAACCATCTCTATCTATTGGACAGGACGGAATATGTGCCTACTTCTTAAAAAAGATAACCACTGCCATAGCTGAACCTCTAAGCATAATCTTTGAAAAATCTTTCAGGACCAGCTGCTTGCCAAACCTATGGTCACTAGCCATGGTCATCCTCATTTTCAAAAAGGGAGACCCCAGCTTAGTTGAAAATTACAGACCAATCTCCTTATGCTGCATCACCTGTAAAGTCATGGAATCAATTATTAACCAATCCATTATCCTCCATTTAGAGAGAAACAACCTACTCTCTAATAAACAATTTGGTTTCAGAAAAAAAGCTATCCTGTAATCTGCAACTCTTACACTGCAAAAACATATGGACTACACAACTCAATCAGGGCAAAACAATAGACGCAATCTACATAGACTTCTGTAAAGCCTTTGATTCAGTGGTACATGACAAACTACTATTAAAACTAAAATCTTATGGTATCTCTGGACACCTGCATAACTGGATAGAAGCATTCCTGTCAAACAGACAACATATGGTCAAAATTGGAAACGTCCTATCAAATTCTGTACCTGTTATCAGTGGTGTCCCCCAAGGCAGTGTTCTAGGTCCAACTCTCTTCATACTCTACATAAATGATCTCTATGATCATATTAAGAGCAACTGCATTCTCTTCGCTGATGATGTAAAGCTATTCAACAACACAGATAATTCTGCCACCCTTCAAAATGACCTTGACTATATATCAGAATGGTCAAACAAATGGCAACTTCAAATCTCAACAAATAAATGCTCTGTCTTACATATTGGCAAAAAAAAAATCAGAATATAAAATACAAGCTGAATAGTCAAGACCTTGTTGATGATCCAAACTCTGTCAAGGACCTTGGAGTACTCATCTCTAATGATCTAAGTGCTAGAGCCCACTGTAACTACATAGCCAAAAAGGCATTAAGAGTTGTTAACCTAATCCTACATAGCTTTTTCGCTGGTAATATCACACTACTAACTAGAGCATACAAAACATTTGCTAGACCTATGCTTGAATACAGCTCACCAGTCTGGAACCCACATTACATATCTGATATTAACATGGTAGAGAAAGTCCAGAAATATTTCACAAGAAGAGTTCTCCACTCCTCTACTCATTGCAGAATACCTTATGCCACCAGACTTGAGGTTCTAGACCTAGAAAACCTAGAACTACACTGTCTTTGGTCCAAGTATATATAAAAATCATACATTGCAATGTCCTACCTGTCAATGAATACTTCAGCTTCAACCATAACTGTTAAGTTTGCATGAAGAGACTTCAGCAACAGAGTGGTCAATGTCTGGAATACTCTACCTGACTCTGTGGTTTCTTCCCCAAACCCCAAAACTTTAACCTTAGACTGTCTACTATTGACCTCACCCTTCTATAGGGGGGCTGGCATGCCTACCGTCCCTGTCCTATTGTTTCTTTTATTTTCTTATATGTATCCATGTATTTATAACTATGTTTATACTTATACCTATTATCTTGTAAGCAATTGACTAATCAAATAAATAAATAAATAAAAATAAAA
>CM019149.1:249990478-250167384 GCA_009733165.1 Naja naja | reverse complement strand
AACAATAAGAGCTTCAATCCAAAAAGATCACTTTGGCGAAAAAACAAATCTGGTCATGTGCCAACTTCAAAAGCCGATACAAAAATGCCACCAGATAAAGACTGAATGCACAATTATCACATTAAACAAGAGGAAAACCTTCTGCAACAATTCCACCTGCTTTCTACAATTTTGTAAACAACAAACTAAAAGTCAAGGTCCATCCCACCCTGAAAGGACCTAATGGTAAAGACTGTATGATGACACCATTAAAGCAAACCTCTTTAACACATTCTTTGGCTCAGTATTTGTAAACAGCAATGGATCATGCCCAGTATTTCCTAGTTCGAACCACAGACAACTACAATGATCTAATAATACAGATTTTTTACAAAGACAATGTTGAAAAAGCACTACTAATCTAAAACCATCTCTATCTATTGGACAGGATGGAATATGTGCCTACTTCTTAAAAAGCTATCCACTGCCATAGCGAACCTCTAAGCATAATCTTTGAAAAATCTTTCAGGACCAGCTCCTTGCCAAACCTATGGTCACTAGCCATGGTCATCCCCATTTTCAAAAGGGAGACCCAGCTTAGTTGAAAATTACAGACCAATCTCCTTATGCTCGTCACCTGTAAAGTCATGGAATCAATTATTAACCAATCCATTATCCTCCACTTAGAGACAAACAACCTACTCTCTAATAAACAATTTGGTTTCAGAAAAAAACTATCCTGTAATCTGCAACTCTTACACTGCAAAAACATATGGACTACACAACTCGCAAAACAATAGACGCAATCTACATAGAATTCTGTAAAGCCTTTGATTCAGTGGTACATGACAAACTACTATTAAAACTAAAATCTTATGGTATCTCTGGACACCTGCATAACTGGATAGAAGCATTCCTGTCAAACAGACAACAAATGGTCAAAATTGGAAACGTCCTATCAAATTCTGTACCTGTCAACAGTGGTGTCCCCAAGGCAGTGTTCTAGACCAACTCTCTTCATACTCTACATAAATGACCTCTGTGATCATATTAAGAGCAACTGCATTCTCTTAAGCTGATGATGTAAAGCTATTCAACACCACAGATAATTCTGCTACCCTTCAAAAGACCTTGACTATATATCAGAATGGTCAAACAAATGGCAACTTCAAATCTCAACAAATAAATGCTCTGTCTTACATATTGGCAAAAAAAATCAGAAAATAAAATACAAGCTGAATAGTCAAGACCTTGTTGATGATCCAAACTCTGTCAAGGACCTTGGAGTACTCATCTCTAATGATCTAAGTGCTAGAGCCCACTGTAACTACATAGCCAAAAAGGCATTAAGAGTTGTTAACCTAATCCTACATAGCTTTTCTCTGGTAATATCACACTACTAACTAGAGCATACAAAACATTTGCTAGACCTATGCTTGAATACAGCTCACCAGTCTGGAACCCACATTACATATCTGATATTAACACGGTAGAGAAAGTCCAGAAATATTTCACAAGAAGAGTTCTCCACTCCTCTACTCATTGCAGAATACCTTATGCCACCAGACTTGAGGTTCTAGACCTAGAAAACCTAGAACTACACTGTCTTTGGTCCAATCTAAGTATAGTATATAAAATCATACATTGCAATGTCCTACCTGTCAATGAATACTTCAGCTTCAACCATAACAATACAAGAGCACACAATAGATAAAAACTCATGGTTAACCGCACCAAAATTGATTGCAGGAAATACGACTTCAGCAACAGAGTGGTCAATGTCTGGAATACTCTACCTGACTCTGTGGTTTCTTCCCCAAACCCCCAAAACTTTAACCTTAAACTGTCTACTATTGACCTCACCCCTTTCCTAATAGGGGGCATAAGCGCACCAAAGTGCCTACCGTCCCTGTCCTATTGTTTCTTTTATTTTCTTATATGTATCCATGTATTTAAAACTATGTTTATACTTATACCTATTATCTTGTAAGCAATTGACTAATCAAATAAATAGATAAATAAAAATAAATATGAAGAAATTTTCACTCTTTGTTGTCAACAACTGGACAGAACCGAAGATGTTTTGGACTGTTTTTAAACTGTTTCAGAGCAGTTGCACAATAAAAATACAGGCAATGGTGAAAGCATCCCACATTCCCTCTATAGGTTTAATGTTAAGTTATACTGAACATATTGTGTGAATATGTATGTGTGTGTGTATGTATACATCTGACACACAGCCAGCACCTCAGCCACACAGGGTCTCAGGAAAAAGCCATCCAATCTGCATACATCAACTCCATCAACCAATCAAGAAGTAACAACACAGCCAACTCTGGAGTTTAAAAGGGAAAAACAGCCACTATCACACACTTCTCCCAGAAGAACGAAGCTGAAGACACCAGCCTGAAGATGACGGATGAGATTTCGTCAGAAGGTATTCTCAATCTTACACGGGACAAGACCCGAATACACCAAGACCTACATACATCTGAGATATATATATATATATATATATATATATATATATATATATATATATATAAATATCAGATGTATTTACCACTAATGTATTAATTAAGCTTGTGCATGCCTCACTTAAGATATTCAGAAGATTTAAAGATGTTTCACATGAGCCAAAAATCTTGTCATCCAGCTGGTAGGAACAAACATCAGAAGCCACACATATTTATTTATTTATTTATTTATTTATTTATTTAAACCTATGGGGGCATTTATGATTTTAGATATCTCATAAAAAAAACCTTCTGGCCCATCATTTGTAGGGAAAGTTAAGTCTTCATGGCCTTCTGCAAGGCTAAAGTGATAGTTATCTCTTGAATCTCAGGTGGGAGGTCCACCAATTGGCAATGTTTAAGGGACAGGACCTGGAACATGCCCATCCTAATTAACCCAGTTGGACAGGGAGGTATGTTCCCACAAAAAGAAGATCATCAGGTACACACATCAAAGGATATGGATAGAGATTAATGTGCTTGGGGTTTTATTTTATTTATTTATTAAATTTATTTGCCACCCATCTCATATTGAAATGAATAAAATGAATTTATTCTCTCCTGTAAATAAATTAAGCAATTTGGTGGACGTAGTGTATTTGTTTTAAGCTAACCAAGCTTCCAGGAAATGAGATTTTGCTTCATGTTTTTCTTTTAGGTATTATTAAATGGATGATTTGGCCAACAGGCAGATAGGGATAGGCAAATCAGAATTTAAATTCTTTCAACTTCTTATTTTTGCCAGTATATCAAGCTTGGCTTACTGAATTTGAGATTGTTTTTAATGTTCATTGTAAAATATGTATGTATTTTGATATGCATTACTCCAAAAACGCTTTTTTGCCTTCCGTAGACAATTTTTAAATGTTATCCACAGCTCTCCAATGCTGTCAACATATGTGCATGTGCATTTATTAAAACAGACAAGACGATGGTGTTCAAAGCTCCATCTGTTTTATTCATGTTTTGATGTCTCACATATATGGAAAGAAGTGGGACTTTTATTCCAATTGCTATGGCTACTGTCTTGTCTTTCTGACATTCACAAGCACCCTGCTGTAACTTTCATATATATATATATATATATATATATATATATATATATATATATATACACACACACACACACACACACACACACACTTTTTCCTACATTTTGAAATTTGAAAACAATTTTTCAAAAATTATTACTGAATTTTGATTGTAGCATTAACCAGATACATGCTATATAATTAAATGTTGCCTCAAGCATTAGTTAGAAAGTGTAAAATTAGGTAAATTCATATTGAAAACTAAATCAATTCAATTTCCTCATCTGACTAACCCAAGGGAGATTTCTTAACATGCAAAAGCTTCTGTGGCAGGAGCAAGCTTTCATTGAGTCTGGCCTTCATTAGGTATCTATAGTAAAATGGAAGTTTATATTATGTCTGTACCTAAGTTTTATGTTCATTCGGTTTCTTACTTCTAGCACTGCTGTCTTTTCCACAAGTTGAGAAGATACAAGAAGTGTTATAAAGGAAAGCTCTCACCGCTCTTGTTTTGATGCAGAAACAAGCTCACAAAATAAGGATTTACTTTCAATGTCTTTCTGACAGTGAGAAAATCTATCTCTGTGGGAAGTTGCTCTAATATTGAGCTGACATCTGCTTGGACAGGTGCCCCTTTAAAGCACCCCAGAGCTCCAAATCTGTTATGATTGGACCTTAGTACACTGAACTATTCTTTCCATTGGTTCTTATTGTTTGAATCAGCAGGAGATTGAAGAGGACAAGATTGCAGTTCAGTGAGGTGTTGAGAAAACCACAATCTTGTCAATCCTTTCCCCTGCTGACATGACAAATGGAACTAAGAGGAGAAAGCACTGGAATGGCCGATACATTATGATTGCACAAAACTTTCCAGCCAAGAGTGCTGCTATCCAAATGGATGGAGAACATTATGAAGTGATGTTACAGCCCCTTATTTTGAATGTTTGAAAGGCCTAGTTCATTGTCTTCCTGGTGACATTCTGTTAAAATACAACATATTAAAAGTCCATTGATATATGTGTTTAGGGATTGTTGCAGAAAAACAAGAGAAAGGATTGCAAAAGACAAATCTTAAATATACTTTATCAGTTAATAATTTTAATGCAGTGGCAGATCTTAATTGATCAATAACCCATATAAATTAATATGCTGGGTAAATCTACTGGATGTTTTCAATTTTTCTGAAAAATCGCCTCTGAGCTGACATATGCCTGTGAGCTTAAATTTGGCAATAGGATGAACTAATGCTCTTGCCTCCTATAGAGATGTTCACACCATGTTGCAATTAAAACACAATTATAACTGTCCCCAAATAATTTATTTCTAATTTTAACAGCAAATGGCACAAAATATTAAATGATATAATATGAACTGAAATGTTAATTTCAGTTTAGCAATAGATTTACTTGGAAGGATGTCTTTAACATAACATTAATTTCATAAGTGTGCATAGGGTAAAAGCCAAAGAAAACGTTGCTGTTGGATCAGACATTATGATATAATTAGCAATGGTGTCCTTGAATCATTAGAAAAACATATTTGGGCCAGGTGGAAACCCCCAGTATGCTGATGATACCCAATTATACATCTCCACCCCAACCACCCCAATGATGCTCTTGATGTGATGTCCCGGTGCCTGGAGGCCGTTCGGATCTGGATGGGGACGAACAGGCTCAGACTCAACCCTTCCAAGACTGAGTGGCTGTGGTTTCCAGCATCCCGGTTTGGTCAAGTTATTCCATCATTGATGATTGGGGGTGAGATCTTGACCCCATCGGAGAAGACCCACAACTTGGGTGTCCTCCTGGATGTACAGCTGTCCTTAGAGGACCATCTTTCGGCCATCGCCAGGGCGGCTTTTTATCAGGTCTGCCTGATTTACCAGTTGCGCCTCTTTCTGGACCGGGAAACCCTACGCATGGTCACTCATGCCCTTGTCACCTCCCGGTTGGACTACTGTAATGCTCTCTACATGCCCCCCCCTTGAAGAGCACCCAGAGGCTCCAACTGGTGCAGAATGCAGTTGCGCGGGTTACTTATGGGAGGCCTCAGCATGCCCATGTAACACCTCTCCTGAGTGGCTTGCACTGGCTACCGGTGGTCTTCTGGGTGCGATTCAAGGTGATGGTTATGATCTTTAAAGCGCTCCATGGCTTAGGCCCTGGGTACTTGCGAGACCACCTATTGCCGATAACAACCTCCCACCGACCAGTGCAGGCCCACAGAGTTGGCCTCCTCAGGGTGCCGTTGGTCAAACAATGTTGGCTGGTGACCCCCAGGGAGAGCGCCTTCTCTGTGGTGGCCCCTGCCCTCTGGAATGAGCCACCGGTAGAGATCTGGATTGTCCCCAACCTGAGAGCCTTTCACCACGCCCTTAAAACATGGCTGTTTAAGCAAGCCGATCTATCCCCATGAGATATTTTTAATTTTTTGGATTGGAATTACTGTTTTTAACCATTGTTCTTAAATTTCCAAAATTTGATATGGGTGGGGCTTAATTAGAGTTTAATTTTTATTTTAATATTTGTATTGTATGTTTTTAATGCCCTGTAAACCGCCCTGAGTCCCTTTGGGGAGAAGGGCGGTATATAATACCAACTAATAAATAAATAAATAAAATAAAATAAATCCCACCCCCAGTTCTCCTGCATATTGCAGCTCTCTGCTACTCCAGAGAGTATTTCAAACCTCAGAATCAATTTCCCAGGAAGCACTGTTTGCTGTATCATGCATAGATCAGAGGGGAAAAATGCTACTCTAGTTTGCTTACATAAATTGAAATCTTTAGATTAATACAAGCATGGATAGCTTGTGATCCACAAATTCATATAGATCACAATGCCTTTTTTTGCCAAAAAAAGAGCAACAACACCCCCAGCCCCCACCCCTACTGCATTTCTAGGATTATTTTGATTATCCTACTTGAAAGCTCATCCTCTGATCTAATGCTTCACAATTATGGCACTTTATGACCTTCATGGGCTGCTTTTTAAAGAGCAAAAAGTAACTGTAAAATACCTCTCTTCCATTGGACACATTTACCATTAAACACAAGCCTTTATTAAAAGATATCATATAAATCTTCTATTTGTACACCATTGTTTATTTTCCCTGTAAGTAAGGACAAAGTGCAAAAACAATAGAAGGAGAGAAGCAGGCCCAAGGCAAATATATCATATTCCATTGTTTTATAAAATGTTAGATGCCAATTTTTAAAAGAATTACTCTGGGATGTTTATAGTATGAGATTATTTATGTTTTATTAATAATAAACTAAGACAGTTGTAAGCTGTAAGTAGATATGCTCCCTACCCTAAACCCTTTCTGTATGAACAACAGAGAGGTAAGATTGGGACACTGAATTATTTCTCGACATGAGGATATTTTTGAATTGAAAAGCTAAGATATTTTTATTGCTAGATCTTGCCAAACATTTAGATTGAAAATATACTTGGTTTAAAAGAAAATTAGAGAAGAGTGATATGATCATCTTTTTACATCTCCTTCCCACTTGGTGCCTAAAAATTCCACCATAGAAAGGGAATTAATTTTTAACAATGAGGCTTCTGTAATGATTGTTGCCATTAAGAGACTGATAGCACAGTGTCTTTCTATGGTAAATTAGAGTTTCATTAAATCATTAAGATTTGGTTCCACTGCTGTAATATTATTGGTTTTTGTGTTAACAAGTAGAAATTGCTAATTAATTTCATAAAATGGCTTAATGGTTTATTGATTGCTTTTGAATGGTTATGTTACTTTCTGGAATGGCCAACTAGCCAAGTTACAGGAAGGCAACACATTGTGATGTCACTGTTAATTTTGCTTTCATTGGAAGAGAGTATGCCAAGGATATATCTGGTTCTGTATATCACAGAACTAGAATGTCACAGGGACAGCATTGCCTGCCTAATTCTTATCTTTCACATAGGCTTAGAGGTCACTAATTCAGTGCTTTTCAAAGAAGCTAATAGTAGCATATTTCCCAAGCTACTACCCAGAGTTCCTTTTGGTAGATGGACAACCCATATAAATCTATTAAATAAAGAAATAAGCCCCAAAAGTGTTTTTTTAATATATACACTGTAACAAGGTTGCAACATTTTAGAGATATGTAACGAAAAACTGCCTGAGACTTCTACCTTTCTACTTATGGACATGACTTTCAGGATTTTTGTATGTAGCTATTTCTTCCGGTGAAAGACTTCTATCTGCTAAATGTAATTTGGGTGCCACCACCTGTCCTTGAATGAGAAAATTCCTTTTTCTTATCTGGAACTCCAGAAGAGTAGAACAAGAGATCCCCTTTCTCAAGCAAGAAGCTCCAGTTTATCAGAGTAACCAGGTTCAGGCAATTTTGAAATTCATGATAATAATACAAACTCTGCACTAGAGTTAGAAAAAATAGAAGATTTTTATTTTCATAAATGCAGCAAAGTGAAAATTGGAGATTAAGATAGCTGAACCAAATAGCTTGGTAGGAGGAAGTCTAGGTCTACTAACAAGTGCTAAGTTACGATGATTATGATTATGATTATGATTATTATGATTATGATTATGATTATTATTATTTATTGGATTTCTATGCCGCCCTATCTCCCAAAGGACTTGGGGCGGTGTACAATCATAAAAACAGTACAAATACAATACAAAATTAAAAAGAATTAAATATGAAACCCAATAATCAATTAAAAATTAATAAAAAACAATTCACTAAAAAACCCCATCCCCTCCATCAGTCCAGGTCGGCATGTTGGAACAGCCATGTTTTCAGGCCACGATGGAAGGATCAGAGGTCAGGGGCCACCTGAAGTTCCAGGGGCAGCTGATTCCATAGGGTGGGTGCTCCCACAGAGAAGGCCCTACCCCCAGGGGTCACCAGCCGACACTGTCTGGCCGACGGCACCCCAAGGAGGCCCTGCCTATGGGAGTGCATGGGATGTTGGGAAGCTATTACTGGTAGCAGGGTCTCCCACAAATACCCTGGTCCTAAGCCATGTAGGGCTTTATAGTTCAGTACCAGCACCTTGAATCTCACCTGGAAGGCAACTGGCAACCAGTGCAGCTCATGCAGGAGGGGTGTAATATGGGAGTATCAGGACACTCCCATCACAACCTGCGCTGCTGCATTCTGGACAAGTTGAAGCCTCCAAGTGGTCCTCAAGGGCAGCCCCATGTAAAGGGCATTGCAGTAGTCCAAACGGGAAATGATGAGTGCATAAGTGACCGTATGTAGGGCATCTCAGTCCAGATAGGGGTGTAACTGACGCACCAGGTGAACCTGGGCAAATGCCCCCCTGGCCATGGCTCCCACCTGCTCCTCCAAACTGAGCCGCGCATCCAGTAGGACACCCAAGTTGTGAACCCTATCTATGGAGGGCAACACCTCCCCCCCCCATAGCTAAAGGTGGAACATCCAGGATAACTGAAGATGCTGGTACATATAGCCACTCGGTTTTAGTTGGGTTGAGCCAGTGCCTGTTCCTCCCCATCCAGACCCGTACCGCTTCCAGGCACTTGGACATCATGTCGAGGGCATCACTGGGTTGGTTTGGGGTGGAGATAAAAAGCTGAATATCATCAGCATACTGATGATACCTCACCCCAAAACCACGGATGATCTTGCCCAGCGGCTTCATATAGATGTTGAACAGGAGGAGTGAAAGAACCAACCCTGAGGCACCCCACAAAGGAGGGGCCGATCTCTGCCCCTGCCAACACCACCTGCATATGACCCGAGAGGTAGGAGGAGAGGTAGGAGTAGAATGGTGCCCCCTACCCCCAGTCCCTCGAGGCACCGCAGTAGGATACCATGGTCAATGGTATCAAAGCCACTGAGAGATCTAAAAGGACCAGGACAGAGGAATAACCCCTATCCCGTGCCCTCCAGATATCATCCACCAGTGTGACCAATGCCATTTCCATGCTGTACCCAGGCCTGAAACCTGATTGGTACGGATCAAGATAGTCGGTTTCCTCCAGGAACGTCAGGAGCTGTCGGGCCACCATGGTCTCAACAACCTTCCAACAAAGCGAAGGTTGGAGACAGGATGGAAGTTGTTCAAAATAGCCAGGTCCAAGGCAGGCTTCTTGAGGAGGGGCTTCACCACCACCTCCTTCAAGGTGAGGGAAAGGATCCCTCACTCAAAGAAGCATTAATTACTGCCTGGAGCCAGCCTCGTGTCACCTCCCGGGCGGCATAAACCAGCCAGGAGGGACATGGGTCCAATAAACACGTGGCAGCACTAAGCTTCCCATAATCCTGTCCACCTCATCTGGAGTCACAGGACCAAACTCCTCCCAGATGAAATCCATAAGACCTGTCATCATACTCTCATCAGACTCTGACCAGTCGGAGTCCAAGCCAGTCTGGATCTGAGCGATCTTGTCTGACAGATGCTGACTAAACTCCTCGGCATGTCCCCGCAGAGGGTCCTCCCCCCCTCTGCTTAAGGAGGGAACGGGGCAGCCGGGTGATTATCTGGGGACGCAATGAGAGCAGAGAAGTAAGCAGACTTCACCACTCCCATCGTAGCAAGATAAGACCTAGTATAGGATCTTAACTGTGCTTGGTCAGATTCAGACCTGCTGGACCTCCAACAGCTCTCTAGGCTGCTCCTCTGACGCTTCATTTCCCGGAGCTCCGTGGAAAACCAGGGAGCCAGCCCAGATCTGCATCGGGTCAGAGGCTGCAAAGGAACAACTTGGTCAACTGCCCCGGAGGCAGCCCTCTGCCAGGTGTCCACCAGGGTCTCAACCGAGCTGTGGGCAATGGTGGTAGGAATCAACCCAAGTGCCATCTGGAACCTCTCAGGGTCCATCAGGTGCCTGGGGCGGAACCACCTCATTGGTTCTGCCTCCCAGCAACAAGGGGTGGCATATTGGAAGGCCAGCCATAGGAGATAATGATCGGTCCATGACAGGGGCTGAATAGCTAAAGATCCCCCACCCAGATCATTACACCACTGCCCCGAGACAAAAGCAAGGTTGAGCGTGTGTCCCCCCCTCATGGGTCGGACCCTGTATTATTTGTGTCAGGTCCATGGCCTCCATGGAAGCCATGAACTCCTGATCCACCCTCGACGCCCCCCCCAGATAAGGCAAGTTGAAATCCCCCAACACAATAAGCTTGGGGAACTCAACCACCACCCCAGACAGGACGTCGAGTAGATCAGGCAGGGCCGTTGTCACGCAGCTGGGAGAGAGGTACGTGAGCAACAGGCCCAACTGACCTCCAGGGCCCCACCTCAGGAGGAGAGACTCACACCCGCCAATCTGCGGGACAGTGGCCTCCCTTGGACACAGTGCCTCCCTGTTAGAAGAAGAAGAGTTATAAAGGCTATTGTGACCAAACATTAGTTAATTTGGTAGCATCTTTATTGACTAATGAATTTTATGAAAATTTGTGCCATTTAATAAAAATGTATTAATTTGAACAGGTATGACCAAACTCCTTCTAACCCAAGCATTATCAATCATTAGTTTGCACAAAGCAGAAATAAAAAGAAATCAAACAACTATGAAGCCTGTGCCTATATTTTCCTTGTCAACTTAACTCTATTGGTCCATTTTTTTTCAGCATTCGGGCAAAGGACCTGAATATCAAGGAAATCTGCTCCTAAAATATTTGCTGCCCTTTTGGCCTTTAGACTAGGGTCAAAAAAGGTGCAGCTACATTTAACTCCCATTGCTTGGAAGTAAGAGTAGATTTCTTAAATCTATGGATCAAGGGTCACCTTCTAGCCTACATGCCCATGAATGCATTACAAACACTCAAAGTTCTCTTTCCTTTTCTAGGTACAAAATGCATTCTGTATTAAAATGATTTTCATGGTGGTTTTCATATTCTAAGTTTGATAGTGTTGTCTATCCCATAATGTTGTCAACTTTTAAAGGTCATACTTTGCGAACCAATAAACTTCACAATGGCATTGCCCTCTACAACAATGGCGTAAGAAATAACTGCATTTTAAACTTTTATAATATTAAAAGTCATATCTACAATACATTTGTTGGAGAAATTATTGGAATTAACAGCCTATTAGCATGATGAGTTATAAGCAGCCTTTTCAAAATGCAACAATGTGAACTTTGTGATTACAGTGCCCTCCCCCCTCTCCCGCTCCCATCCCCTTGTGTTTGACAAATCTGAGTGTGGTTGTGTCAGATGCTCCTTTTCTGAAACGGCAAACATATTCTCTTACGGAAAGGCGCTTGATTTTACAGGCAATTGGTCCCATGTGTGGATTTTCTTTCTTGTACTAAAGCATTGAAAATAATGCTTTTAATAGAATTTTAATTTGTATTGCAAACAAACATCTGCAACTACTTAGAAATAACTCAATTGCAAAAAGAAAATGTTTGTTTTATTAAGGGTCATTGTGAATTAAATTCTTCGCATCATTATTTGATGCAAGAACCACTAGAATTATTATTTTTACATCAATCTAATATCCACAGGGAAAAGTTTAAATTTTGTTTTGTAGCACTTTAGTTTTAAAACACTCAGAGTCACCTCAAAAATGTGAGATGGACAGCAAATATAATAATAATAATAATAATAATAATAATAGTAGTAGTAGTAATAGTAATAATAATAATAATCTGCTGATGACCCCACACGCAGACTGCAAAGAAGCGGACGAAACCATTGATCACATACTGAGATGTTGCAAAACAATCAGTCAGACTGATTACAAACAACATCACAACACAGTCACTCAGATGGTCCACTGGAACTTGTGTCACAACTACCATCTGCCTGTAGCAAAGAACTGGTGGGATCATAAGCCTGAAAAAGTGGTCGAAAATGAGCATGCCAAACTACTGTGGGACTTCTGAATACAGACTGACAAAGTTTTGGAACACAATACCTGGATATCACGATTGTGGAGAAGAAAAAAATGTGGATCGTCAACATTGCCATACCTGGTGACAGCAGAATCAATGAGAAACAATTTGAAAAAGTTACCAGATATCAGGACTTGCGAATCGAACTGCAGAGACTCTGGCATAAACCAGTGCAAGTGGTTCCAGTGGTACTCGGCACACTGGGTGCTTGTCCCTAAAGACCTAGGCAAGCACTTAAAAACAATTGGCGCTGACAAGATCACCATTGGTCAGCTGCAGAAGGCCACCTTACTGGGATCTGCTTGCATAATCCGCCGATACATCACGCAGTCCTAAACACTTGGGAAGTGTTTGACTAGTGAGGGTGCGAACAGCTCTCGAGCATGCGCTTCCAAAATGAATGCGTTTTGCCTCTTATATTATTATTATATTATTATTATATTATATTATTTTGTATACTGTGGCTCTTTGCCAAGTTTGGATTTTGTTATGCGCCTGAGGAGGGATCTCTGAGGAGAGATTTCAGCCGTAGTCCCGCCCCGGCTGCGTCATCCCGTCTCCCATCCCTGGAAACAACTGCACGGGCCAGCGGCGTGGCTCTCTGACTCTCACAGTTTAAAATTGTGGCTCTTTGTGTCAAACTTGTTCGCCACCCCTGGACTAGTGATTTGTGATACGAAACCCAGCATAGTTATCTCGTTTGCTGTGTATACTGTCATTTTTGTGTATAATAATAATAATAATAATAATAATAATAATAATAATAATAATAATATATCCTGTACCAGGAGACGCCAGAATTGAAGAAAAAGAACTGGAAAAAATCATGAAATATCGTGACCTGGCCATTGAAACTATGCGATTATAGATGAAACATGTAACAGTAATACCTTGTCATCAGGACACTAGGTACCATGTCCAAGAATTTTACACAATACATCAAGAAATTGAAGCTTCCTGAAATAACACCAGTGGAACTGCAAAAAACTGTGCTAGTCGGAACATCATACATTTTAAGAAGATACTTGGTTGATACCTAGGATGTTGGCAGTAACCTGTATTAACCATCAGTGCAAGTTAATTATATTTGTGATACATTTTTAAAAGTTCAGTTGACTGAATTTCATGTTTAATGAATAAAAGATACAACAATAATAATAACAATAACAACAAAGATCTGCAAACAGAAATAGAGTAATTGTTGTACTAGAAAACAAAGGTAGTACCAATAGTAACAGGTGCAATTCCAAAATGGCTGGAGCACCACTTGAATACTATCTGCATCGACAAAATCACTACCAGTCAATTGCAAAAGACAGATTTAAACTGAACAGCTAACATCCTACAACAATAGCTTTAACACCATAAAACTTCAGTGTCTGTCTATCCCAGGTCCTTGGGAAGGTCTTGATAGGTGGATAAAAATACTACATCCAGTCTGAACATTTGGCTGACTGTGCAGCAAACCATAATGCTATTCACTCGGTTCATACATATTTATAAATATTGATGATGTGATTATTTGATTTGTCACTTGAAGATGGTTAATTCCTACCCTTACCTTAAGATATACAGTACATTCTCTGCTTATGCTGGTAGAATATATAAGAGAGAAAGTGATCACTATGTAGTTTATTAAATACTTTCGGGAAAGAATAGTGAAGGGCTTTCAAGAAAACATTTAAAAACTGATCAGGAAGTCAAAATTGTTTTGTCGCCTTCTTTAACTGCCTACTATGTGCATCACAACTATAATTTCTAATATCTTCAATGCAAATCTCCACTGCCATAGTACATGAATATTCCAAGGAATTGTAGGATGCAATCAATGACAAAGGAGCTCTGATCCAGGCATCAGGCAGAAAGGCAGAAGCTGCAGCAAGAGCAGTATTCCAATATTTGAGGGGCTGCCACAGAGAGGAAGGGGTCATGATATTTTCTAAAGCACCCAAAGGCCAGACAAGGAATAATGGATGGAAACTGAACAAGGAGAGATTTAACCTGGAAATAAGGAGAAACTTTCTGACAGAACAATCAACCAATGGAACAGCTTGCCCTCCGAAGTTGTGGGAGTGCCATCACTTGAGACTTTCAAGAAGGTATTGGACTGTTAGAAATGGTGTAGGGTCTCCTACTTGGGCAGGGGTTGGATTAGATGACCTACAACGTCCCTTCCAACTCTGATTACCTGTTATCTATTATCAGTGTCATGGATAGCCCCTCAGAGTTCCTTGTCCATTTCCCTGTGGTTGAAAGAGAAGGATGACTATAGCTGTCAGAAATGTTGGAAGCTGTACATTAAGACAGGATAATAATGTTTCAGAATATATACAAATACATTGTAACTTCATACATAATTGTAATTTCATACATTTCAAAGGCTTGCTTATAATTACATATTTTTTTAAATCCAGACCATTGCTTACTAACTCTAAGACCAAATGAATGAGAATCTTTCTCTTTTGTCAGTTTTGTTTTAATTGTTGATAAATATTGAAAAAATACCAATTAGTCAATGAACCAATGATATATGGTTTAGATTATCCTATTGGAAAGTGTAACAAATGGAATAATTTCTCTGCCATCCCTATCATACTGCTATCCAAATAGAACTTATTAGATAAATATTATTATATTCAATGAATGTTCCCAACAAAGGTAGCCATAGGTCTCTTTTAATTTTCTTACTAACAATTTCACCATTTCTGTAAATATTAATCTCCAAAAATAATTTGTAATCCTTAGAGATGTCCACTATCCAATGAAAATAAATGCTTTAGCACTGTATGCTATCACACAAATACACACAGGATCACAGACAGATAAATACTGTATGAATATAAGACTATAGTTATGTGTCACTTATCAATTATTTTCCTCTAATTTTATGAGACAATGATAATAGAGGTTTGGAATCCAATCCCTTTCACCAATGGAAATTTTTAGGTCATTTTGTGAAACTGATTTTAATCCATCTAATGGCTCTATACTTTCATAGACATTAACCTTTCAGTTGACTTACTGATATCTAGAATTAATTTTTCAAATTTAGTAAGCTGGCATTTAATACTTTGGATATTATATTTGGAAGAGAACAAGCTATGTGTGCACGCAGTCTGCCAGCTGGTTATCAGGAGCTTTTAATAATGTAGCAAACTCCAACCCAAAGAAGAAATTTAATACAACCCAGCTGAATATTTTTATAGTCTATTACATCTGGTATATTGGGATTTTTAAAAATCTCCCTGAGGGAACTGGGCTTCAGAATGAAACCTTTGCCAAGAACCATAGAAAAACACTCACAACTGAAGAGTGAGGAAACATTTTGTGTTCAAAGGATTTATTAATGGCAAACATCTCTCAGCATTACGAAAACTTAAGGATTTAGGAGGTCCAATTGTTGAATGTGGTTGCAAATGAATACCACATGTTTATTTGGATATTGGGAAAGTTTTTTTCCATTCACTTTCCCTTAAATTTAAACTAGGTAGTTCCTATCAGACTGATAACAAAGATAAGTAAGTAAGTAAGTAAGTAAGTAAGTAAGTAAGTCCATTTTCTTATTAACCCAAGATTATCTTATGGATATTAATTATGAAGTAGCCAAAGTCAAATCTAAAGTATGAATAGAAAGTAAAATGTTTTAAGAGCAAGTTTTGAAGCTACTTTTTATATTACATTTAACATTAGCAATTTTATAAGTATCAGAGAGTTGACCAAAGGGTCTTGTACTTTAGCATACATACTTTATACAAGAACTTATTCTTGGACTGTCCTGGGGATCAAAAGTCATCTTATATGTTTGAGTCCTTTTGGAAATGCTTGTGTTTCAGAAAATATAGTTGTATCTTCAATTTCTTCAAGCAAATATAGAGATGACTAGAAGGATAGGTATTTTGCAAAATGTTGAGAAAGATGTTGATCTTGGTGTGCCTGATGTGAATTATAATATAAAATATATTTAGCACAGAATCCATGAATTATTTAGCTCTGTTTGGCTATAAGTTATGGCAAAATTATTCAGAGTTTTGCTATAACATGCAGATTGTCTTAATATTTTTGTCTCCTTACATGCTGAGCCAGAGAGACAGCTGTTTTCTTCCTTATAGTAAAGCACTAGATGCATATTAAAACTATTTATTGGCTGTAATCTAGAAAAATAAGAAAGTGTACACCTGCCAGCTCTTGGCAATCAACAGGTTTTTTCTTAAGCCAAATTGCTAAATTTGTTTCAACAGCATTCTTTTCCTTTGGCTTCATTTTTCTCTCTCCATTATTCCTCAAAAGGCTTAAATGCTTCCCTTGAGGCTTGAGAGAATTAGACTATGTTACTACTGCTTCCCATAAATAGTATAGCTTGTTTTTAGAGAAGATCAGATTTCATGCCAAGTTTGTTTTAACACTTCTGTCCCCTTCCCACCCCATCACTACTAGTGTTTTGTATTTGTTACACACAGTTCCCTCTTTTCCTTGTAGCAAATAGTTAATGCTTGTGGAATAACATCCAGATTATTTTCCCAGTCTAGGATAGTATTGTATTTCTGGAATACATTCTTATGAATTATCCTTCTCAATAGGTCAGTATAGTGTTTAATGCATTTAATATGTATTGATTAATTTTTTTAAAAGTACATGAAATATGAGTAAGTGAAGGTGAAGCTTTCTGTGTTTTCTACCCACATGATCTCCATGCATGGTCTGAAGCCTAGAGCTGTTGTTTCCTATAAAAATAAGCTTACTAAGATGATAGTACTAATGGAGATCATGAAGATAGCCCAATTTTGGATTTCCTGGCTTGCCACCAGATCATTAATTTATGTAAATAAAACTCCTCCTGAAAGGAATGTAGTTCAGCAAAAATCAGGTCATTTAAAGCTTTTGCTCTTCTCTGTTTTACAATTGCCAATTCCAAAGTTAAACCACTACTAAGGAATTCTGATGAAACATCTTCTTACAAAGGATTATTGGAAACTTTGAAGGTAATCATTTGAGATGAATCCTTCAGACATTTAGCAGAAGAGAATTCAAATGAACAGTAATGATTTTATCTTGGGGGATCTACAGGATCAAAACCTTGTCCCTTTTTTTTTACATGCACCACAGATGCAAGACTTTGATTGTGTAGTCATGGTCATCATCTTTTGTGATTCTCCTGAAGGTTTTCCTACTGTATTTCACTTAAGCTAGAACAGAACTGCTAAGCTAGATCAGTTGAGATTCTCCCAGTCAGAGGCTTCATTGTATTAAACAGTTTGCGTTAGCTTGACCAGGGATATAAAAGCTACTATCATTTTCAGAACATCGCTTTTTAAATAGGGTATGCTATTAAGGGAGGGTCTCCTGAAAATTCAGGAGTATTGTAAGAGTATTGCAAGCCCATAATCTTGCTTCCTCAACCTTAGATCATAAACCTAAGAGGAAAGTTTGAAGAATTCCCTTTAGCTTCAAATCTTCTATTTAGAATTACTCTTCATTTAATCCTGCCATAGTAAGAAGGTATATGTGGACTATTTACCACCCAGAGTATAATTCTAAAGACAAATTATCTCTTAAAAACTCTTTAAATAGTCAAAGGCTGAATATCCTTGGTAATATTCTAGAACACTAATTGATCAGTCCCTGCAACTACTGCTTCCCAAATCCAAGTATTTTACACTCACCATAAGACATATTAACAGTTATTAGTCATGATGTCTAAATGGGCATTCTATGTTCAGAAGTAACCTGTCTATATGACCCATATTCATGGCTTTTGACTTCCTGAAGATCTAAATTCAACATGTATTATACCAGCATACTGAAGAGGATCCTACAATTGTGTTTTATTTTTATATGTGAAAATAAAACAAAACAATGGATTAACTTAAAAAAACATTATCATTATACAGGATATTTTGGTCCTATTCATATAATTTGGAGAAAATGGATAACTCCTATAGAGCTCAGCAGCTCTTTGTCATATTTATAAAACACATATCAAGCATTCTACTCATTCTTTAAAAACTAGTCTCATTGTAGACAATGTAATCAGGTTACAAATTAAAAAAACTGCAATTCTAGTTGTCAAACTAATAGAAAGGCATAAAGGATCAATTAATTTTTCAGGTTATAAATATTTTAAAGTCAGGAGCTAAAATGCTGTGTAAAATTTTGAATATATTTTGATCAAGATAAGATTAAAACTGAAAAATTCCCATCTGCAAGATAGGTTTGAAGCAGGAGCACCTGATATATTGGCCACATAAAAGTCAGTGTAAACCCAGCCCACAAAGTTGTAACACAGCTGGCAGAGTTGCAGTTCACTTAAATCTCTGTTTTCACTTTATTTATTTTATTTATTATTTATTTTATTTATTTATTTTGTCAAGCATGCATTTGATAATATATATAAGTATAAACATGATTATTAACACATGAAATAGATATAAATAAAAGGGAACATTAAGACAGGGACGGTAGGCACATTGATGCTCTTATGCACTCCCCTTATAGACCTCTTAGAATTGGGGTGAGGCAACAGTAGACAGTCTGAGGTTAAAGTGTTTGGGGTTAGTGGAAGAAACTACAGAGTCAGGTAGAGTATTCCAGGCATTGACCACTCTGTTGCTGAAGTCATATTTCTTGCAATCGAGTTTTGTGGGTTTACCCAGAGTTTATATCTATTGTGTGCTCATGTATTTTTAAGGTTGAAGCTGAAGTAGTCATTGACGGGTAGGACATTGTAATGGATAATTTTATGTACTATGCTTAGGTCAGACTGAAGGCGGCATAGTTCTAAGTTATCTAAGCCTAAAATTTCAAGTCTGGAGGCATAGGGTATTCTGTTGCATGTAGAGGAGTGGAGGACTCTCCTCATAAAACATTTCTGGACTCTTGATTATATTAATGTCCGATATTTTATTTATTTATTTTATACTTGAACTTGTATGCCGCCCCATCTCCGAAGACTCGGGGCGGCTCACAGCTAAAAACATATACAATAAATATTTAAAAAATAATTAAACAAAGACAAGCCCAAATATAAGACGTAAAAACAATAAACATTAAAACCCTCCCTCCCCCAGGGAGGGATCACAGCCCAGGTTGGTCAAATAACCAGGTCTTTAGTTCACGCGGAAGGTCGGAGATCGGGGCCAGGTGGAGCTCCAAAGGCAGTTGATTCCAGAGGTCAGGGGCAGCGACGAAAGGCTCGTCGTCGGGGAGTCGCCAGCTGGCACTGACCTGCCGGGACCCCGAGGAGTCCTTGCCTATGAGCTCGCACAGGGCTGGCTGGTACTAGATATCAGAAGAAGCGCTCCCTCAAATATTGAGGACCCATGCCATGTAGGACTTTGAATGTCAAAACTAAAACCTTGAATCTCACCCGGAGCGCAACTGGCAACCAATGCAGGCCAGCAGGAGGGGGCAACATGGGAGAACCGGGTAACTCCCATCACCACCTCTTGCGGCCGCATTTTGCACCAGCTGCAATCTCCGGATGGTATGCAAGGGCAGTCCTAGATAGAGAGCATTGCAGTAGTCGAGTCTAGAAGTGACAAAGGCATGAGTAACTGTGCGGGCATCCCGGTCCAGAAAAGGGCGGAGTTGTCGAACTAGACGGAGCTGGGCAGAGGCCCCTGAGCCCCCACCTGCTCCTCCAATCGGAGCCGTACATCCAGGAGGACCCCCAGATTCTGCGCCCTATCCACAGGGGGCAACACCTCTCCCCTATGGCCAAAGATGGACAATCTAAACTGGGCGAGATGCCGATGCACAGCCACTCAGTCTTGGCGGGTTGAGTCGAAGCATGTTCCTACTCATCCAGATCTGTACCGCATCCAAACACCAGGACATCAGGGAGAGGGCATCACTGATCTGGCCTGGGGTGGAAATATACAGCTGAGTATCATCAGCGTATTGATGGAATCGCACCCCAAAACCACGGATGATCTCACCCAGCGGTTTCATGTAGATGTTAAATAGGAGAGGGGAAAGGACCGACCCCTGCGGGACCCCACAAGAGAGAGCCCTTGGGGTCGACTGAACCCCCTCCACCAACACCGATTGCGACAGCCCGAGAGGTAGGAGGAGAACCACTGAAGCACAGTGCCCCCACTCCCAACCCCCCAAGGCGGTGCAAAAGGATACCATGGTTGATGGTATCGAAAGCCGCTGAGAGGTCTAATAGGACCAGGACCGAGGAAAAACCCCTGTCCTGGGCCCTCCAGAGATCATCCATCAGTGCAACCAATGCCGTCTCTGTGCTATGACCAGGTCGGAAGCCCGATTGATATGGATCCAGATATGCAGTGCGGATTCCAGAAAGATGAGCTGTATTCAATAATTGGTCTAGCAAATGTTTTGTATGCTCTAGTTAGTAGTACAATATTACTTGAGAAAAAGCTTCACAGGATTAGGTTAACAACTCTTAATACATTTTTGGCAATGTTGTTACAGTGGGCTCTAGCACTTAGATCATCAGAGATGAGAACTCCAAGGTCCTTGACAGAGTGAGAGTCATCTACAAGGTCTTGTTCATCCATCTTTTATTTTATTTTTTGATTTTTCTTGCCAATATGTAAGACAGAGCATTCGTTTGTTGAGATTTGAAGTTGCTTTATGTTTTGATATCTGCAAAGGATAGTTCTGTTCCCTTGTGTGCTGTTCTGTTCATGCATTTCCTAACCAAAAAATTGGCCCTTACCCTCATAATTTGGTTCCCACATTGGTTCATTAGAAATCATTCCAAGATATGCTTTTGCCTAGATTAGCAGTAAAAGTAATTTAGATTGTCTGTGTGGTATGGAAATAATGAGAGTGTTTAAAATGAGAGCAACTAAAAATAAGAACTCAAATATCCCACAAATAGTTGTAAAGAGAGATCAATTCTGGTTTATTTCAAGCAAAGAACAGAAGTCTAAACCGTCATTTTCAATATGCATTACATAAATGGGTATAGCATTGTTTATTATAGCATCATGTTTGAGTTACACTGAAAAACGGGCTAATGTTTTTATCCGGGACTACAAAATAAAACAAAATGACTGAAGCACATAGTCATATACATAAATGTACATAAAGTATATACATGTGCATACACATCCAATCACACACACCAGTGGTGGGATTCAATTTTTTTTTACTATCGTTCTATGGCCATGGCATGGCTTGGTGGGTGTGGCTTGGTGGGCATGGCAGGGGAAGGATACTTTATAATCTCCATTCCCACCCTACTCCAGGGGGAAGGTTACCACCGGTTCTCCAAACTACTCAAAATTTCCTCTACCGATTCTCCAGAACTGGTCAAAACCTGCTGAATACCATCTCTCTCTCTCTCTCTCTCTCTCTCTCTCTCCCTCCCTCTCTCTCTCTCTCTCTCAGAGTATCCATTAAGATATCTTCATAGAAAGAGTCAATCTGTCAGATAAGCACAAATACTAAAAATCTTACATATTTAAATTCCCCCATGAATACTTATCATGCTACACAGAAATCCAGAAGAAATTCAAGCTTCACTATTTTCACATGAAAAGAGTTTCCTTTTCAAAATAATATATTGAAGTGTAGATATAAATTCATCTTGTTGATGAGCCATCAGTGCTGGAGGCAGTAGAGAACAGTTACCAAGAGTGTGGTCTAATTTAATGCTCTAGTCAACATATCTGTTTCTTTTTCTAATCCCATGTATAACTATGAATTGGTAAATTATTTTGGAGGTCAATGCATGAAGAGAACTATAAAGGATTACCACGAGGCTCCATGCTACATACATTTATGTGTTGGTGAAAAGTCTGGAGTCTGGACCAAGAAGAGTAGTTGCTAATGTCTTCATTATACCAAGGAAAATCAGCAAGAGTCATTGAAATGTTGACTGAACTATCAGCAATTTTTAGCACATTATAGTGCACAAGATTGTTTAAACTCTATCATGTCTTGGGCCATTTTTATTCCAATTATTAGAATGCTCAGTGTAGTCAAGTGAGGAAGCTAGTTCTCAGTTATGTATATCTGGTGTAAGCAGGTATGACACAACCTTCACCTTCATCTGTAATAAATCCTACATGTCAGATACAGCTCTAGGATACTCAGAGAACTTGCCTTGTTAGGGAATATCTTTATCTCTGGGAGATCACTTTTACTTGTCAACAAAAAGAAAGATCAGGAACTTGAAAGGTATTGAGGCTTCCCCTTTAGAAAGCAGAAAAATGCACAGAAATGGAAACATTTGAAGAAGATAAAATAGTCAACCAATGATAGAGCATAAATGCCTAATTAGTTACCAAGATATCTGCCTTAGACAATATTGTATTTTAACAAGCTCACTGTAAATTTCTAAGCTTTCTAGATATCCTGACACAGAATATAGAAACAGTGAAAAATAAGATTGTAAATAACCTTCAGAAGTTTGTTAATTTGATTTTGCTTTGTGCTTTGCTACCTAATTCATGCAGTATACTAGAAATCAAAGATTATATATACTATTTTTTATTTTCTCAAACTAATTATTGGTCCAAAAGAACATATTAAGTTAGGGGGACCATTAAGGATCACAAATCTATTTTAATATCAAATGCCTGGATAACAAGATAAGATTTGTCCCTTTTTTGCAACCAATTGAGCCATGAATAAATACTAATGTAGGATTGAACAGTAGATCAAATAGAAGATATATATGTAAATAAATTATATATATGTGATATATTCCTGTAGTTAAAATATCTTGAAAATGGAATGCCACCACCCATAAATCTATGTAGTAATAATGGATGTGGGAGCTTTAGAACAGCCTAGCTCAGTCTAATAATCCCTAAAAGTTATTTTATTTGAGTACAGACTGGGACCACATCATATTTTGTCCCCAAATGTGGAATCATTTGGGGACAAAATGGTCTGTTTTATACCAGGAATGACAAAAACAACAACAACCCAGTGCTCAGGTGCATGCAAATGCATATCTGAAATCCTTCTATGTGGACCATATCAATACCACCAAGTGATGCAACATTAGGGATACTGTATATCTATAGACAAATTCAGAATATCTGGCCTGAGCAAACCTTGACAATTCCACTTGAACAGCAAAAAAGTGTGACAATATAATGACTTCAAGAATGTGACATGCTCAGATTATACCAGTTTAGATTATACTTGTGCAAGAGCCTATGCCCAAAATCTGGTTAATAAGTGTGTTATGTTTGCAGGTTTGAATGTCATTGGTTTAGTTTGAACTGTTCTTGTAAAATGTCAGAAATGATTCATTTAAAAAGTGCAGGAAAACCCTGCACTCTGATTGGCTGGCAACTACGGCTGCTGGCTATAAGAAGCAGCTGTAGCCCAGCCAAGTCGGGTCCATTTGAGCTGTAGTCACTTAATAAACTCTTCACTGAAGCTCTTCATGCAAACTTAACACTGGCGACGAAGGTGGGATCTCCCTGAAGAAGAGACAATGCAGAAGACAAGCAGAAGAGCGAGATGGCTGCGCTGAACACCCCCCAGCCCCGTTCGATCCGGTGGCAGAAGACTGGGAATCGTATGCGGATCGCTTCCAAATGTATTTGGAAGGAAACGACCTCGCCGATATCCCCGAGAAGCAGAAGAGAGTGGTATTTCTCACACACTGCGGTCCGGCAGTTTTCAAGATGGCAAAGGCATTGGCGGGAGCTGCAGATGTGAAGGTAATGGACTGGCCCGACTTAGAAAAGCTTTTAAGAGCCCATTACGCCCCAAAAGTATCGTGCCTCATTAAGAGACACGAGTTTTACAGTCAGGATCAAGGGGAAAGCGAAAACATTAATGAGTTCGTGGCAAGTTTAAGAGACATTGGGGGTGCCTGCGAGTTTAACAACTTGGAAGAGGCCATGCACGATCGATTTGTTCTAGGCCTCAAAGACAAGGTGCTTCAGAGCAAATTATTATTAAAGCCTAAGATCACGTTTAAGGAAGCCATGAAGAGGCCTCCTCAGCAGAAGCCACCAAGTCCTCAGCAGCAGCCATGAAGAAAATTAACAAGGCCTCAAGCCATCCTGATGTGGAAAAGTCCACAACAACTCATTGTGAGCAAATAGATTCTGAGTCAGACTGTAGTGAGGTGGAGGAAGGAATTTATAGACTCAGAATGGAGAGGAAAAAGAAAGACCTGGGAAGAAAGAGGCAAAATTTTTACTGCGGAGGTTGTGGGGGAAGCCACCCTGCACTGAATGCAAGTTTCTTGATACCATCTGCCTCCATTGTGAAAAAAGGTCACCTAGCAAGAGTCTGCAAATCATCCAGAACTCCACCGCACAGAAGGAAGTTTCCTGACAAAGAATTCAAGCCTAACAACTTCAGTGAGAAAATGGGGCACAACACAGAAGCAAATGGGAAGAATGAAACTCATCAAACAGTCACCATTGGTCATTCTTCACCCTTAAGAAGCAGAAAAGTACATGTGAAGGTACTAATTGAAGGAAGGCCTTGCCAAATGGAAGTGGACTCAGGCTCCTATTTATCTATGGTGTCATGGGACACTATTCACAGACTACTCCCAAACATTCAGAAGAAGCATTTCCAGAAGCAAGGACTGACTCTTAAAGACTACCAAGGGAACAAGATTCCAGTAGTTGGAACAAGAGAATTCAACGTGAAGTTCAAAGGCCACACCAAACGTTTGCCCCTGACCATCGTGGACAAGGATCGCCCAAGCTTGCTGGGACTTGAGTGGTTCAATCCACTAGGCATCGAGGTGACTGGCATCAATCACATGAGCAACACTGAATGGGAGGAGGCCTTGAAGTCTGAGTTTCCAGAGGTCTTCAGCAATGGATTGGGCAAGTATATGGGGACCCCTATCACTTTCAACCTAGATCCCAAGGTGCCCCAATTCGTTTAAAGCCCAGGAGGGTCCCATATGCCTTAAAGGAAAAAATTGATGCACAATCAGATAAACTAATAGCTCAAGGAGTTTTAGAGCCCACTGACCACTCCAGATGGGAGACACCCATAGTCACACCAGTCAAGACTGATGGGTCAGTAAAATCTGTGGAGACTATAAGGGGACATTGAACCATGCGCTTCAGCAGAGCGCATATCCAGTTCCAGTGGTGCATCATTTATTACATTCACTTGGCAGGGGCACAGTCTTTGCCAAATTGGATCTGGCCCAGGCATATCAACAACTAACAGTTGATGATGCCACTGCAGAGGCCCAAACCATTGTGACTCATAGAGGTGCCTTCAAATGTAAAAGGTTACAGTTTGGAGTAAGCGTGGCACCAGGCATCTTCCAAAGCCTTATGGAAAGGATGCTCCAAGGACTGCCAGGGGTAGTGCCTTACTTTGATGATGTGTTAATCTCTGCTGAAAATGACACTCAATTACAAGAGAGACTCAGAGAAGTCCTTACCAGATTCAAGAAAGCGGGGTTAAAAGTCAAGGAAGAAAAATGCACTCTTAGAACTGACAAGGTTGAGTTCTTGGGCTATATGATTGACAAGCATGGCATCCACCCTACAGATGCCAAGGTTCAAGCAATCAAAGAAGCCCCTAGACCAAAATGCAAAACAGATTTGCAAGCCTTCCTTGGACTTATTAACTTTTATCACATGTTCCTACCTCAGAAGGCAACCATTGCAGAACCATTACACAGATTATTGGACAAAAATCTGCTTGGGTCTGGGGCAGGAAGGAACAATCAGCATTTAACAATATTAAAAGACTAATCACGTCTGATGCTGTACTGATACAGTTCTCTGAGAATTTGCCTGTTGTACTGACTTGTGATGCATCCCCTTTTGGAGTGGGGGGTTTGAGCCACAGGCTTCCCAGTGGAGGGAAGCCCCTATTGCATTTTACTCTCACACTTTGACCAAAGCAGAGAGGAATTACAGCCAATTGGACAAGGAAGCATTGGCAATTGTTGCAGCTGTCAAGAAATTCCATGAGTATCTATATGGGAGAACATTTACCATTGTCACAGATCACAAACCTTTGTTAGGCATTGTGGCAGGAGACAAACCTACACCCACTATCCTGTCACCAAGAATGCTGAGGTGGACTGAATTTCTTGCTGCTTATTCATACAAGCTCATCCACAAGCCTGGCAAAGACATTGGCCATGCTGATGCTTTGAGTCGCTGCCCACTTCCGTTTCACACTGAGGACTTTGAACCTGAGGCACACCTTTTTCCTAGAAACTGTTGCCAAGCTTCCAGTACATGCTGCTGAAATTGCCAGAGAGACTGCCAAAGACACTTTATTGGCTCCTGTTATAGGCTGGATTAAGAAAGGTTGGCCTTTTCAAGATCTACCTCACCTTGCCCAACCTTTTAAATCCAGGCAAACTGAATTATCTGTATTAAGAGGATGTATTTTGTGGGGTAACAGGGTGGTTATTCCTGCAAAACTGCAAAGAGAGGTTTTGGAAATGTTACATGAGGGTCATCCAGGTATTGTAAGGATGAAGGGATTGGCCAGGAGTTATGTATGGTGGCCAGGTATTGACAAAATGGTTGAAAACTGGGTTGCATCTTGTCCCAACTGTCAGGTAGTCAGGCCTGCCCCACCTCTCGCCCCCACACAGGAATGGGAATGTCCTAGGGGCCCATGGTCTAGGATTCACATTGATTTCGCTGGCCCTACCAGAGGGCACACCTTCCTTATTATAGTAGATGCATATTCCAAATGGCTAGAGGTCATCCCTATGGCATCCACCACAACTGATGCTGTCATCAAGCAGCTTAAAAGCTTTTGTAACCCACGGGTTACCTGATGTTCTTGTCTCTGACAATGGCCCTCAATTTACACCCAACCTTTTTGAATCCTATCTAGCACAACAGGGTATCAGACATGCCCTGACAGCCCCTGGGCATCCTTTGGCTAACGGCCGGGCTGAACGATTTGGTACGATTTACCAAGGAAAAGCTTCAGCAATTGGGTCCTGGGGACATCACTGAAGAAGTTGAAAAACTTCTTAGTGTTCAGCACATCACTCCTAACCCATCAACTAACTTATCCCCAGCAGAGTTGTTGATGGATAGGAAACTTAGGTCTTCCCTTGACCGCCTTCATCCCACTTACGCACCCAACGCACCACTAGATTCCACTAGCAAAGTTCGCACGTTCAGTGTGGGTGATTCTGTTTATGGTAAGAACCTTATGGGTGAACCTTCATGGATTCCTGCTGAAATAACTCAAATCACTGGCCCTTGTTCTTACAGGGTGCAAACAGAGGATGGTGTCCTCTGGAGCAGGCACATTGATCAGCTTAGATCCAGATTACCTCAGGAACATCGCAATTGTTCCTCTCTAGTTCCCATACCTAATGCCTTTTCTAGGGGGGAAGGGGAGGAGCATGAGGATAATCAGCAAGCAAGAATCAACCCCATGTGTAACGAGCCATTATGACAGGAACCATCCCAAAACCTGTCACAATGCCAAAATCCATCCTTACAAGTGGAAGATTGCACATCACTACAGGACTTGGGTGCTGACATTGGGTTGGAGATGGGTTGGGAGGAGAGACCAGATTGTAACAATCAAACAGGGTCTTCTTTCACTGGAAGCCCAAGTAGGGAAATGTCAACAGACACATTTCCTCTCTCTGGGTGAGAACATTAAAACTTCTGAACCACGAAGGTCTCAACGTACACGTAAGAGCCCCACCTATTTAAAAGAATACATTAGATAGGTTGGGGTTTGAGTATGGACTGAACCTAGTGGGGAGGGGTGTTATGTATGCAGGTTTGAATGTCATTGGTTTAGTTTGAACTGTTCTTGTAAAATGTCAGAAATGATTGGTTTAAAAAGTGTGTGAAAATCCTGCACTATGATTGGCTGGCAACTGCGGCTGCTGGCTATAAGTAGCAGCCACAGCCCAGCCAAATTGTGTCTGTTATGAGGTGTAGTCACTAATAAACTCTTCACTGAAGCACTCCTCGTCTGACTCTTCATGCAAACTTAACAAAGTGTGTGCATATAAACATTTAATTCCCATTGCATGCAATTCTTCATGCAAAGTCTTAAGCATACCATGCCAATCATGTTGAGAATGGCCACCTTTTGAGGCTGGAATAAACTGAAGTTTGAAACCTACTACAAAGTTCAGTTTCCGTAAATTTAACATAGCTTGGAATGAGGTTAGAATTAAGGTGTGTGTGTATATATTAACCAGACTTTTGGTTTCCACTGTCATGAAAACACTGTCTTTGTGGGGAGAAAAGCTTCTCTATGTTCATTTAATCATCTACTCAGAGGTGTCAAACTTGATTTCATTGAGGGCATCAGGGTTGTGTTTGACCTCAGGGCTGAGGTGGGTGAGGCCAGGGTGGGTGTGACCAGCTTGATGTCAGTCTTGTCGGTGGGTGCCTGTGGTGGCCTGAGTGCTCTACTGGTGAAATGGGCTCCTGATCTCCATTTTCGACCATGACAGCCTCCAGCAGCCTCTGCCAGCAAAAACATTGCTCAGGTGGGCTCTGCTTCCCCCTGCCGTAGCCTGTTTTTGGCTGCAATGGCCTCCTGCATCCCTCTGCCAGTGAAAATGGAGCTCCATCTTCGCTGGCAGAGGGCTACAGGGCAGTGGTGGGATTCAAATTTTTTTACTACCAGTTCTGTGGGCGAGGCTTGATGGAGGTGGCAGGGGAAGGATATTGTAAAATCTCCAGTCAGAGGTGGAATTTCCAGTTCCCTGAACTACTCAAAATGTCCACTACAGGTTCTCCAGAACTGGTCAGAACCTGCTGAATACCACCTCTGCTACAGGGCCTGGAAGGGCTGCGTGAGGCCCTCCTGAACTCTGTTTTCGCTGGCAGAGGCACCGCGTGCTGGTTCTTCACTGTTTCCAGCGTGGTCCTGCAGCGCCCGGGCCTTGAGTTTGACACCCCTGATCTACCTGGTTTAAATAGAAGCTCTGCAGTTGATGTATCTGACACTGGGTGAAAAGCTCTCTCTCTCTCTCTGTATGTGTTGAAGCTTTTTTTTTTTAAATGCTTGTGTAATGTAGCCTCAAATGAAACATGGTGACTAACTGGCTTGCCTGCCAGTTTGCTTCATTTCCAAGATATTCTTTTGGAAACAAACTGACAGGCAATGTATTTTTCACTGGAGGAGAATGCTAATGCATCCTAGATCTATGGCACTCAGATGTGGCTTGAGAAGTGCAGAGGATTTACTGGATTCTCCTCTAGCCTCTAAAGCTTTGTTCATAAGGCACAGTCTATTTTGTCGGAATCAATACAGTGACATTTGAGAATGCAAACTATGTAACTGGAAATTGTGTGTGTGTGTGTGTGTGTGTGTATGCATGCATATGTGTGTGCATTGAAAATAGACCAAAATGTGAAAAGCTTTAAAAAAGAAGCATATGAGCAATGTCCAATCTGAGTGGCTTGTACAGCTCTGTCACATTCTGCAGAACAAACAGCTATTAAAAATCCAAGCACACAAAGCATTACCGAGCTTAGTACTGACAAGCAGTGTCAACACCCTGTAATTAACAAAGGGTGGTATAATTTATAAAGAATGTACTGTGTGATTTAGTTCCACCATGAAGGAAGAGGGGGAGGAAAAGAACCAATTGTTAGTCTAGGAGATTCAAAAGCAGTTATTTCTGGATGTAAACATCATACCCCCCCCCTCCATTTTCTCTGCATTTCCTTTGCTTGAGACAAAAGACTTTTTATTGTTTTGTCTCCAGTGTTGTCATCTCCAGCAACATTAGATCATGAGGGATAACCTCTGCCCTCGTGTCTCTGTATTTATTGGAAAGGTACAGCTTTGGCAGATTTTCCTTTTGCTGTGAATAATTAAACAACTCTGAATGCTCTGCAAAACCTGAACTGGGATAGTTTTAGGGCTGGTAATGTAGCAGCTAATGGGATAAGTTTTACTCTGGAATCAGACCAAAGGCTTTAGCTGAGATACTGAGAGCAGCCTGAAGTGCATCCACAAATAATTATCACAGAGACAAGAAGCTCCTTTATGCTTTTCTGTTGTGTGACTATCTCCAAGTCAATATAAACGTTTCCTTCATTATTCCTTCTCAGTGGCAGGTCTACACACAGAGGTTGGCCTTTGTATTACAAATATAACAGCAGCAATGACTGCCTCCATTAAACCACTGAAACAGAGACACCTGCCCCAGCTTTTTTTTGTCAGATATGAATTGAACACTTCAAATATCTTAATTGGAAATGTATAAGTTGCAGGGTTTATAAGAGTTTCCAAGGTGAATTTAACATTTTTAAATTTTCATTTGGTTAATTTTCATTAGCCAAAAAAAAAAAGTCGCTGCATAACTCTGGATTTGAATAGGTGTGCACAGTGTTCTGACCCAGGCTTTCTAAACTGTAATTACACACATGCTTATTTTAAAAACAAGACTTATTTTATTGCAATGCTGGGAGTTTTCATTCCAGCCGGAATTAATCTCAAACAGATATAAGCACCCACCTTTCTTTTCTGTGAAGTGCTGCCAATAACAGAAATATCAAATGAACTAGAAAAAAAACCCAACTGAAGTACAAAAAAAACCCCAACCAAAGTACAAAGAGCTTCAAGAATGACTCTGAACCGAATGAACTACTTTGTTTCCTGCAAAGGTTTCATCATCTTGGCTTGACCTTTATACTTTATAGGAGGGGCAATCACCTCCCAGCCTTACTCCTGAGTCGCCCCTTTTGTTTCAGCTGCTCTTGCCTTCTAGCAGCTCTGCGCACATGCACACTGGGAACAGGCTCCCCTGGGTCCTCTGCCTCGCTGCTGCTAGACTCTGAAGGTTCCGGAGGCAGCATCCCACTCCCAGATGGTCCTGGCCCTATCTCTGCATCAGATGCAGGACCCTTGTCTGAGTCCTCTCCAGACTCCCTGACTGGTCCCTGTTCTTCCCCACTGTCCAATTCCACTGTCATCTGCACAGCCTGCCGGTGAAGCACAACACAGAGTTCCATTCTGTCTCACCAGGATCAGGATAGTGTCTCTGCAATCTTATTCTCTAAGCAGCTTGTTCAGTTTCTGCTCTTCCACTAATTCTATTATATCAGGGGTGTCAAATTCATTTCATCACAGTGACATCACGTGACCTATCGGGATTTCCCCCCCCCTCTTTGCTAAACAGGGCATAGGCATGGCCAGCGCGTGATGCATCCAGCCTGCGGGCTGGGAATTTGACAGTGACCATTCAAAGTTACAATGGTACTGAAAAAAGTGATTATGACCATTTTTCACACTTATGACCATTGAAGCATCCTCTTAGTCACATGCTCATAATACGGATACTTGGCAACTGGTTCACATTTCAACACCACCATCAATACTACCATCCTTCAAAACGACCTTGATTATGTGTCTGAATGGTCTAACAGTTGGCAACTCCAAATCTCGACCAACAAATGCTCTGTCCTACACATTGGTAAAAAATATCTATATACCAAATAAAAGCTAGGTGGATAAGACTTTGTTGATGACCCTCACTTTGTCAAGGACCTTGGAGTTCTCATAAGCGCCAAAGCTCACTGCAACAGTATTGCCAAAAAGGGTTTAAGAGTTGTAAATTTAATTTTACGAAGCTTCTCCTCTGGTAATATTGATTTGCAAACTAGGGCATTCAAAACCTTTGCTAGACCAATACTTGAATACAGCTCTGCTGTCTGGAATCCACACTGTATATCAGACATAAATACAGTTGAGCGAATTCAGCACTATTACAAATGGGAGAAAGTTAAAAAAAAGCATTATCTGAAAAGACCAAATTGGATCTCACCTATGGAAGCTATATTATATACAATTACAAGGAACATTAAAAAAATGACCAGATATGAAGAATTATTAGATGAACAGAGGGATTTAAAAACATTGGGTAAATTAAAAGAACAAGGTATAACATTGGATTGGTGGGTATACTTGCAAATTCAAACCAAATTTAAGAAAGATATAAAGGAACAAGGGATAGATAAGGATCTAGAAAAATTGGACCAAATTTTGACAGGCAAAGACATAAAATTTATAACACGAATGTATAATTATTTATTGGAGGTGGAATTAGAGGAAGAAATTGTCAAGGGATCAATGATTGCCTGGGCAAAAATGTAGGCCACAACATAAACTTGGATGAGTGGGAAAAGACTTGGACCGAGAATTGGAAGCTGACTTTGTCAACGGCATTTAAGGAAAACCAATATAAAATGTTTTCTGGATGGCACTTAGCGCCGGGAAGACTGGCAAAAATGTATCCAAATATGAAACCAGAAAGCTAGAAGTGCAAACAAAAACAAAAAAAGGAATATTTTTCCATATGTGGTGGTAATGTATAGAGTTTTAAAAATATTGGGAGAAATTACAGAGATGGCTCTTTGATATTACGAATTATAGATTGAAATTGGAACCAGAAATGTTTTTATTAGGTTTGATTAAAGGGAATTTGAGTAAAGATAAAAGATACCTTATTGTACATATCTTAACTGCAGCAAGAATCACCTTTGCACAAAGCTGGAAGAGAGATAAAACACCACCAGATGAAGCTTTAATTCAAAAAATAATGGATTGTGCAGTTAGACAAATTCACTATGGAATTAAAAGGCAAGGATGATTGAGAATATTATGTGATATGAGATAGGTGGTATGAATGTGTGAATAATAAAGCTAAAAATGATGTATACTTACAAAATGAGAAACATGTATATACAATGACACAATTACTGTTAATGGAAATGAGAGTTTTGTATTTTTGGTTTTTAAAGAATAAAAATTATTAAGAAAAAAGATTAAAAAAACAATTGAGTGAGTCCAGAAGTATTTTACCAGAAGAGTACTACATTCCTCTGTTCGCAACAAAATACCCTACACCACCAGACTTGAGATTCTAGGCTTAGACAAACTTGAACTACACCAGCTAAGATTGGACTTAAACATAGTACATAAAATCATATGTTACAATGTCTTACCAGTTAATGAATATTTCAGCTTTAAGCACAATAACACAAGAGCACACAACAGATATGAACTTAATGTAAACCAATCCAAACTTGATTGTAGGAAATATGATTTCAGCTACAGAGTGGTCAATGTCTGGAACTGACTTCCTGATTCTGTTGTCACCTGCTGAAACCCCCACTCCTTTACCCTCAAACTAACCTCTATTGACCTCACCCCATTCCTAAGAGGTCTGTAAGGGGTGTGCATAAGTGCACAATTGTGCCTACTGTCCCTGCTCTATTGTCCCCAATTATTAGTTCCTATTTCTTATATTTAAATTTATGTTTATGCTTATTCTTATTTTATATTGCAAGCATTTGACAAAATAAAATAAATAAATAAACATTTATGATGATTGCAGTGTCCTGGCATCATGTAATCAGTTTTTGTGACCTTCTGACAAGCAAAGTCAATGGGGAAGCCAGATTCACTTAACAGCAATGCTACTAACTTAAGAATTGCAATGATTAACAACTGTGGCAAGAAAGGATGTAAAATGGGGCAAAACTCACTTAAATGTTTCACTTAGCAACATAAATTTTGGACTCAATTATGGTTGTAAGTCGAGAACTGCCTGTAGTGTTGCCTTTTTCTCACTAATATTAAAAATTTCCATTAACTTTTAGGCAAATAGATTGCTATCTGTTTTCTTTCCTATTTTCTGCAAAAATAAAAAGAATAAAAAGGATGTATACGATTATTCCTTACTCATAAATCTATATGTTAGGTATCTATATATTTCCATCTGATATGGCTAAAATTAACCTCTTTATTTATAAGTCCATATGCATGCTTTTTAAAAAGGATGATAACAAATAGAAGATTAAATATGGAGAACAGTTTAAGTCACATTCTGTGATGACCCAGAGTGTAACACAAACGTAACAAAATCCAAAATGTAAATAAATGTCCTTTAATGCCTCCAACTTGGCCCCACTATTCAGTAATTCTCAGTTGAGATAAAACGTACTCAAAAATAGTCTTCAAAAGAAAGCAATGCAGTCTGAACTGAATGAGCAGACAGAGGTGAAATAAAAAACCAAACAAACTACAATGATGAAATTTCCACAACAGGACAGGATAAGTAATTACCAAATTCAAGGAGATAACAAGGCACAGTCTGTTGGAAGGATGCCAACCAAGATAACTTCAGCCCAAAACAACACACACTTTGCTTCTGGCAATGCTGTGTTGTAATCATCTCTCTTATATACTAGTTTCCTCAGCTGCAACCAATGAGAAGATCATGGCTGCTTCCTCTCTCGTAAGCCAAGTTGTTGCCTTCTCTGTTCCTTCCTGCGTGTCCTAGGATGCAGAGGGAATGGGCCTGGTTCTTTCTCTGACTGCCCAGCCGACCTCTGCCCTTCCCCAGCCTTCCCCACAACCTCTGGAGCCACATCTTCACTCCCTGTTGGCTGTTCCTCCTCTGCCTCAGAGTCCAACTCTAACAAGGGCATGACACATTCATCTTAGTGATAAAACACTCAGATATGAAAAAAATATTTCTTCAAACTTTTGAAATATTAAGCTGACACTTATCTGCTGAGTGACGCTTCCAGACTTGTAATTTGTAATACTATCTGCCCTTAGCCTCCTACTGTAAGCCACATGAATCTGTATTGACTTTTATTAGGTCAGATGAAAGTTTGCAAAGCATCTGCAAGATTTGACTCCTTATTTCTTTTGAGCAGGCAAGATAGCTAAAAAAAACAACAACCCAAAAGAGAAAATGCTCCTGGATCTTGGAGTTTTAGGAAGTGTTTCTGACAATTTAGATACAGAACTTCCATCTTATTGCTAATAATAACTTGAACCAAGGATTCTAAAGATATATGCAAAGAAACATCCAGCAGTTGATCATTGCTCTTTCATTTTGGATATATAAAATATATCCAGTAAGTTCCCAATAAAACCAAAAAGACTGGCAGTCCTACATCCTCAGAGAATGTAGAGTATATCAAGTGGGGGTTGTCTTGTGTGTGTGTATGCATGCATGTGTAACACACACACAAACACCCCCCCTTTGAATCAGTTGTTGACACCTGACAATTGCCTAGACGCAGTTTTGGCAAGGTTTTTCAGAAGGGCTTTGCCATTGTTCGCTCCCTAGGACTGAGAGAAATTGACCAGCCCAAGGTCACCCAGCTGGTTTCACGCCTAAGGCAGGTAAGAACTCACAGTTTTCCAGTTTGTGGCTTGATGACTTAACTCCATGATGGCGAACCTATGGCATACATGTCAGAGGTGGCACGCAGAGCCCTCTCTCTGGACATGCGAGCTGTCACTCCAGCTTGGCTCCACCACACATGGGTGCACACACCTCCCGCTGCCTAGCTGGTCTTTGGGTCTCTGCTGCACATGCACAGGGGCCAGGACACACACGTGGGGGTTATGTGTGCATGTGCAGGGTGGGGTGCATGCATGGGGGTCGTGCACGCATGCATGGGGGGGTCATGCATGCATGTGTGGGGGCGGGGTGTATGTGTGGGGGTGAGCACGCTGTCTTAACCACTACAATAAACTGGGTCTCTATGTCCAGTATAAGTAATACAAAACCCTGAGGTTTTGTAAAAATAAACAAAACTTTAACAGTAGCATCTAGAGCAGGGGTCTCCAAACTTGGCAACTTTACTACTTGTGGACTTCAATCACCAGCAAGCTGGCTGAGGAATTCTGGGGGTTGAAGTCCACAAGTCTTAAAGTTGCCAAGTTTGGAGATCTCTGATCTAGAGGCAGCTAAAAGCTAAAAATCTCAGAAGAATGAAAAGCAAACCACTACTATATTGTGCCAAGATTAAAGTATGTATCTATCTGTGTAATCACCAAGGATAAATTCAGTATGAATTTATAAAATATAATATTTACAAAATATAATATTTACAAAATATATATTTACAAAATAAAAGCACATTGAAAAAACAATAAATTGAGGCAAAATAATATAAAATCATATTTGGAGCAATGGAAGGGTTTTTTTTTGGATGTATATAGGATTGTCTGTGTTTGTGTGTATATGTGTACATGCAAACATATTCATACATCAAAACATGTTTTGTCCATGTTATTTGTTGTTACTGTGTAATGATTGGGCATTTGAACTGTCAGTCAACTCATCTTCTCCCAGTTTGGGAGAAGGACATATAATTTATGCTCCAGAGGGAGGGGGAAGTGAGGAAAGAGGGCTTTGGAGGTGACTGTGGTGGGAAACCCCAAATCCTAACTCCAAGAAAACTGTATTTGCCAGACTGACATATACATACATACATGTACGTGTACATATAAACACACACATATGCATACATATATGTATATAGTCCACTGTATTTATTTATTAAAATATGTTAATGTCCTGTTAATAAAGGAACATCTTTATTTTTTAACATCTTTATTTATTAAGGAACATCAATTCCTTAATAAAAGCCACTTGTCTGGATGAAAAGCCAGAGCATCAGGAGTACATCAGTAAGACATCACCCAAAGATGAACTGTTGAGAGAATGAAGACATGGAATAAAGAAAAATAGAGGAAGTGCTATGCCAAGGCAAGGTCCTGCATGGGATTTACTATTGACAGATCACTGAAGTGGCAGATACTGGGAAATCTACAGTGGCTGGGAAGAGCTGGATTAAATGACAGCAATGAGGCACTGAATCTAGCAGCCCAAAGACA
The DNA here is from genome assembly GCA_009733165.1 of Naja naja. Lineage (NCBI taxonomy): Eukaryota > Metazoa > Chordata > Lepidosauria > Squamata > Elapidae > Naja > Naja naja. The sequence goes on along the minus strand of CM019149.1, from coordinate 250,130,417 downwards.
AACATCCAACCCCAGATCCACAAAGCAGAGGCAAACCACACTAACAGGACACAAGGTGCAGACTGTGCAGGGAGATAGTGCAACTCAAAGTAGCAGAGTGTAAGAGCCAAAACAGATCCAATGAATGGCACCAACAAGTAGCTGGCATTGTATACAGGAACATTTGCACAGTGCATGGACTAGAGCTTCCCAAGTCCAGATGAAAGGTTCTATAGAAGATCCTGGAAATAACAAAGCTAAGATCTTGTGAGACTTCCAGACAGGCAGGTACTCAACCAATCCACTGGACATTGTTGGTAGAAGAAAAGGTCCAGAAAACAGCAGTGGTGCTAGATGTAGCAATGCTAAGTGACAGCAACATCAGGAAGAAGGAGTTGGAGAAGTTGGAGAGTATTGGAGCTTGAAGGAGGAAATAGAGTAAAAAGTAAAGGCCAAAGTCATCCCACTGGTAATAGGAAGATACTATGCAGAACCTTCAGACTCCTAGGTTTCTAGTAGAGGACTTTAGATTAAGGAAGGCATAGACCACTCCTAGAGGTAAGCAGGGATTTTTATACATATAAATGCATACACACTCATACATGTACATGGATGCATACACACAATTTTTTTTAAAATTACAGATCAGAACTTAACTTTGATAGAGGAAAAGATGGTTTAAGTTTGAAGAAAGAAAAATTAGAAAAAAACTCCCATAACAGAAAAATCAAATGGCAATTTGTTTTATATTTGTCTGTCCCCCCCAGTCAGGTATCTTATAATGCTGGGGCCACAGTACAGCTACTGATGATATTTAATACACGATATTTAAAATCCAAGACTAAAATCTGTTAAGTTTGCATGAAGAGACGGACGTGGAGTGCTTCAAGCTCTTTGTTTATTAGTGACTACAGCTCAGAATGAATCCACTTTGGCTGGGCTGCGGCTGCTACTTATAGCCAGCAGCCACAGTTGCCAGCCAATCAGAGTGCAGGGTTTTCCCACACTTTTTAAACCAATCATTTCTTACATTTTACAAGAACAGTTCAAACTAAACCAATGACTTTAAACCTGCATACATAACACCCCTCCCCACTAGGTTCAGTCCATACTCAAACCCCAGCCTATCTAATGTATTCTTTTAAATAGGTGGGGCTCTTACGTGTATGTTGAGACCTACGTGGTTCAGATGTTTTAAGGTTCTCACCTTGTGAGGGAGGAAATGTGTCTGCTGACATTTCCTTACTAGGACTTGTAGTAATGGTAGAACCTGTTTGGTTACTACAACCTGGTCTCTCCTCCCAATCCATCTCCAACCCAATGTCAGCACCTAAATCAGGTAATGATGTGCAATCTTCCATTTGTGAAAATGGTTGTTGGTATTGTGACAGGTTTTGGGATGGTTCCTGTCGTGTTAGCTCGTTACACATGGGGTTGATTCTTGCTTGTTCATTACACTCATGATCCTCCCTTCCCCTAGAAGAGGTATTAGGTATGGAAACTAGAGAGGAACAATTGCGATGTTCCTGAGGTAATCTGGATCTAAGCTGATCAATGTGCCTGCTCCAGAGGACACCATCCTCTGTTTGTACCCTGTAAGATTGAGGGCCTGTGATTTGGGTTATCTCAGCAGGAATCCATAATGGTTCACCCATAAGGTTCTTAGCATAAACAGAATCACCCACAGTGAACGTGTGAACTTTGCTAGTGGAATCTAGTGGTGCGTTGGGTGCTTAAGTGGGATGAAGGCGATCAAGGGGAGACCTGAGTTTCCTACCCATCAACAACTCTGCTGGGGATAAGTTAGTTGAGGGTTGGGAGTGATATGCTGAACACTGAGAAGTTTTCAACTTCTCAGTGATATCCCCTGGACCCAATTGCTGAAGTTTTCCTTGGTAAATTGTACCATGCGTTCAGCCCGGCCGTTAGCGAAGGATGCCCAGGGGCTGTCAGGGCATGTCTGATACCCTGTTGTGCTAGATATGATTCAAAAGGTTGGATGTAAATTGAGGGCCATTGTCAGAAACAAGAACATCAGGTAACCCGTGAGTTACAAAAGCTTTTAAGCTGTTTGATGACAGCATCAGTTGTGGTGGATGCCATAGGGATGACCTCTAGCCATTTGGAATATGCATCTACTATAATAAGGAAAGTGTGCCCTCTGGTAGGGCCAGCAAAATCAATGTGAATCCTGGACCATGGGCCCCTAGGACATTCCCATTCCTGTGTGGGGGCGAGAGGTGGGGCAGGCCTGACTACCTGACAGTTGGGACAAGATGCAACCCAGTTTTCAACCATTTTGTCAATACCTGGCCACCATACATAACTCCTGGCCAATCCCTTCATCCTTACAATACCTGGATGACCCTCATGTAACATTTCCAAAACCTCTCTTTGCAGTTTTGCAGGAATAACCACCCTGTTACCCCACAAAATACATCCTCTTAATACAGATAATTCAGTTTGCCTGGATTTAAAAGGTTGGGCAAGTTGAGGTAGATCTTGAAGAGGCCAACCTTTCTTAATCCAGCCTATAACAGGAGCCAATAAAGTGTCTTTGGCAGTCTCTCTGGCAATTTCAGCAGCGTGTACTGGAAGCTTGGCAACAGTTTCTAGGAAAAAGGTGTAAGTCTCAGGAGCAAAGTCCTCAGTGTGAGAAGGAAGTGGGCAGCGACTCAAAGCATCTGCATGCCCAATGTCTTTGCCAGGCCTGTGGATGAGTTTGTATGAATAAGCAGCAAGAAATTCAGTCCACCTCAGCATTCTTGGTGACAGGATAGTGGGTGGTTTGTCTCCTGCCACAATGCCTAACAGAGGTTTGTGATCTGTGACAATGGTAAATGTTCTCCCATATAAATACTCATGGAATTTCTTGACAGCTGCAACAATTGCCAAGGCTTCCTTGTCCAGTTGGCTGTAGTTCCTCTCTGCTTTGGTCAAGGTGCGAGAGTAAAATGCAATAGGAGCTTCCCTCCGCTGGGAAGCCTGTGGCTCAAACCCCCACTCCAAAGGGGATGCATCACAAGTCAGTACAACAGGCAAATTCTCAGAGAACTGTATCAGTACAGCATCAGACGTGATTAGTCTTTTAATATTGTTAAATGCAGATTGTTCTTTTCTGCCCCAGACCCACGCAGACTTTTTGTCTAATAATCTGTGCAGTGGTTCTGCAATGGTTGCCTTCTGAGGTAGGAACATGTGATAAAAGTTAATGAGTCCAAGGAAGGCTTGCAAATCTGTTTTACATTTTGGTCTAGGGGCTTCTTTGATTGCCTGAACCTTGGCATCTGTGGGGTGGATACCATGCTTGTCAATCATATAGCCCAAGAACTCAACCTTGTCAGTTCTAAGAGTGCATTTTTCCTTGACTTTTAACCCGCTTTTTGAATCTGGTAAGGACTTCTCTGAGTCTCTCTTGTAACTGAGTGTCATTTTCAGCAGAGATTAACACATCATCAAAGTAAGGTACTACCCCTGGCAGTCCTTGGAGCATCCTTTCCATAAGGCTTTGGAAGATGCCTGGTGCCACGCTTACTCCAAACTGTAACCTTTTACATTTGAAAGCACCTCTATGAGTCACAATGGTTTGGGCCTCTGCAGTGGCATCATCAACTGTTAATTGTTGATATGCCTGGGCCAGATCCAATTTGGCAAAGACTGTACCCTGCCAAGTGAATGTAGTAAATGATGCACCACTGGAACTGGATATGCGCTCTGTTGAAGCGCATGGTTCAATGTCCCCTTATAGTCTCCACAGATTCTCACTGACCCATCAGTCTTGACTGGTGTGACTATGGGTGTCTCCCACCTGGAGTGGTCAGTGGGCTCTAAAACTCCTTGAGCTATTAGTTTATCTAATTGTGCATCAATTTTTCCTTTAAGGCAAATGGGACCCTTCTGGGCTTTAAGCGAATGGGGCACCTTGGGATCTAGATTGAAAGTGATAGGGGTCCCCATATACTTGCCCAATCCGTCGCTGAAGACCTCTGGAAACTCAGACTTCAAGGCCTCCTCCCATTCAGTGTTGCTCACGTGATTGATGCCAGTCACCTCGATGCCTAGTGGATTGAACCACTCAAGTCCCAGCAAGCTTGGGCGATCCTTGTCCACGATGGTCAGGGGCAAGCGTTTGGTGTGGCCTTTGAACTTCACATTGAATTCTCTTGTTCCAACTACTGGAATCTTGTTCCCTTGGTAGTCTTTAAGAGTCAGTGCTTGCTTCTTGAAATGCTTCTTCTGAATGTTTGGGAGTAGTCTGTGAATAGTGTCCCATGACACCATAGATAAATATGAGCCTGAGTCCACTTCCATTTGGCAAGGCCTTCCTTCAATTAGTACCTTGACATGCACTTTTCTGTTATTGATAGAAGAAGAATGACCAATAGTTACTGTCTGATGAGTTTCATTCTTCCCCTTTGCTTCTGTGCTGCCCCATTTTCTCACTGAGGTTGTTGGGCTTGAATTCTTTGTCAGGAAACTTCCTTCTGTTGGGTGGAGTTCTGGATGATTTGCAGACTCTTGCTAGGTGTCCTCTTTTTTCACAATGGAGGCAGATGGTATCTAGGAACTTGCATTCAGTGCGGGGTGGCTTCCCCACAACCTCTGCAGTAGAAATCTTGCCTCTTTCTTCCCAGGTCTTTCTTTTTCCACTCCATTCTGAGTCTATAAATTCCTTCCTCCACCTCACTACAGTCTGACTCAGAATCTATTTGCTCACAATGAGTTTTTGTGGACTTTTCCACATCAGGATGGCTTGTGGCCTTGTTAATTTTCTTCATGGCTGCTGCTGGGGACTTGGTAGCTTCTGCTGAAGAGGCCTCTTCTATTGCTTCCTTCATCGTGATCTTAGGTCTTAGTAATAACTTGCTCTGAAGCACCTTGTCTTTAAGGCCCAGAACAATCGATCGCGCATGGCCTCTTCTAAATTGTTAAATTCACATGCACCCCCAATGTCTCTTAAACTTGCCACGAAGTTGTTTACGTTTTCGCTTTCCCCTTGATTCCGATGGTAAAACTCGTGTCTCTTAATGAGGCACGATACTTGTGGGGCATAATGGGCTCTTAACAACTTTTCTAAGTCAGGCCATTCCATTACCTTCACGTCTGCAGCTCCCACCAATGCCTTCGCCATCATGAAAACTGCCGGACCACAGTGTGTGAGAAAGACCGCCCTCTTCCGCTTCTCGGAAATGTCGGCAAGATCGTTTCCTTCCAGATACATTTGGAAACGATCTGCATACGTCTCCCAGTCTTCTGCCATCGGATCGAATGGGGCTGGGGGGGTGTTCAGCGCAGCCATCTCCCTCTTCTTCTGTTCCGCGTTGCCTTCTTCTTCAGGGAGATCTCACCCTCGTTGCCAGTATTAAGTTTTCATGAAGAGACAGACGCGGAGTGCTTCAAGCTCTTTGTTTATTAGTGACTACAGCTCAGAACGAACCCACTTTGGCTGGGCTGTGGCTGCTACTTATAGCCAGCAGCCGCAGTTGCCAGCCAATCAGAGTGCAGGGTTTTCCACTTTTAAACCAATCATTTCTTACATTTTACAAGAACAGTTCAAACTAAACCAATGACTTTAAACCTGCATACATAACAAAATCTCTTCAGGAAACAAAACCCACATTGCTTGGCTATATTCTCTCTCTCTCTCTCTCTCTCTCTCTCTCCTGTCTCTCTCTCTCTCTCTGTTTCCCCCTCCCTCTCTCTCTGTTTCCCCCTCCCTCCCTCTCTCTCCCTCTCCCTTTCCTTTTCCCTCTCCTTTCCCCTCTCCTTCCCGCTCCCCCCTCTCCCTCCCTCTGTCTTTCCACACACACATACAAACATATATGTTTGTGTATATACACATATACACAAAATGATCCCTTTATCTATTTACACACTATCCAAAATGGCTATTCCAGCCATGCTTGCTCAAAATTGTAGGGAATTCAACCATTTCCAAAAGATTTAAGTCTGAAATGAGTGGACAGGCCTTGCCAGCAAAAGGGACACCGGAAGGGGAATAAATATAGTCTTTATTTGTACTGCCACCTGCTACACATTTCAACACACGCTAATTTCTTCTCACATTTCAAGATATTTGTTCTTTATTGTAAATGTCATAAGCAGCAACTGAAGAAGGAGGGGGAAGATGAACATTTTGTAATTCCTGAAAGGTTAATTGCACTATTTATAGATCTGGCAGGAGAGAAAAAACTCCGTCAGCTTGACCCAATGGGGTCAACATAGTAATAGCAACCTAAATGGAGCTCTGACCAGTCATGAATTACTGTCTGATACGAAGAACACTGACAGTTCAATCACAGCACTGTTTCAATAGAGAACTCTATATATTTAAAGCGCTGATACTGTTTTCCCTCTAAATGACAGTCTTGACAGATGGGCCGAAAGCACTGCAGACGTTTGAACAAGGAAATAGAGAGGGAGCCTGCTGGAACCAGGGCTTCATGCAGCCATCCGCGAATGATGAATAGAGTGTGATTGTGTCTGACAGGTAGTAATATAACTATTCATTCACCACAGAACACCTGGAGCACACTATATTAAATGGTACAAGATGGAGAGATTCTGTGACAGGAATAGGAAGTGTGAGTCCCACGCTGACTCTAGGTACCACAATACAAAGGGTCAGAGGGTAAGTCATAGAAGCTGCCTCAGCAAAGACTGTAATTAAATTATTTGCTCACTAAAGTGTTTCTAATGCCTCACAACCATGTTGCTAGGATCCTTATTTCTGCAGGGCTACCCAGATGGTTGGAAAAAACACAAACCCCAGGCCTTTTGGGGTAAGGGCGAAGAAGAAAATATGTTCCTAAGGGTGTTTTTTTTTACAAGGGATATTAGAGTCTTCTTTTACTTCATTTTACTTCTAATATTTTATCCCTGGAATAGCTTCTGCTTTTTTGTTGATATTAGGAAGATTTAATTTTCATATTTAGAGATTGTTGGATTGAAGGTTTAATTACTGTATAGTGTTATGGATTACTAACCACCTTTTGTTTTAGGTATTTGTGTTCAGTTCAGTTATAATTCCATTTAGACAATGTTCTCTGCAAAGTGGAATCAACACTTTAAATCTAGCAGAGTCTCTATAATCTTACACAAATCAGGTTCATTAAAATTGATTTGCAAGTACTTTGCATACCATTGCATTTAACAGGTTGTGGTAGAAACCTACTGTTGTACTAAACACAGAATGAATAACAGGATGTATCAGAGAGTGCTCTTAGCTAGGGACTGACTCAATAAATTCAGTTTACCAAACCAGTAAATTTCTTGCTAGTTTATTGTTAGGACATTGTAAATGATTTGAAAGGACATCAGCCAAATTACCTGACACAAGGGAATCCTTCCTTGGAATATTGATGGTGTCACATTTTTCTACTATCTAGTAGCCTTTTCATTAGATCAGCAGTACAGAATGTATGTTTTGAGTAAGTAATCCCATCAAATTAAATAAAGATGAAAAAGTTGTGAGTAAAAAAACCAGCTTTTATTTTTTATGTATTTAGTTTCATATTTATTTTTTGTTTAATATAATAGTAACACTGGAATAAATAATGGCATTTCACATAAATAATGGGAATGCATTGCAAGAATGAAAACAGTTGTATATCTTCATGTTCCTACAACATTTACAGTGCTGTAAAGCTGAGGTGATTTATTTCTAGTTCACCTTTTATGAAGTTGAAATATTAAAGTTTAGGAGTGGCTGCAGCAAAGGTGATTGAAAAATTCAAGATAGTGGATGCAAAACATGTAAAAAAGGACAAAGCTTTGATCACTGAGTCATGATTGTCATCTTGTGTGATATATCCCCCAGCCCCATACCAGTGGCAATGATATGCTTTACTTGCTTCAACTCCTGACCTGCAAAGTGCTCCCTCTCTTTCCCTTTTCTTTTTGCGTAGAATGGGGGTGTAGGAATTTTTGTTCATGCAGATTGTGTCACATTTTGACCACCTAGTGATTTGCTCATCTTATTATAAGTGCCAACTAAAAAGACACTCCTTTGGTCTTTTTAGCTGCCAGAAAAAGGGAGTGGGGGAAAATAGTGCATTCTTTAAGTGCCTAGATAATCACCCTGGCAGCCTGAAGTTGTCAGAGTGCAAGAAAATTATTGGAGAGCATGATTGATGACTCTTGGGGATGGATGTGTCCCATTGGAGAATACACATCCCGGGAGTGTGGGGGGGAAGACCAGGGTCAAGGGGGAAATGAATGATGTATTTTAGTATCGCGCATCCAGCCAACACCAACATGTCCACTTCTAATAAATCAATTTTCTTTTCTCTGAGATGCAGCTAGAGACTTATGATTTGAATGGGGGTGGATTTGTTGGAGTCCTGACAATAAGCATTTCAGGTTGGTAAATGTGAAGACAATCACAGATTGCCTTGACATTTATTCTGAACTGTGGGGAATGAAAACTGTGGCAATATGGATGCCTCTTGTCATTAACTGCTCTCATTTTAGGTGCGGCTGAATGTAACATCTTGCTTGTATATGATTTCCATCAGTGGTACTATTCTACCAGTTCAGCCCGGTTCTGGCGTACTGATAGTGCCGAAGATCAGCTGAGACTGAACTGATTCTCTCTGACAAGCTGCTTCATGGTGCATTGTGCTTTTTCCCTTCATTGCTTCTAAAGTGTGAACCTGCCTTGTTGTTTTACTATGTGTTATCTCAAGTCTTGTCTGGCTGTTCAGCTACAGGCAGAGACTTGAGGCAACACAAATTGCCTTGATGAGAAGAATTGTTGCCACCTCAGTGCAGGAAACTGTGCTCCTCTGTGGTGTGATGCACACTAATTGAGGTGAAGAGCACTGCATTCATCTAGAAATGTTCTTAACATTTTTGTTGGATTTTAAAATGCTTATTCTTCTGGCTTAATCAGGTGTAATCCCTGGGGAGGTGCAAAAACTCACATGAAAAAGGATATTTTTTCACTACCCCATGAACATACTCCTAAACTAAATCAATCAATCAATCATTATCTATCTGTCTGTCTTCTATCTGTCTAACTATCTTATATCTTTTATCATTCTAAATTCCCAGAAGAAGCTGTTATACCAGAAAGTATAGGATAATTATAGTTTCCAATGAAAGTTTTAATTCTGTATATATTTTTTATTGTAAGAGAACAAAGTTGAGAAAATAACATCCATTTACCTTTAATATCCTCAAATGCTTTCCTGATTTTCTTACCATAAGCCCTTTATAGAATAGACTGCACAATCTTTTGCTGGCCACTTAATAAACTGAGAGTGATTAATGACCACAGTGGGCAGTTCAAGGACAATGTATCATGACAGTAACACACAAAGAGTCAGAACCAAAAGAATAGTTTCCCCCATCTAAAATAAAATGAGATTTGAGAATTTTAGAATATGAATTATCATTTTGCCCATTTCCTGCCTAAAAAAGGGTACCACATTTAATTTTTGGCACTCATGACTGAAAGGGAACTGCTTCACATCCTCATTATCCTCATCATCCTCAGATGCAGGTTACCTAGTCCTGTTTAGAGTCTACCTTTGATCACTTACATGACTATTACATTGATGAGTTTATATGCAAAAGACTAATCTAGTGACATTTGGTGATTCTCTCGGATCAGCTGCCTGCTTCAAGTATGGGAACTATCTCAGACTTCCATAAGGAATATCAGTGAGGGATGCAGAGACTAGATTGCTAGTGTTTGCCAGCAATTTCTTACGTGAAAGCAAGGGGGAAAAGGAGGAAATGCTTTTATCTATGTGGGAGCAATTATTGATTTTTTTAAAAAAAAACCACTTCTGATCCATCCAGAATAATCTCATTCAGAGATAAATACCATGGGAACTAGATATTTATCAGGGATGAGAACTGGATTATTTTATTGACAATCTTCCTGAACCATTTTGAGTACTGTTTTCTCAGGCACCTTTACAAAATAATTATGTAGATAATGGCTTTTAAATGCAGTGAGTGTCTCAACTCTGGCATGACTGAAAATCCTGGTGAAATGAAAGCTTCTGGTTGGTTTTTCCATGGGAGAATGTACACTTGACTTTCTTCTGAAATTAGTTTTGCCTGTTGCTGACTGTCAATTGCCACCTCAGTGCTCCTTTAAAATCCTCCTTACAGAATAGAATTGCAGGGCAATTTTCTCTTTTCATCTGCCTTTTCTTTTTTCTGCCACCCTTTTTATTTTCTGCACTAATTTGCTCTTAAGAAGAAGATTAAAAAGACTTTATACTGGTGAAGGTTGTCAGGGAGAAATCTTGAAATTTTAAAGTGTCCTCTTAAAATAAAAACACAGGCAGAAGAGTTTGATTCATCCTTTCATAGCACAAGAAAAATATGGAATCAGAATATCAAGATACAGCAGGTTGGCAGTCTAGTTTTAATAGTGGTTAAATTCACTATGATACCAAAAATCATTTCCCAATTCCCTGGAAGTTTTTCTCTCTCAAAATAGAAGCATTTGGCTTTTGTTTCTTGATCACAGAATGCCTTTGGATTTCTTCCATATTTTTGTTTGGTAATGATGAGTACTCACTTTGCTCTTGTTAAATGAAACAAGGTGCTCTTGTGTACATTCCTGGTGACAGATCTTTTCATCATTCCTTGGTTACCTCTGATTTTAAAAAGTCCCATTTTTTTCCACATCAAACTGAATGTCAATAGTTAAAAGTGTAAAAAGGATTTTACCACACAGCAATTAACAGTTGTCCAAAAGTGCTTTCTCTAAAAGGTTTTTAGGGTTCTTTGATTTTATTCATTTTACTGAATAGTATATCAATTATGTACTGACTGACTTCTATGTGCCTGTCATCCTCATATATTAAAATTCTTGACTTATCACATTTTTAAACAGAGCTTAGGTTTCAGTCAGTATGTTTCTGAAATACATTTATTTTTCAAAATGGCTACACTTGCTGCTTAGATAAGAGAACAGAAACCTTAATATTTGCACAAAAAGAAGTAAACAGTGGCAATCATAGTGTAAATCTGAAGAAGGAATAGTGGGTACCAATCACTATTTTAGAAAATAAGATTATTCATTAGGTATACCTGAACCTCTGGGCAATTTACAGTTGAATTACTATTATGAAGCATTATAAAATGGACTGATATATTAAGTACAGCCTCAAGCCAGTTTGAAAGTTATTTCAATACCAAGTGGACCTTTTCCCCAGATGCTTCTACATATTATGGAAGTTGCCTTGATTATGGTTCTGCTGTCTTTTATATTTTAACTTCTGCTTTGACTGCTTTTGTCTTTTCTACATGCATTCATTTATAATTTAACTCTATGAAACCATGGGGGGCTTTCCCCCCCAACAAAAATCACGGTAGAAATCATTAGAAGTATCAATGTCTTTAAATAAGAGAAATGGAAAAAAACTATCTGCAGCTGATACAGCTGGAGTATTTAAGAAGCAGCCACTCCTTGTGCTTTTAACATTCTTTGCTTTCTTGAAAATTTCAATACAATTATAATGAAGATATTGAAAATTTAAATGGTAGTAATCTTTAGAATGACAAAGCAAAAATTCATTCTCCAACTACATGCAATACTAATATGTGACAGAAGCAACTTTTTATCTATGACAAGACAGAAAGGTTCAAAATCCTAGAGCAGCCATTAAGCAACCTGCCCAGAGCATCAAAGAAAAGTGTCCACTGGGTAGTTGTGATGACCTTGAAATGATACTAAGAAACACAGCAAACACACAATTTGTTTAATCTTATTTAAGAGGTGAGGAATGCAGGTTGTTTCCAGCTTGATCTTTTTGTATCTGAAGCCAGATTCTCTCCTGAAATCTGGGATAAATATTCCCATATAAAAGAAATGATCATGCAGGGATCATACACACTTGTGAAGAATAAATAATACCATGCTAATATATGGCATTTTATCATTAAAGTATTGATAATTTACCTTTGCTTTCTCTATAAAATACCTCAAGGCAACTAACTTCTGTTTATAAATAGTTTATAATACAAAAAAGTACAGGGCTTGGTTAAGTTCATATGAAAAAAAAACCCTATCCTTGGGATATACTTGGATATATTCTATATCCCAATCATCAAACCTTAGTTTTGTAGGAGTTGCAATTTTACTGTTATAGATCCCTGTAATTAGTAAAGACATATAGTTTAGGTAATTCTAACTGCACACCTTGCTCCTAATAATAGGTTCCCAAATAATTACTAACTGTAAAATCTCCTTTGGGCTGAGCCAAATTCCTGGGGACTTCATGGGTGCAACTATGCAATTTTCTTGACAACAGTAGGAGTAATTTGTAATTGTCTTTTGCATTTTGCCAGGCTGCTTTTTTTTTTCAACTTCCTAATCCAGCCAAAAATCCTCTATTTTCTGGGTGTTTTATCAGGCCCAACTTTGCTTAGATGCAAAACCTAGAGAGATGCCATCTGTTCTCAAGTCCCTGCATGAGACAATATCCTACTTTAGAATAAAATGTTGCTTAGACTCCTAGGTGAGCATGTGAAGATTGAAGAAAGTTTGTATTTTTTTAAAAAGATAATGTTTTCCATTGTATGTTATAGCTATTTGCCTACCATAGCCCTTTACTGCGTTCTTGATATATTTACTTGTGTTTCTAATGATGCTATAATGAAATGATCATTATATGTAATCCCTGGTCAGAGAATCAGCCTATCCACTTTGCATATGAAGAATTTTTATCCTTTTCCAGTAAAGCAAGCACACCGCCTAGCCAGTAACTTGTATTCTATATTTACCCGCATGGACAGCTAATAAGAGCCTGTTCCAACAATCCATAATCAGCTCATTAGCATTCTGCTCATGCAAGGAAGTGTGAGTACAATTTTCAATGGCCTAATGTGACAGGTAATCATAAATTAGTATTTGCTTTAAAACAACACTGGATTACACAGCCTGAATACTTAAGGAGAATGACTCAGTGAGGAAAGCAGCTCAGTAATGAAGTGGAAGCTCATTAAACAGATGCTGTCTCCTTCAGCAAACTACACACAAGCAGCAAACAAAAACCAAATGGAAATGTTTCAGCAAAACATTACAGTCAACCAGAACAAGTTCAGGTTCATTTGTTGTGTTACTATCTACAAGAATTAGTCACAGTAATAATTAAATAGTTGCTTGCTAATTTATCATTTTACATTTGCTAATACGTTTGCATAATGTGTATAGTTTTCCCCAACCCCCTAACATTGCTTGGATTGTATTAAAACCATTATTTTTAATATTTTTTGTGATTCCTTGGAAACACTGGGCTATTGCAAGACTTTTCAAAACTGTCCAGCATTTGGCCAGCAATTGTAATTTCTTTTCTATTTTAAAACACCTTTTTTCTGATTTGCCTTTTAGATCTCTGCATGGTTGCTAATAGCTGTGAAATTAAACTAAAAGGCTTTGGAACATGTTATTTATCTACATGCTGGAGAATTCAGATAAAAATGATATGTTATTAAGAGGCTTCTTTAATGAAGACATTACCAATAAGTTGCATTTATTTACATACATTTGCCTCTTTTTAAACTACTAATGCAAACAGTATAAACAGTTGTACAATGCAACCTAACCTTAAAGCAAGATTAAAAAATAAATAATGAATGTATTTTTATCATTCTTATTTAGATTTTTATAGCCTCCCCACTCCAAAAAAAATCTGTAGCCAACTGAAGAAAAATTCTCTAACTAAATAATTAACCATTAAAAATAAGTAAATAAAAGAAAAAATTAAGATCTAAAATAAAAAAAAAAGATTTATGTTGACCCACACAGAGAATTTTCATATATTAAGGACCATTAAAAAACTTATTTTAAGTCCAAAGCATACTTTTCTACTGAAGATTATCTGTATAAACATGCATACGATTCTTTGCTCAGATATTCTGTAGATTGTCTGAGCAGAATTTAGTGGAGATGGGAATGGAATTATTCAAGCAGAGATCAATATTTACATGTTAAACAAAGGCTGTTTTTCAAAGCAAAGACAGAACCTTGCACTGAACTTAGAAATATGCAGGAACAGGGAGTCAATACAGTCTTGATAGGACAAAATGAAAGTGCCCTCGCTTTCTTTTCTTCAGCTAAGTGATAGGCAATAGCCACACCAGCAGAAGCTTTCAAAGCAGCCTTCTTAGAGTCTCATGGAAACACTTGGAATTTTACACATTACCCCAAACCTAATTATAAATGCAATGGGTATTATTTATTTATTTATTTATTTATTTATTTATTTATTTATTTATTTGGATTTATATGCTGCCCTATCTCCGGGGGGACTCGGGGTGGCTTACACAGAAACATGTACACATTATAAAACTTATTCCAAAATTTGCCCAATCCAAATTCTAAAATATTAAAATATCCCAAAATTAAAAACCCCAACCCTGCTCAATCCAGGCTGGCCTGTGAAAACAGCCAGGTCTTTAGATCATGGCGGAAGGAGCACAGGTCAGGGGCCAGACATAGCTCCAGGGGTAGTTGGTTCCAAAGGGTGGGCGCCCCACAGAGAAGGTCCTCCCCCGGGGCACGGCCAACTGACATTGCCTGGCTGACGGCACCCCCAGGAGGGCCTGCCTATGGGAGCGTACCGGGCGATTGGACCTCGATGCTGGTACGAGGTGCTCCTGCAAGTACCCCAGATGCAAGCCATGCAGGGCTTTATAGGTTAACACCAGCACCTTGAATCTTACACAGAGGGCAGCTGGTAACCAATGCAAACTGCGCAGGAGGGGTGTCACATGGGAGAATCGGGCCGTTCCCATCACCGCCCGCGCGGCCGCATTTTGCACCAGCTGAAGCCTCCGCATAGTCCGCAAGGGCAGTCCCAGGTAGAGAGCATTGCAGTAGTTGAGACAGGAGGCCATGAGCACATGAGTGACCATGCATAGGGAATCTTGGTCCAAATAGGGGTGCAACTGGCACACCAGGCGAACCTGGGCAAAGGTCCCCCTGGCGGCAGCTCCCACCTGCTCCTCCATATTGAGCCGTACATCCAGGAGGACACCCAAGTTGCACGCCCTATCCACGGGGGGCAACACCTCTGCCTCCATGACCAAAGATGGAATTTGTTGGATCCCAGATGCCGGTATGCACAGCCACTCAGTTTTGTCTGGATTGAGCTGGAGCCTGTTCCTCCCCATCCAGATCCGCACTGCCTCCAGACACCGGGACAGCATGGGGAGGACATTACTGAGGTGGCCCGGGGTGGAGATGTAAAGCTGAGTATCATCAGCATATTGATGATACCTCACCCCGAAACCACGGATGATCTCACTCAGCGGCTTCATGTAGATGTTGAACAGGAGGGGAGAGAGCACCGACCCCTGAGGGACCCCATATGTGAGGGGCCTCAGGGCCAACCTCTGCCCACCCATCAACACTGACTGCGTGTGCCCCGAGAGGAAGGAGGAGAACCACCGTAGAATGGTGCCTCCCACTCCCAGCTCCCAAAGGCGCCACAATAAGATACCATGGTCGATGGTATCAAAAGCCACTGAGAGATCTAATATAGGACTAGGACAGAGGAACATCCCCTGTCCCAAGCCCTCCAGACATCATCAATCAGTGCGACCAATGCCATCTCCATGCTGTAACCCAGCCTGAAGCCTGATTGAAATGGATCTAAGTACTCGGTTTCCTCCAGGAAAGCTGGGAGCTGTTGAGCCATCACGCTCTCAACAACGTTCGCTGGAAAGCAAAGGTTGGAGACAGGACGAAAGTTGTTTAAACTGGCTTGGTCCAAGGCAGGCTTCTTGAGAAGGGGCCTCACCACCGCCTCTTTCAAGGCAGTAGGGAAGACCCCCTCGTGCAACAAAGCGTTGGTAACTGCCTGGAGCCAGCCACGTGTACCCTCCCGGGCGGCATATACCAGCCAGGAGGGACACGGGTCCAATAAACATGTGGAGGCACACAGCCGCCGCATAATCCTGTCCACCACATCTGAGGTTACAGGGTCAAACTCCTCCCAGATAATATCGACAAGACTCAAAAAGAGCTTGAAAATAATCCTTTTGTTTCATTGGAATGGTTTTGTTTCTTGCCTATGTGTTTTGTTTCAATAGAAAAAAAAGCAAAGGAACAAGTGCACAAGGTAATACTTCTTTTGAGATGTCTACCTGTACATAGCTGAATATATAATCTAATTATTGGCTACCTGTGTTGGTTTAAACTGTCATTATTCTTGTGGTTTTGCACCTCCATGTTAATTAGTCATATTTGGGTTCATAAATCAATATGAAAAAGGGAATGATTTACATACTTTTACTATTTTGCCCTCTTGAAGGAAGGTCAAAGACAACAGAACTGGCAGCTAAGAAAAAATATCCCTATATTGGGAAAGGTTCAGACTGTTCTGATAATGACAAAACACATGGTACAAAATGTCTTTAAGACAGCTGTCAAAGATCAGGGTTGAACCTTTCTAAAAGGAAGGAAGGAGGAAAAGAAGGAAGGAGAGAGGGAGGGACAGAGGGGAAGAAGGAGGGAAGGAAGGAAAGAAGGAACAGAATTATATATAATCAGAATCCAATGATTTTTCTCATTTTGTAACAGATTTATTTGAAAGTCAGTAGTAATCAGTAGTAAATCGATAGTCCAGAAATGTTATTGAATGCCCATTAGAAATTGTATGAATAATTCAGTGCTTTCCTCTTGACTTTCAGTTTCACCTATTTTTATTATGCTTGCAGTATGGTACTTTTACAACTGAAATTTTTACTCTCCCTTGTTATTAAAATTCTTTTTGAATATTAGACTAGAAGTTTGGAATTTGTTGATTCCAAGTTCTGAATTAATAAACATATGATTACCAGGTATCATATTGTTCTCCAATTTCTTTGTCTTCTACTGTCTCTTGATATTGCTACATCAATTATCTATCTATTTTTCTTTTCATCCACAGTTACATCTGGTGTATTATGAGTCAAGATTTTATCAGTTTGTATTCAGGAATTATTATTATAATCTTCATTAGAGATTTTTTTCAGTACAGCTACCTCTGACTGATTCATAATGCAAACACATCCTCCTGATGGTTTTGCTATAGTATATTCCTTCATAACTTTATTCTTATTGAGAACTGGACTTTTAGAAGGAGTGGGATGGAGAATTGGAAGGAGTTATGTCTCTTTTAGTCTACTGGATTATACCAGTCTTACTGGTGGCAGTGTCTTCAAACTGCAGATCCAGTTTTCCAAAAGTTTATTTATCATATTACACCTTCCCATTTCCTTTAATAGGGAAAAGTTGTGGTTGTCCTCCATTTATTCTTTTTGATGTTAATATTAGTCATATTAAATATGGAGTTTTATTACAACTACTTGTTTATTTTATTTATTATTTTATTTTATTATGAGATTTATATGCCACCCTATCTCCCTAAGGACTCAGAGCAGCTTACAATACTAAAAAACACCACAATATAAACATTAAAAATCAATTAAACCAGAATCTCATAAATCGGTTAAAAATTTAAAACTACCGCTAAAAAGAAGTGTTGAAAGAAGTGTATATACTTCTGGATATGCATTAATGATTCCTTAAAAGAAACTTGAAATGTTCATTTTTAGTGCTATACTTATGATTTTTGATAGTTGATAGTGTGTTAAGTGTTCTATTTTCTTCCTCAGGATTCCTTTTCAAGGTTTTCTACTTTGTTTCAGACTTTAGCTTCTATCCAAGTCCTAGGTTACAGGTTATTGGAATTATAACAGCAAATATATGGACATTAATAAGTAATATTGTTTTTTTCCAACACAAGTTTTCTGGTAGTAATGACATGGCCTCTTTTTTTGTTATTGATCATTTGCTAAAATACTGGCATGAGGTAAATAACCTAGAGTCAACAAATTAAACAAACATGAAACTCTGTGGAATGAATAAATGAATGAGTGAATGTAGATACCTAAATAGAGTGCCACTTTAGTTAAAGGCAAATGTAATATACATTTTAAGCATTCATTCAGTACTATCTATGCCTGAGGGTATATATTTTATAACACACATAACAATAAAGAATGGTTTTAATTAAGCAAAAAATGTCACATATCATATGCAACCCTTCTAAGAGAAACACTTAGCAGCTTAATCTAAGCTTCACACACCAGTGCCTAACAACTGTGTAGGCTTAAAATTTAGATGAGGCCTTTCTGTCACTAAGAGCACAACATTCTTTGCCTTCATTTGATGTCAATGTACATCATCTTCAAGGCTATAGACTTTCTTTTTTAAAGTTCTTGACCTTTTGGCTCCCTGCTTCACACTAATGATTACTGCCTTCATTAAGCACAAAGAAATCTACCATTGGCTTCCTTTCACCCGCTTCCCAACCCCTCCCTTTATGATTTGTAGCTCTTTATGTCTGGCACAGCAACTTTTTTGTACTTATCAGGCAATTTGCTTGTCCAAATACAAATCCTTGCCAAGGTGACTAAAACAATACACACTTTCTTGTCTCACAATGGCTGCAGTAAGAGCAGTTGCATTCTTTATAAATATAAATATTACTGAATATACATCACCTGTATCTCTGGCACTGCCTATTGAATATATTTAAAAGAAGAATAATCAGGTATCTGTACCCATTCTCTTAAAAAAAGCGGTGTGCTAAGAAATTCAAGAAAAAAGGAAATTGGGTTGAAAATACAAAAGACACCTGGCCTTATACTTAAACTATTTAAACTTAAGCTTTCTTTTGCCTCTCCCACTTTTCAACTGTTTACCTATATCCTCTTTGACCAGGCATTTATGAGGCAGCTCTAATGAATTAGATATACATATATACATTTAATTAATCCTCTGGTTCTCGGTAAGAAATGGAAACAAGAACTACATTTTCTCATAAGCCCACAAGACACAGCAGCTTCTGGTCATCACTTGGAGAGCAAATATCTAGGAGTGGTTTAAGCCTGCAAAATCCAATTTATACAGGCTCAAATTATGTAGTTGATGTTACTGCAAAGGTTTGAGATTTCTTGCTTTGGACTGTATGCTTATAAATCTTATTCAAATATTAGATTTCTGTTAAGTTTGCATGAAGAGACAGATGCGGAGTGCTTCAAGCTCTTGTTTATTAGTGACTACAGCTCAGAACGAATCCACTTTGGCTGGGCTGCGGCTGCTACTTATAGCCAGCAGCCGCAGTTGCCAGCCAATCAGAGTGCAGGGTTTTCCGCACTTTTAAACCAATCATTTCTTACATTTTACAAGAACAGTTCAAACTAAACCAATGACTTTAAACCTGCATACATAACAACCCTCCCCACTAGGTTCAGTCCATACTCAAACCCCAGCCTATCTAACGTATTCTTTTAAATAGGTGGGGCTCTTACGTAATGCGTTGAGACCTACGTGGTTCAGATGTTTTAAGGTTCTCACCTTGTGAGGAGGAAATGTGTCTGCTGACATTTCCTTACTAGGACTTGTAGTAATGGTAGAACCTGTTTGGTTACTACAACCTGGTCTCTCCTCCCAATCCATCTCCAACCCAATGTCAGCACCTAAATCAGGTAATGATGTGCAATCTTCCATTTGTGAAAATGGTTGTTGGTATTGTGACAGGTTTTGGGATGGTTCCTGTCGTGTTAGCTCGTTACACATGGGGTTGATTCTTGCTTGTTCATTACACTCATGATCCTCCCCTTCCCCCCTAGAAGAGGCATAGGTATGGGAACCAGAGAGGAGCAAAAGCGATGCTCCTGAGGCAATCTGGATCTTAACTGATCAATGTGCCTGCTCCAGAGGACACCATCCTCCGTTTGTACCCTGTAAGACCTGGGGCCTGTGATTTAGGTTATCTCAGCAGGAATCCATGAAGGTTCACCCATAAGGTTCTTAGCATAAACAGAATCACCCACACTGAACATGCGAACTTTGCTAGTGGAATCTAGTGGTGCGTTGGGTGCGTAAGTGAGATGAAGGCGATCAAGGGGAGACCTGAGTTTCCTACCCATCAACAGCTGGGGGACAAATTAGTTGAGGAGTTGGGAGTGATATGCTGAACACTGAGAAGTTTTTCAACTTTCTCAGTGATGTCCCCTGGACCCAATTGCTGAAGTTTTTCCTTGGTAAATCGTACCATACGTTCAGCCCGGCCGTTAGCCGAAGGATGCCCAGGGGCTGTCAGGGCATGTCTGATAACCTGCTGTGCTAGATATGATTCAAAAAGGTTGGATGTAAATTGAGGACCATTGTCAGAAACAAGCACATCAGGTAACCGTGAGTTACAAAAGCTTTTAAGCTGTTTGATGACAGCTTCAGTTGTGGTGGATGCCATAGGGATAACCTCTAGCCATTTGGAATATGCATCAACTATAATAAGGAAAGTGTGCCCTCTGGTAGGGCCAGCAAAATCAATGTGAATCCTGGACCATGGGCCCCTAGGACATTCCCATTCCTGTGTGGGGGCTGAGAGGTGGGGCAGGCCTGACTACCTGACAGTTGGGACAAGATGCAACCCAGTTTTCAACCATTTTGTCAATACCTGGCCACCATACATAACTCCTGGCCAATCCCTTCATTCTGACAATACCTGGATGACCCTCATGTAACATTTCCAAAACCTCTTTTTGCAGTTTTGTAGGAATAACCACCCTGTTACCCCACAAAATACATCCTCTTAATACAGATAATTCAGTTTGCCTGGATTAAAAGGTTGGGCAAGTTGAGGTAGATCTTGAAGAGGCCAACCTTTCTTAATCCAGCCTATAACAGGAGCCAATAAGTGTCTTTGGCAGTCTCTCTGGCAATTTCAGCAGCGTGTACTGGAAGCTTGGCAACAGTTTCTAGGAAAAAGGTGTAAGTCTCAGGAGCAAAGTCCTCAGTGTGAGAAGGAAGTGGGCAGCGACTCAAAGCATCTGCATGCCCAATGTCTTTGCCAGGCCTGTGGATGAGTTTGTATGAATAAGCAGCAAGAAATTCAGTCCACCTCAGCATTCTTGGTGACAGGATAGTGGGTGTAGGTTTGTCTCCTGCCACAATGCCTAACAGAGGTTTGTGATCTGTGACAATGGTAAATGTTCTCCCATATAAATACTCATGGAATTTCTTGACAGCTGCAACAATTGCCAAGGCTTCCTTGTCCAGTTGGCTGTAGTTCCTCTCTGCTTTGGTCAAGGTGCGAGTAAAATGCAATAGGAGCTTCCCTCCCGCTGGGAAGCCTGTGGCTCAAACCCCCACTCCAAAGGGGATGCATCACAAGTCAGTACAACAGGCAAATTCTCAGAGAACTGTATCAGTACAGCATCAGACGTGATTAGTCTTTTAATATTGTTAAATGCAGATTGTTCTTTTCTGCCCCAGACCCACGCAGACTTTTGTCTAATAATCTGTGCAGTGGTTCTGCAATGGTTGCCTTCTGAGGTAGGAACATGTGATAAAAGTTAATGAGTCCAAGGAAGGCTTGCAAATCTGTTTTACATTTTGGTCTAGGGGCTTCTTTGATTGCCTGAACCTTGGCATCTGTGGGGTGGATACCATGCTTGTCAATCATATAGCCCAAGAACTCAACCTTGTCAGTTCTAAGAGTGCATTTTTCTTCCTTGACTTTTAACCCGCTTTTTGAATCTGGTAAGGACTTCTCTGAGTCTCTCTTGTAACTGAGTGTCATTTTCAGCAGAGATTAACACATCATCAAAGTAAGGTACCCCTGGCAGTCCTTGGAGCATCCTTTCCATAAGGCTTTGGAAGATGCCTGGTGCCACGCTTACTCCAAACTGTAACCTTTTACATTTGAAAGCACCTCTATGAGTCACAATGGTTTGGGCCTCTGCAGTGGCATCATCAACTGTTAATTGTTGATATGCCTGGGCCAGATCCAATTTGGCAAAGACTGTACCCCTGCCAAGTGAATGTAGTAAATGATGCACCACTGGAACTGGATATGCGCTCTGTTGAAGCGCATGGTTCAATGTCCCCTTATAGTCTCCACAGATTCTCACTGACCCATCAGTCTTGACTGGTGTGACTATGGGTGTCTCCCACCTGGAGTGGTCAGTGGGCTCTAAAACTCCTTGAGCTATTAGTTTATCTAATTGTGCATCAATTTTTCCCTTTAAGGCAAATGGGACCCTTCTGGGCTTTAAAGAATTGGGGCACCTTGGGATCTAGGTTGAAAGTGATAGGGGTCCCCATATACTTGCCCAATCCTTCGCTGAAGACCTCTGGAAACTCAGACTTCAAGGCCTCCTCCCATTCAGTGTTGCTCACGTGATTGATGCCAGTCACCTCGATGCCTAGTGGATTGAACCACTCAAGTCCCAGCAAGCTTGGGCGATCCTTGTCCACGATGGTCAGGGGCAAGCGTTTGGTGTGGCCTTTGAACTTCACGTTGAATTCTCTTGTTCCAACTACTGGAATCTTGTTCCCTTGGTAGTCTTTAAGAGTCAGTGCTTGCTTCTTGAAATGCTTCTTCTGAATGTTTGGGAGTAGTCTGTGAATAGTGTCCCATGACACCATAGATAAATATGAGCCTGAGTCCACTTCCATTTGGCAAGGCCTTCCTTCAATTAGTACCTTGACATGCACTTTTCTGTTATTGATAGAAGAAGAATGACCAATAGTTACTGTCTGATGAGTTTCATTCTTCCCTTTGCTTCTGTGCTGCCCCATTTTCTCACTGAGGTTGTTGGGCTTGAATTCTTTGTCAGGAAACTTCCTTCTGTTGGGTGGTGTTCTGGATGATTTGCAGACTCTTGCTAGGTGTCCTCTTTTTTTACAACGGAGGCAGATGGTATCTAGGAACTTGCATTCAGTCGGGGTGGCTTCCCCACAACCTCTGCAGTAGAAATCTTGCCTCTTTCTTCCCAGGTCTGTCTTTTTCCTCTCCATTCTGAGTCTATAAATTCCTTCCTCCACCTCACTACAGTCTGACTCAGAATCTATTTGCTCACAATGAGTTGTTGTGGACTTTTCCACATCAGGATGGCTTGTGGCCTTGTTAATTTTCTTCATGGCTGCTGCTGGGACTTGGTAGCTTCTGCTGAAGAGGCCTCTTCTATTGCTTCCTTCAGCGTGATCTTAGGTCTTTCTCTGCTCTGCTTGTCTTTAAGGCCCAGAACAAATCGATCATGCCTCTCTAAATTGTTAAATTCACATGCACCCCAATGTCTCTTAAACTTGCCAAGTCATTTACGTTTGCTTTCCCTTGATCCCGACGGTAAAACTCGTGTCTCTTAATGAGGCCGATACTTGTAGTAATGGGCTCTTAACAACTTTTCTAAGTCAGGCCATTCCATTACCTTCCGTCTGCAGCTCCGCCAATGCCTTCGCCATCTTGAAAACTGCGGACCGCAGTGCGAGACCGCCCTCTTCCGCTTCTCGAGAAATGTCGGCAAGATCGTTTCCTTCCAGATACATTTGGAAGCGATCTGCATCGTCTCCCAGTCTTCTGCCGTCGGATCGAACTGGGCTGGGGGGTGTTCAGCGCAGCCATCTCTCTGTTCGCGTTGCCTTCTTCAGGAGATCCCACCTTCGTCACCAGTGTTAAGTTTGCATGAAGAGACAGCGAGTGCTTCAAGCTCTTTGTTTATTAGTGACTACAGCTCAGAACGAACCCACTTTGGCTGGGCTGCGGCTGCTACTTATAGCCAGCAGCCGCAGTTGCCAGCCAATCAGAGTGCAGGGTTTTCCCGCACTTTTTAAACCAATCATTTCTGACATTTTACAAGAACAGTTCAAACTAAACCAATGACATTCAAACCTGCATACATAACAATTTCCACATCAATTGCCAGAATGTTAGAGGTAGTATATTTTTGCTTTAAGATTATCAAAGAGTAGTGTAATCCCCACTCTACCATGAGGGATAGTCTCTTTGTGTATGTTTAAAAAAGTAAAACAGTTTAATAATATATATTAGCAATCACTTCCAGGGATAGTATCTATACCTGTTAAGTAAACTTTAAAATATTTTCATTTTTAATACAAAGTATCACATATCTTTTAAAAATACTCTGTCTTTGGCAGTAGTTGCTTATTGCCAAAAATTATGGAAAGTATGAATTATTATTAACTAAATCATCTTTGCAAACCTCACATAATTTTTTCTTTCAAGGATATGATGAGTATACATGTGAGCACAGCTTTATAGAGGGTAGAGGGTAGAACAAAATTTGCCATTAGCAGGAAAAGTTCCATTTTCTTTTATTATCGTTATCAAATGCAAAAACTAGGATTCAGATAGAAAAGTTTAATGGGCAAAATGTCAGAAGGTGAATCCAGGAAGTTATTCCAAAAGAAAGAGTCAGTATTTACTGACTTCTGGTAGAAGCTCGTATAAATTTCTCATAGACAAATGGAATTAAGGGAGAAAGAGAGTTTTTCTTTGTACACACACACAATTGCTGCATATTTAAATTCATTTAAATGCATTTTTAAATGAAAGTTAATCAACAATGGGAGTGGGAATGATACATCAGCTATGTAGTTATGAACACTGATGAAAAGATCTTAACTAGCAAAACCATACAATGCAATACACAGTAAACTAAGGGTAACAATATTATAATCTGTTAGCCTGTTTTATAACACATTCTCTCTTATGTGGTGCATTGTGTTCCTCTATTTTGGTTGCATTATTCTTTGAATTTCTTTTCTGGTTTCTCGAGTCAGGTGACATTTTATACATATTCACACATAGGCTATATATTGCACTTTTACTCTTAAACTAAATTGAACATTAATTATTTGCATTTGACTTATTTCTTATATTCTTCTACATAGTAGAATTTATAGAGAAAACAAAGAGAAGGATTTTAATTCTTTCCCTTCCACCATTAGACAGTAATGTTTCCTTCTGGTTGACTTCATGGAAAAAACACGAGAGTGGTTTTCCATAGCCTTTTTCTGGAATTTTTTATATTTTCCAGTTTAGAATACAGCTTCCATTCAAATGTTAAATGTTACATATACTTGTAGAGTGTCAGATTCTAAGACTCAGGAATTAAAAAAAATAACTAAAAGGCATTTTATTTTTATATCTACTTACAATGTACTTTTATCCTTAGTAATTCTTTATGCATATTGTATCACTTGAATTTTTATATTTGTCCTCTAATGGAATTACAGTATATTCTGGTAAATTAGGAGCGACTTCAAGATTTAAGCATGAACAGAAATAGCCAAAGATACCAAAGATGTAATCTGCAGAAAGATAACATCAGTTGCTTCCTCTGACATTTACTTCAATGCTGCCCTTTTCTGCCTTCAAAAGAAAAAGGAAATAAAAACTGTGGAATAAATACTATCTAGTTCTTCTTTATGATCCTGCTGAACTTTACAGATGAAGTCACAATTAAAGAATGATCAGCTACATCTTAGGTTTGTACTCCTAAAAGGGTGTGATGATTTAGGAATGACATTTATGTCATAGAATTCCATGCTGGAAATCCAGCAAAGCCTGACAATTTAATAATAACAACAAAAAAGTTAATGCTAGGAATAAATTAAACTCACAGTTAACCCATTAAACTCACAGTACGAGGGTAAAATGGTCTTTCTTGATGAAATGAAGTTTTTAAAAAATATTTTTGCTAGATGTTCTGAATGTAAATTAGTATTTATTATGATTAATCCATTATGCAACACTTGACTTGCAGACACTTAAAATTCATACCTTAGAAAAGGATCTCAAATACTGTATGTCACTTTTGCTTATCTTATGTTGGAATGTGTTAAGTTTGCATGAAGAGTCAGACGCGGAGTGCTTCAGTGAAGAGTTTATTAGTGACTACACCTCATAACAGACCCGATTTGGCTGGGCTGCGGCTGCTACTTATAGCCAGCAGCTGCAGTTGCCAGCCAATCAGAGTGCAGGGTTTTCCCGCACTTTTTAAACCAATCATTTCTGACATTTTACAAGAACAGTTCAAACTAAACCAATGACATTCAAACCTGCATACATAACACCCCTCCCCACTAGGTTCAGTCCATACTCAAACCCCAACCTATCTAATGTATTCTTTTAAATAGGTGGGGCTCTTCGTGCGTTGAGACCTTCGTGGTTCAGAAGTTTTAATGTTCTCACCCAGTGAGAGAGGAAATGTGTCTGTTGACATTTCCCTACTCAGGCTTCCAGTGAAAGAAGACCCTGTTTGATTGTTACAATCTGGTCTCTCCTCCCAACCCATCTCCAACCCAATGTCAGCACCCAGGTCTGGTAGTGATGTGCAATCTTCCACTTGTAAGGATGGATTTTGGCATTGTGACAGGTTTTGGGATGGTTCCTGTTGTAATGGCTCGTTACACATGGGGTTGATTCTTGCTTGCTGATTATCCTCATGTTCCTCCCCTCCCCCTAGAAAAGGCATTAGGTATGGGAACTAGAGAACAATTGATGTTCCTGAGGTAATCTGGATCTAAGCTGATCAGTGTGCCTGCTCCAGAGGACTCCATCCTCTGTTTGCACCCTGTAAGATTGAGGGCCTGTGATTTGAGTTATTTCAGCAGGAATCCATGAAGGTTCACCCATAAGGTTCTTAGCATAAACAGAATCACCCACACTGAACATGCGAACTTTGCTGAGTGGAATCGTGAGTGCGTAAGTGGGATGAAGGCGGTCAAGGGAAGACCTAAGTTTCCTACCCATCAACAACTCTGCTGGGGATAAGTTAGTTGATGGGTTAGGAGTGATGTGCTGAACACTAAGAAGTTTTTCAACTTTCTCAGTGATGTCCCCAGGACCCAATTGCTGAAGCTTTTCCTTGGTAAAATGTACCATGCGTTCAGCCCGGCTGTTAGCCGAAGGGTGCCCAGGGGCAGTCAGGGCATGTCTGATACCCTGTTGTGCTAGATAGGATTCAAAAGGTTGGATGTAAATTGAGGGCCATTGTCAGAGACAAGAACATCAGGTAACCCGTGGGTTACAAAAAGCTTTTTAAGTTGTGGTGGATGCCATAGGAATCACCTCTAGCCATTTGGAATATGCATCTACTATAATAAGGAAAGTGTGCCCTCTGGTAGGACCAGCAAAATCAATGTGAATCCTAGACCATGGGCTCCTAGGACATTCCCATTCCTGTGGGGGGGGCGAGAGGTGGGGCAGGCCTGACTACCTGACAGTTGGGACAAGATGCAACCCAGTTTTCAACCATTTTGTCAATACCTGGCCACCATACATAACTCCTGGCCAATCCCTTCATCCTTACAATACCTGGATGACCCTCATGTAACATTTCCAAAACCTCTTTTGCAGTTTTGCAGGAATAACCACCCTGTTACCCCACAAAATACATCCTCTTAATACAGATAATTCAGTTTGCCTGGATTTAAAAGGTTGGGCAAGGTGAGGTAGATCTTGAAAAGGCCAACCTTTCTTAATCCAGCCTATAACAGGAGCCAATAAAGTGTCTTTGGCAGTCTCTCTGGCAATTTCAGCAGCGTGTACTGGAAGCTTGGCAACAGTTTCTAGGAAAAAGGTGTGCCTCAGGTTCAAAGTCCTCAGTGTGAAACGGAAGTGGGCAGCGACTCAAAGCATCAGCATGGCCAATGTCTTTGCCAGGCTTGTGGATGAGCTTGTATGAATAAGCAGCAAGAAATTCAGTCCACCTCAGCATTCTTGGTGACAGGATAGTGGGTGTAGGTTTGTCTCCTGCCACAATGCCTAACAAAGGTTTGTGATCTGTGACAATGGTAAATGTTCTCCCATATAGATACTCATGGAATTTCTTGACAGCTGCAACAATTGCCAATGCTTCCTTGTCCAATTGGCTGTAATTCCTCTCTGCTTTGGTCAAAGTGCGAGAGTAAAATGCAATAGGGGCTTCCCTCCCACTGGGAAGCCTGTGGCTCAAACCCCCCTACTCCAAAAGCGGATGCATCACAAGTCAGTACAACAGGCAAATTCTCAGAGAACTGTATCAGTACAGCATCAGACGTGATTAGTCTTTTAATATTGTTAAATGCTGATTGTTCCTTCCTGCCCCAGACCCAAGCAGATTTTTTGTCCCGTAATCTGTGTAATGGTTCTGCAATGGTTGCCTTCTGAGGTAGGAACATGTGATAAAAGTTAATAAGTCCAAGGAAGGCTTGCAAATCTGTTTTGCATTTTGGTCTAGGGGCTTCTTTGATTGCTTGAACTTTGGCATCCGCAGGGTGGATGCCATGCTTGTCAATCATGTAGCCCAAGAACTCAACCTTGTCAGTTCTAAGAGTGCATTTTTCTTCCTTGACTTTTAACCCCGCTTTATTGAATCTGGTAAGGACTTCTCTGAGTCTCTCTTGTAATTGAGTGCCATTTTCAGCAGAGATTAACACATCATCAAAGTAAGGCACTACCCCTGGCAGTCCTTGGAGCATCCTTTCCATAAGGCTTTGGAAGATGCCTGGTGCCACGCTTACTCCAAACTTAACCTTTTACATTTGAAGGCACCTCTATGAGTCACAATGGTTTGGGCCTCTGCAGTGGCATCATCAACTGTTAGTTGTTGATATGCCTGGGCCAGATCCAATTTGGCAAAGACTGTGCCCCTGCCAAGTGAATGTAATAAATGATGCACCACTGGAACTGGATATGCGCTCTGCTGAAGCGCATGGTTCAATGTCCCCTTATAGTCTCCACAGATTCTTACTGACCCATCAGTCTTGACTGGTGTGACTATGGGTGCCTCCCACCTGGAGTGGTCAGTGGGCTCTAAAACTCCTTGAGCTATTAGTTTATCTAATTGTTCATCAATTTTCCCCTTAAGGCAAATGGGACCCTTCTGGGCTTTAAACGAATTGAGGGCACCTTGGGATCTAGGTTGAAAGTGATAGGGGTCCCCATATACTTGCCCAATCCGTCACTGAAGACCTCTGGAAACTCAGACTTCAAGGCCTCCTCCCATTCAGTGTTGCTCACGTGATTGATGCCAGTCACCTTGATGCCTAGTGGATTGAACCACTCAAGTCCCAGCAAGCTTGGGCGGTCCTTGTCCACGATGGTTAGGGGCAAACGTTTGGTGTGGCCTTTGAACTTCACGCTGAATTCTCTTGTTCCAACTACTGGAATCTTGTTCCCTTGGTAGTCTTTAAGAGTCAGTGCTTGCTTCTGGAAATGTTTCTTCTGAATGTTGGGAAGTAGCCTGTGAATAGTGTCCCATGACACCATAGATAAATAGAGCCTGAGTCCACTTCCATTTGGCAAGGCCTTCCTTCAATTAGTACCTTCACATGTACTTTTCTGCTTCTTAAGGGTGAAGAATGACCAATGGTGACTGTTTGATGAGTTTCATTCTTCCCATTTGCTTCTGTGTTGCACCCATTTTCTCACTGAAGTTGTTAGGCTTGAATTCTTTGTCAGGAAACTTCCTTCTGTGGGGTGGAGTTCTGGATGATTTGCAGACTCTTGCTAGATGACCTCTTTTTTCACAACGGAGGCAGATGGTATCAAGAAACTTGCATTCAGTGCGGGGTGGCTTCCCCACAACCTCTGCAGTAAAAATCTTGCCTCTTTCTTCCCAGGTCTTTCTTTTTCCTCTCCATTCTGAGTCTATAAATTCCTTCCTCCACCTCACTACAGTCTGACTCAGAATCTATTTGCTCGCAATGAGTTGTTGTGGACTTTTCCACATCAGGATGGTTTGGGGCCTTGTTAATTTTCTTCATGGCTGCTGCTGAGGACTTGGTGGCTTCTGCTGAGGAGGCTTCTTCTATTGCTTCCTTCAACGTGATCTTAGGTTTTAATAAAAATTTGCTCTGGAGCTCCTTGTCTTTGAGGCCTAGAACAAATCGATCACGCATGGCCTCTTCCAAGTTGTTAAACTCATGCACCCCAATGTCTCTTAAACTTGCCATGAAGTCATTAGCGTTTTCGCTTTCCCCTTGATCCCGACGGTAAAACTTGTGTCTCTTAATGAGGCACGATACTTCTGGTAATGGGCTCTTAAAAGCTTTTCTGAATCAGGCCATTCCATTACCTTCACGTCTGCAGCTCCCGCCAATGCCTTCGCCATCTTGAAGACTGCCGGACCGCAGTGCGTAAGAAAGACCGCCCTCTTCCGCTTCGGAAATGTCGGCGAGATCGTTCCCTCCAAATACATTTGGAAACGATCCGCATACGAGTCCCAGTCTTCTGCCGTCGGATTGAATGGGGCTGGGGGGGTGTTCAGCACAGCCATCTCTCTCAGCTTGTTTTCCGCTTGTCTTCTCTTCAGGAAGGATCCCACCTCGCCGCCAGTGTTAAGTTTGCATGAAGAGTCAGACGCGGAGTGCTTCAGTGAAGAGTTTATTAGTGACTACAGCTCATAACAGACCCGATTTGGCTGGGCTGCGGCTGCTACTTATAGCCAGCAGCCGTAGTTGCCAGCCAATCAGAGTGCAGGATTTTCCCGCACTTTTTAAACTAATCATTTCTGACATTTTACAAGAACAGTTCAAACTAAACCAATAACATTCAAACCTGCATACATAACAGAATGCATACTACAGAACCTGAAATCTGAACCAACATGAAGATAAAGGAAGATTTCTGGATTAGAAATATGAAAGACAGTAAAAATAGAAATTATTTTAAGGTGCAGCAAGACATGCCAGCATAAGGGAGAATGGCCATCTGACTGGAAGAGGTCAATCTACATTCCAGTACCAAAGAGACAGAGAAAAAGAGACAGAAAGAGAGGGAGAGAGTGATAAAGAGAGTTAACCGAGTGTGAAGTCACACAACATCCTTAATTGCAAAAGCTAGCAAAATATTTTTTTTCTTTTAATGATCCCGGATTGAGTGTTTACTGGTCAGATGCCCTTGCCAGATAATAACTCATTGTTGCCAATGCAGAGTTGGCAGCAGATAATAACTCATTGTGCCCTTAAACTTAAACCATAAGAAAAAACTGGGAATGGCAATGTTAAAGTATATTTCTGAAATATCCATTCCACATATCAGCTAATGTAAATTCACCTTAAAGCTCTGGAAAGGAGCATTTTCTAAAAGGAAGGAGGAGGTATACATTGAAATAACAATGACAATGTCAACAATAACAGTAATAGTTCAGTTGTATTTGGTCATGTGCTAAGGGAAATAGCAGATTCACAAGTTACATACCAGATTCACAACAGTGATCCATTTTCCTGGAAAAGGTTTACATTAAGTACACAAAACTGCATTTAATAAAAGTGCCATCATTTCATAACCAAAGAAAAATGGCTATACTGTTAGGAGAGTGCCTCTGAACAAATAGAGTATATCCAGTGACTTAGAAATTTGTCACTTGCCTTAGTTGAAAAATAAAACTGTATTTATAGAGGGAAGACAAAGAGAAAAATGTTTTGCAACAAAATCCTTAGCAACTCACCATAGGCAAGGCTTGAAAAACAGATATACAAACATTGTGTAGGATGTACTCTATCCTCCTCAAAAAGTCCTCACTTCTACTGAGTTGTTTTGCAACATAGCTATGAAAATCTGATTAGGGAAGCACCAGTCTACCAGCTGTGCTCCTATCATTATGCATCCTCCATATTATGGCTTTTCCAGTTCAAGAAAAGCCATGGTCCTCTGTGCAACTAAGCTTATTTATTTCTGACTCACAGGATAATAACTCAAAATGTGTCTTTTGATGAAACTAGGTAGAATTTCTGTACAGGCTATTGGATTCTGCCCTTAGAAGACCTTTAAGGGAAATTCTGGGTGTAAGTGGCAAGAATGCTGGTTTTTTGTTCTTTTTCATATCAGAGATGCAGTTTTTATTTCTTTCATTTCCCTTTTACGTGGCTAGAATTTGTGAAAGAGAATTTGCTTGCTACTTGTTACTCTAGAATGGAAATAGGCACCCTAGGAATGCCTTGAAAATATATTCAGGTTTCTTCCATCTTAAAATTATGCATTTTAGTTAGGAATTATTATACTCTCTCTCTCATTTCAGCCACTTATTGTAGGTTATGATCATGGTCAGACATGTTTAGGAAAATGTCTGGTTGCAAAATGAATGATAAGATAACATATCACCTTCACAGTTCTTAATGGGATTTCTAATACAGAAGGAATGATGGCTTGGTAACCAAGTAGATTCACCCTAGTTACAAATGCTTTCCTCCCCCCTCCAGTATCCAAATAAAGACATGGATGCACATGCACACACAGGCACAGTCCCCCCCACATGTATTAAAATATGGGATAATATAGGATAACTAGCAATATATTTAATTCTTTCTGTGTGAAGCAGTGGTAATGGGCTTTTTAAAAGTTAAATTTAAAAAATGTCTCCTAAACTTGTAATTGTTTGGGCATCATAGAAATGATGTTTTCTACAAGGGTTTTTTTAGGGTGGGTGGGTGGGTGGGAATCAGTTGGATATGAATGAAAGTGACAAGGGAAGGGCATTGAAGGAACGAGAGGAAAACTCCATTGCATAATTGAGTAGTACATATCATTTCCTTGATAAAAATGCCTGGGTTTTGTTTGTTATTTTTACTACAGAGATAGTCAGATGGTTCAAAGGCAGAAAAGCCAATCCCTCTAAAAATCCACAGGCTCCTGATCAAAATAACGGTACCTTCAGATATTTTGTAATTGGAGAATTAATTGAGTACTGAATGAGTTAAACCCTCTGTTGCTTAAGCAGTAATGACACAGTGTCTGAGTTGCAGAAATGAAATGGTTGCTTGGCAACTACAACTGTACAAAGGGGAGGAGAGGGAGAAGATATATTGTCCTTCTGCCAAATTAAAACCTCCATTTAGAGAAAACAGTTGCTCCTTTGTACAGCTTCTGAATTTTTTTCCATTGCAGAATGATGAACAATCAGAGGTAGTAAAATTTTTAATACTACTTAAAATTCTGTGACAAATTTAACCATTTTTCTAAATGTAACTGAAGGCTTTCCTTTGTGATCCTTCTTCTCATGATGGATCAGGAATGCACTAGTTACACCTTGCCACTTGCATGAGTACAGAAACACTTAAGGCCAGCTTCGGGAGCACCTATGTTATCTTGGCTTATAGGACTAACCAAGGAATAGAATACTTAAGAAAAAGAACTGTGAGCTCTGATGGCTTTGCTATTCATTTTACATTTCTAGGCTCAGAATCTTTTAAGTGCATACTACTTTAATCTTAATATACGGTAGTTCATTCAGCATTAGTAGTGAGGGATATGTCAAATCTTCTCAATTCTCCCACCAGGACTTGGGGGTGGGAAAGCTAGAGAGATGGGAGCAGGGGAAATGCCATCTCCCAGATCTTTCTTCCTATACATCATCTTATTTAAAAATTAGGGCTGGCACATTGATAATCTAACCTTCAAAATAAAGCTGCCACAATAAGATAACTTTAAAATAAACAATTATATATTAATTGTATGTAGTACACACATTTAAAGATAAGAAATGATAAAGCAAGCATGGCATAGCAGGCAGTGAAAATCTGTAGAAAGCACTACTAAAACCAACTTCTGAATAAATTCAAATGCACGGTCAAGAAAAATATAAATATAGCTTTGTATTTTTCTTGGCAATACTACACAACTGGTTTACCATTGTCTTCTTCTGGGATGTTTTCCAGTTCTCCAGCCCAGCTATAGTTCTGGAATTTCCTATTGATCTTCCATCCAAATACTAACCAGCCCTGGCTGTCAACATTAGTGAAGGTCAGACAAATGCTGCTATTTGCTGAGGTGAGTCCCATATATAAATTCAGATATAGGTATATAGATAAAGCTTGACTTGAAATGAGAATAATCTGGATGTCAATCTGCAAATGATCTTCCTTTCAACCACTTTCCTGATTACTGAGCAGAAAGAGCAATTTAGAGCAGGTTTTCTGATAATGAATCTAAAGTAGAAGCAAGTTCATATGATCTGGTTGAGATTTCAGAGACCAAATCACAAATCAACCAACTTTGTAGGGGTCAACCTGCATCAGAGGCTGGTCCAACAGCTGATTCTGGCTACAGTCTAATACTTAGCAAATGGTCCCTTGGTTCATGTAGGGTTGTCCCAAGTCATCTACCTTTGTTGGATATATGAGCTGTAAAGTGAGAATTAGGAAAAGGCTTAATTTTCTTCTTTGGGATTATGCTGAACGTGAACCTAAAATAATAAATAACTGAATATAAATAAGAAAAGGCAACAAGTCTGCTCAGGGAGACATATATTATTTCATGGCTCCATCTTCAATTCTATTCTTGACATTACTTACAAAATGTCTGGGAGTGGCAACTCTCAAATCCCTTTAATTTACTCACCCATTTCATATTGAAATGCAACACTTTTTTTTGGATTTTTTATGAGGGAAAATCTGCTGTCCCTCTTCATTTTTCTTCATGTTTCTCACCTAATAAGCTACACATCTACTGGTATCACTCAGGAACTACTGTTTAAAACATACTATTAGCCTTTAAGTAAAGCTCCAATTGGTGCCTTGCCTTCAGGGCCAAAAAGCATTTAGGTTGGCTTTCAAGATAGGGAAGGCCAGAACGGAAGGTCTGGCATTTGGCTGGTGACTGCGGAAGAAGAGAGATTTTGCTCCTGGCAGAACATAAAGCAAAGCTGACAACAAAGGTTTTCTTTCATGCTATCCAAATGAACCCATTTATAATCTGAAATTCAAATACTTGACAACAGAGAGTCTATGAGCAGGGCTTTGAACAGGAAATTGCTTCATGGTTTTAGCATAATGAATTAGACAGCAAAAGTAAATCCATTTAGTGGGCATAGAATTTTTAATATTCCTTGGATAAGTTCCTAAATAGTCAAATTTCTCATTAATTTCATAACTTTCAAAAGGTATGTGTGATTGTGAATACACACACACACACACACACACACACACAAAATCTACTTGGTTTCAAACTAACTGCTTTATATTACATTTTTCAAATTGTAACAATTGCTTAGAAATTATTGTGTCTTTTAAATGTCACAATAAATAAATGCTAAAAATGACGACATTATCCTTCTTGGGATAAAAACACATACACCCAGAGACAATAGCGATAATTAATCCTGACATCCTGTTCTGGTCAATTACAATTACACATCATGGAATTACTAGGCTGAACAAAACAGTCCGGCTGGCTGAACACCAATAAAATCAATAAAAGGAACCATAGCTTGCATGTATGCATCTCATATTAAGCAAGTGGCCCTTTTTCTGTAGTATTCTTGGGCAGTCAAACTGGCTGCTACAGGTAGCAGGGCCAGGCAGTTGCAAGATCTTAGGTTTTTGTTTATGTATTATACTTGAACTTGGAAATCCTTTGCCTGTTCTCAGGGGAAAGAAATGTTTCATTCTATTGCTCTCAAACAGAGAAAAGAAAATACTTACCTGAGTAGCAAAACTGAATGGTGAAAACAGAAAGGACAAATGTAAGAAAATAAATGATTGTTTTTTTTAAAAAAGAATGACCTTAGAGAGGTATTTGGGGGACTATTGACAAATGCCAACTAGTCCTTTACGTTTTTATACTCCCCTTTTTCACAGTGGCTTAGTCAGTAGATTGCCTGAGAAAACAGACATTAGCATAATTGCTCTTTAACATCAGAATGCACATAATAAAGCATGACATTTCCGAGGTCTTTCTATAGAGTTGTTCCCTCCCCCTCTGCCCAGAAAACTGCATAAATAGGCCAATTTTTATTTTATCTCATTTGTTTAACTTTCTTGACAGAAGATATTTTAATCATATTTTCTGATTAGAACATCAATAAGATAAGTTAAAAAATAAATGAAATTTGGATTAAGAATATTCAAAGGTTTCATTAATGTTTATCATTTAAACATATGAGAAATGATATTCCTTAATACACGGCTACCAGCATATAAATAGAATCCTTTCCTGAAGAGACATAATGAATATATGTATACAAGTAACTGAGCATATGCATGATGAATTAAACTGCGAAACATTTGACATTTAAATGCATTAGAACTGTACTAAGCTGGAATAATAATTACCACCAGCAGCACAATATAAATATTTAAAGATAATGCTCGTATGTTGAGGTGCAAGTTTGAATTCATCAAAAATCAATTCTGAGCTGTAGCACTTGCAAAATAACAAGAAATGTCCTTGGATCAAAACTATGAAAAGAAAATGTTTTACAGTGAATTAAACTTCCTTTAGAATCAACATAAGGATCAGGGATCTCACAATAAAATAAAAAGATACAAATAAACGGAAGATACTTCACAAATTATCACTGTATTTATAAATTTATACCTTGTTTGAATTCATTAAAATGTTAAAAACAGATACATATATTACATGTAATATGGAGGCATTGTTGGAAAATTATTTTACATTTTATATACACATGTATTTTCATATGCTTATGTTTGGCTTAAAAAAAAACAAACCCAAGCATATTTGATGCTTGAATTTTTTGCAAGTTTTACAGGAATACTTTGGAGGATATATTGGAAAAGAAGGAAGTAAAGTCTACTGCTTTTCCTCATAGCCTTATTAACATGCATTATTCTAGTTCTTGAATCATCAGAAAACTATGCCAGCATAAATTGTGCTGTCCAGGGTTTCATCTGCCTCAATAGCAACGCTTGCAAGAGGTCCTGGCCTTTAATGAGAAATAAATTAAGGTGAACAGCTGGCTGTATTCCCTCTCGCAGAGCAACAATAGACAGTGGAAAAAACACGTACCATTCTTGTCATTAACACCTAGTTGAGTAAGTGTGGATGGGAACCCAGTGTGAGCCATTTCCTAGCTTAACTTGACAGAGCAACAGGTTACCCAGAGTGTGTACGTGCATGCGTGCATGTGTGTGTCTTATGATCTATATGGGTGACCTGTCACTTGGGCTTTTTCTAAAACATGTGTCTAGGGCAGTGCTACATTTCCATTTTGAAAAACAATCTTTCTCAGTGGGGTGGAAGTAAAGCATGCTTCACCACATGCCTTTCTGATTTTCTTTTCTTTTCTTTTTACACATGTGTAAAAAACACCTGTCATGTTCAAAAAGAAAAAAAACTTAGCAGTCCACAATTGGAAAAATTGATTGTTAGGACTTCTAGCACCAGTTCAAAGTCCCTGATAAGTAGATTCTGGTGGGAAGGGCTTGGTAGATACTTAAGCTAACATCAAGTACTAATGTGTGGATTGCCCTGAATCTAAGCAAAAACAATCATGGAAAGCAGTCCACAGTAATTGAAGGGAAGGGTGTGCCTGCAACAACCCAAAATGTTCAAGAGGACATGATAGCTCACACACCTCCAGAGTATGTCATCAGCAACAGTTTCAGTCCTTAAATATCTATATGACAACAAGATAGCTATGTCTGCAAGATTTGTATCAGAAGAGAAAAAATGCCATTACGAGAATAGTTAAGATGACATTTCCATAATGGGCTGAAGATGACATGAAGAGTGTATCATGTCTTCTAAAAGTGATTAGCAAGATTTAACAGCTTTATTAGGGAGATAAGAAAATAAGCCTTATGTTAGTGTTCTTATGTTGTATCCATAACAATTTCTAGAATTTCTAGCCAGTTGTCTCTTTTATCAATAAGCAATTAGACAAAGAAGTGGGGACAGTGGGAAGACCAATTCTTAATTTATTTTAAATTTTAATCTTAGTTTAGTATTATTGGGCTTGCGATTTGTTTAATTCTCTTTTAATTATTTATTGTTGTCATTGTTTTAGTTGTGAGCTGCCCCGAGTCTTCGGAGATGGGGCGGCATACAAGTCCAAAAATAAATAAATAAATAAATAAATAAATAAATAAATAAATAAATAAATAAATTTGTCAAGTAAAAAATGTCACACCTAGGGCCAAAATATGTGGCAAGATGCCACAACTATTTGAGATACTAGAGCTATATTGTTATTGTTGTTATTATAATTAAGATATGTATCCTTCCATTCTTTGGGGAACTCAAAGTAGCTCATATGGAGATCTCTCTTCATTTTATCTCCACAGCTGCAACTCTTGCATGGATGACAGTGGACTTAGTGCCACCTCAGTATCCCTGCTTCTAGATCAATACTTTGCTAACTACATCACACTGCTATAATAAAGCAGTTTAAAAGCCTACTTCTTTCTAATTATTTTTTTTTATAATCATCAAAGCCACAAGTCATAAATACATTTTTTGTTTCATGCAAAAAGTCAGTAAGGGGTTTTCAGTCAGCCATTAAAGTAGCTATTATCTTTTGTTTGATCAAGGAACTCAATTAAGTCATCTCTGCAAGTTCCATCATCTTTATTAGCCCTTCTTCCATTGTGTGTAGTGTAGAACCATTTAAACCACTTTAGAGCATATTCAGATACACCACAATTAAGTTAAAATTTTGGTTGTACATTGTTGTAGTTGCAGGTTGAGTTACAATGTGACCGAACTTGATTTTATAATTTTTATGATGATTGTTAAGTATCATGTGCTCATAAGTCTGAGTCTACCTTATCCAATGGCTGTTTTTCCTTTTTTGTGCTATAAAGCAAAAAAAAAAAAAATTACAAACATGATCACATGACCACTGCAACTGGTTGCAAATGCAAGCCATTTGTCAAATACCTGAAATGTGATCACATGACCATGAGGGAGTGGTAACAAAATTTTAACTTTTTCAAGTCCGTTGAATGAGTGGTTATTATGTGACTGATTATAAATTATGGATTATGTGAAGTAATCTCACTGCAGTTGTTATATACAAAAGCAAAGTTCTGTGTCTTTTTTTCAATTCTTTTTCTATTTTCTATTCTATTCTTTTGTCCATTAATTCCAAAAGAAAACTCTCTACTTTCAACTGCACGTTAAGTTTTTAAATCTTCTGAATTACTATAATTTATTTGTATCCACTTTTTTGACTTTTTAATGTGTGTACTATACATGATAAAATGTTCCTTCATGTTTAATTTATATTTTACTGACAAAGAAATAAAGGAAGACTAGTATAGATTTATTTCAAGCTATTTAGCTCTCATCAGCTAGCCATACCCTTTCTGGGATTTGATCATGGGATTCTGGGATTCCTTCATGTTGTTCATATTTCCAGAAATGATTTGAAGTACCTTTATACATTCTATACAGTTTCTCTGGTGATATATGGCAATGATACATCCTGCTATATAATATAAAAATTATATTTAAGGCTAGAACATAATATAAATTTCAATCCTTTTAATCATATATTTTCCCATTTGTATATTTTCCCATTTGTATTTTGCAGCCAAAACATTAGCCCATTTTACCATACATTCTTTCACTTGTTCTTTTGTCTCATATTTCAACAAAGGTTTATACATTTTAGCAATAACTTGTTAATCATTTGTACATTATTCTATTTCAGACTCAGTCTTGCATTATTCAAAATGCACATGTTGTCAGATCTTCTCTTCATTGCATCTTACAGTGCCCTTGAGACAGTTCTAGTATATCACAATAAGTAGACCAATTAATTTACTTATTATTTCTTGTCTATAAAGTGCTTCTTGTGCTGAGAACCACAAAGGTGTGTTCAGGTTCCCCCAAAATTTATATTTATTCCATATTCTAAGAATGGCCCACCTGATATCATTTTAAAAATCTACATTAACCTTAGCTTCATCATACTGTAGATATTAATGCCACCCAATTCAAGGATCATGTCCTTCTAATTCCAATAGCCTTCTATTCCTTAGCAACACCTACTCTTTAATCCAAGCTAAAGAGTAGGGAGCAAAGTGTAATTTCAAAACCCAATCCTTCTCTTTCCTTTGCATCTTGTAATATCTTATATTTAACTTGGATTTTTCCCCGTGCCATATAAATTTAAATTTAGCCTTCTGCCATTATTTAAAGAGAACATCAATTGTCAAAATAGATATTGTCTGAAGCAAAAACAACATTCTAGATAACATATTCACCTTAACCACAGATATTTTTCCCCAATAGTGACAGCTGTACTTTATCCAATCTTAATGCATCATTTTAAACCTCATTTCATGTTTTAACAAAGTTGGATTGAACTCATATATCATAGTAATATGGAGTATTACTGGAATATTTTACCTTCTTCTGAGTCTTAAAACCAATTTTATTTATTCTGGTTGATCTTATATCCCCATGTTTTTTTAATTAACATCATTGTTTTTTGTTTGCTCTTCTTGAAACCTGCTGGTGCTCCAATTTTTTTAATTTATACATGAATAGTTCAGTTACTTTTAAAAGGACTGCCAAAACAAAAACCAAGTTATCGTTAAAGCTCTTAACATATATTTATGCCCCAGATCTCAAATCTTTTCTTATGTCTCTATTCAATACCCCGAGAACTTAAAGATACAGAAAACAGTGGACAACCATATCTTCTTCCTTCTTGTATCTTGCATAGTTTGGTTAAATATTCCATTAACAATTATTTGTGCCACTGTGAAGTAAAAATCAATTTCATTTGCTGTATAAAATTTTCTCCAAAATTCTTTTTTTCTGAAATTTAAACAAGAAGGTACAATTTGAATTGTCAAGAGTCTTCTCAGCATCTAAACAATTGAATGTGATTTATTTTTTCTTTATGTTGTTCCAAATATTCCAAAATATCAAACACAGTTCTGACACTGTCCTTTAACTGTCTATTAGGTGATCATAATGAATAAATTCTGGCAAAATTATTTTCAGACTTTCAGTTAAAATTCTTGTAAAAATTTACAATACTATAAACAATTTATAACATTATTCAATAAATATATTGGTCTGTAGTATCTTGCTAAAGTCAGATCTTGTCTCTCTTTAGATATTAATATTAGTCCTTTTCTAAGTCTTTGTCATTTTTTTCTGTAAAATAATATTCATCATGCTTTATAGATATTGCAAAATTCCATCCTCAAAACACTTATAATACAAACTCTATAACCCATGTGGTCCAGGCACTTTTCCTCATTGACTCTTTTTAATAGCTTCTTTAAATTCTCCTATTGTTATATATCCATTTATAATTTATCATTGTTCTTCGGTAATCTTCAGTAGATTTTCTTTTCTTCAATATTCTTCTATTTTCTCCACTGAAATATCATGTCCTCTATGCAATTTAGACTAATATTGATAAAATGTTTTTATAACTACATTATCCATTAATACAGTATATATCATCATTTCAATATCATTTTAAGCCATTTCCCTGGTTTATTCACAAATTAATTTTTATTTTTCACATAATGCAATTTTATTCTATTTATCATTAATATGGATAGCTGCTGCTGCAAAATCTTAATTTATTCAGAAATGCTTATATGGAATTCTCTTTTTATCCCATCTAAAATATTTTGTTTCTTCTCCTGTCTCTTAAATTTGTAATTACTGTATATTGTATCAAGATACTTCTAATGAAGGCTTTACTTGCATCTCCAACCATTTTCAAAGCAGTACCTTGATTTAATTAAAAAAAACATTTAATTTCTTACAATCCTCAGCAATTTCTTCTTTCTGTAATAATTCCATATTTAGTCTTCATCTGAAAGAACTAGAATTTTTGTTATAAACCACACTCACAGGATTATGGTCTAATAAGTCTTTGATAAATTTTTTAGTAACCAAATCATGTCTATTTTTGAAAAGCATCTGTCTTTCTGAAAAAAGCTTAGATAATATCTGAGGCTTAAGTTATTTAAAATATACTAGTTATCACAGGCATCCATGGATGGGGAGGTCAAGAAGGGACAAATGATAAAAGCAACATAATACCACCATAAAGCAATTTCTGCCCCTTTTGTACATGAAAAATCAACAGGGATATTGGACTTGAAATGGGGTAAAGACATTATTTTGAAGCTCAAAATGTATGCATACAAAATGAGCAAATAGCAATATGAATATAGTTTCAATACTTGCTTATGTAGACATGCTAATGTTTATCATAGTAGATACAAAATCAAGCAGCATCTTCTGGTTTAACCCAAAGATAAATATTCTCTGAAAAGGGAGATGTATTTAGTCTGTGTGAATTATCTGATCCCATTAGAACAGTGTTCTCTGTTTTGCAAATAATAATAATAATAATAATAATAATAATAATAATAATTTATTCGCCCTTCTCCCTAAGGACTCAGGGCAGCTAAAATTAAAACAGCACAAAATTTACATAAAAAACAATTAAACATAGCAAGTTGAAATAAATACAGTAAAACATTAAAACATTAAAAAATAAATAGTAAACCCCCCCGGTCATTCCAGGCTGGCCTGTTGAAACAACCAAGTCTTTAGGTCCCGGCGGAAGGAGTGGAGATCAGGGGTCAGATGGAAATCCACGGGGAGCTGGTTCCAAAGGGTGGGGGCTCCCACGGAGAAGGCCCTAGCCCTGGGAACTGCCAGCCAACAGTGTCTGACCGATGGTATCACAAGGAGGCCCCTCCTGTGGGAGCGAACAGGGCGATCGGCATATGATGATGCTGGCAGGAGGCACTCCCGCAAGTACCCTGGACCCAAGCCATTTAGGGCTTTATAAATTGTTACTAGCACCTTGAAACTAACCCAGAAGGCAACCGGCAACCAATGCAGGTCACGCAGTAGGGGTGTAACATGGGAGTATCAGGATACTCCCATCACAGCCCACGCGGCCGCATTCTGCACCAGCTATAACCTCTGAGTAGTCCGCAAGGGCAGCCCCATGTAGAGAGCGTTACAGTAGTCAATTCTAGAAGTGACCAGCGCATGAGTGACCATTCAAAGGGCATCTCGGCTCAGATAAGGATGGAGCTGGCGAACCAGCCAAACCTGGGCAAAAGCCCTCCTGGCCACAGCCCCCACCTGCTCCTCTAAACCGAGCTGTGGATCCAGGAGGATGCCCATGTTCCTTGCCCTATCCACGGGGGGCAACACCTCTCCCCCCATGACCAAAGATGGAACATCGCCTGAAAACCGAGATGCCAGTAAGAACAGCCACTCCATCTTGGTCGGGTTGAGCTGGAGCCTATTTCTCCCCATCCAGACGCGTACCACCTCCAGGCACCGGGACATCACAGAGAGAGATCACTGATCTGGCCTGGGGTGGAGATATAAAGCTGGCTATCATCAGCATATTGATGATACCTCACCCCAAAACCTCGGATGATCTCACCCAGCGGTTTCATGTAGATATTAA
The DNA here is from genome assembly GCA_009733165.1 of Naja naja. NCBI lineage: Eukaryota > Metazoa > Chordata > Lepidosauria > Squamata > Elapidae > Naja > Naja naja. Next base: position 250,087,466 of record CM019149.1, on the reverse strand, counting down.
ACAGGAGAGGTGAGAGAACCGACCCCTGTGGCACCCCACAAATGAGGGGTCGTGGGGCCAATCTCTACTCTCCTGCCAACACTGACTGCGAGTGGCCGAGGGTAGGGGAGAACCACCGCAGAATGGTGCCCCCCACCCCAACCCCCGGAGCCACTGCAGAAGGATACTATGGTCGATGGCATCGAAAGCCGCTGAGAGGTCTAATAGGACTAGGACAGAGGAAAAACCCCTGTCCCGAGCCCTCCAGAGATCATCCATCAGCGCGACCAATGCTGTCTCTGTGCTGTGTCCAGACCTGAAGCCCGATTGATACGGGTCTAGATAATCAGTTTCCTCCAGGAACAAGGGCAGTTGCTTCACCACCACTCTCTCAACAACCTTCGCTAAAAAGCGAAGGTTGGAGACTGGACGATAGTTGTCCAAAACGGCCGGGTCCAGAGCAGGCTTCTTGAGGAGGGGTCTCACCACCGCCTCCTTCAAGGTGGCGGGAAAGACTCCCTCACTCAAAGAAGCATTGACAACTGCCTGGAGCCAGCGGCGTGTCACCTCACTGGAGGCACAGACCAACCAGGAGGGACACGGGTCCAATAAACACGTGGTAGAGGACAACCTCCGCACGATCCTGTCCACTTCATCAAGGGAGACCGGGTCAAACTCAACCCAGGTAGAATCGACCAGATCCACCGTTACCTCATCATCAGACCACTGCCAGTCCCAGTCCAAGCCAGCCCGAATCCGAGCGACCTTATCCGCCAAATGTAGACTAAATTCCTCTGCTCTGCCCTGCAAAGGGTCCACCCCCTCCCCCACCTGAAGGAGCGAACGGGTACCCTGAACAGGGCCCGCAGGGCGATCATCTGTGGACACAATCAGAGCGGAGAAGTAAGCATGCTTCACTGCCCTAATCACTTCCAGGTAGGTCCTAATATAGGCTCTTAACTGGCCATGGTTGAATTCGGAACGGCTAGTCCTCCACCTGCTCTCTAGGCATCTTCTCCGCCGTTTCATCCCCCGGAGCTCCTCCAAAAACCAGGGAACTAACCGGGATCTGCGGCGGGGAAGAGGCTGCAAGGGGACAACCTGGTCGAGCGCCCTCAAGGCCGCCTGTTGCCAGGTGACCACCAGCACCTCAGCCGGGCTGTGATCGAGGGAGGTAGGCAAGAACCCCAGCACCATTTGAAACTTCTCAGGGTCCATCAGGCGTCTGGGGCGGAACCATCGAATTGGTTCCTCATCCCAGCGGCGAGGGATAGCCCCCTGAAAGACTAGCCGCAGGAGATAGTGATCTGTCCATGACAAGGGTAGGGTAAATGGAGAACCCACCCCCAGATCACTACGCCAGTGTCCCGAGACAAAAACAAGGTCGAGCGTGTCCCCCCCTTGTGAGTGGGTCCTTGAATCACTTGAGTCAGGTCCATGGCTGCCATGGATGCCATGAACTCCTGAGCCAAACCCGATGCCCCCCTAGAGAGGGCAGGTTAAAGTCCCCCAGGACTATAAGCCTGGGGAGCTCCACTGCCACCCCCAAGAGGACGTCAAGCAGCCCAGGAAGGGCCGTCGCCATGCAGCTGGGGGACAGGTACATCAGCAACAGACCCAACCAACCTCCTGGACCCAATCTCACGAGGAGAGTCTCACACCCGCCTATCTCCGGAACATTGGCCTCCCTTGGAAACAATGTCTCTCTAACAACTATGGCTACCCCTCCACTGCTTTCCTGGGCTCGAAACTGGTACAGCACAGAAACCTGGGGGCATAAATCACAGAGGGACATCCCACTCCGGCCCCAACCAGGTTTCCATAATGAATGACAGGTCCACAGCCTCCTCCTTGATAAGCTCACGGAGGAGGGATGACTTGTTAGCTATGGACCTGGCATTCACGTAAACCAGGTTAAGCCCAGGAACCGCACCTCCCAAGATCCAGGGGGAGTGGGCGGAGACCTGGGGGTCGGAGCACGCCAGCACTCGTAAACAGCCGGGGTGCGCTCCCATAACAAAATTTGGCCCCCGGTCTCATCCCCCCCTGCAGATTCAACCCTATAGTATGGGGAAATAATAGGCACTTGATAGACTGAAAAAAAGTTATCCTGGATCTACATTGGCAAATATGAAAGTTATGGATGAAAGTATAATTACTAGTTTCAATAAATGAAAGAGGCAATAGTATCATGAAGTGATTTCTTTAATGTTTTAATTGAATGCATGGAATTAAAAGAGGCTTGACAGGAAGTGCTCAGTTAAGTTAGAATTTCCTAAATACAATAAATTGTGTCATCTTTTTACATATGGTTCCTAATCCATAGAAATTGTTGCCATGTACACAAAATCTGGCTTATCTTGGAATCCAACATTTTTGGTCTTGGTGCCAATGTGTCTGCTTTTACAATTACAATGTATATGACATTCATTTCCCAGTAGATCATAATTACACTTTACTTAATAAAAAAGCAAAATCAATAGACTATGGTTTGAAGAGATCAGGAAGGGGCCCTAAACTCTTAGGACCTGTTCTTAGGACCAAAAGACAAAGAAGACAGAGGAAGAAGAAAAATTCTTTTTATTTATCATTAAATTTCTATTCAATTGCTATAATGCCTCAATTCAACCAAGTGACTCTGGGTGGCTTACAATTCTGGGCAGTTAGAAATTAAGAGAGAAGACAGAGGAAGAAGAAGAATTATTTCAATTCATTCATTCAATTTCTATAACTCCTAAGTTCAACCAAGTGACTCTGGGTGGCTTACAATTCTAAAATTATAACATAATTTAAACAATGAAAAAAATTAAAACAGAAAAATTAAAACAAAAACACTCCACAAATAAATAAATTCAAACAGCAGCCAAGATAATTAATTTAACAGTAAAGCCGACAAATGGGCCCTTAATGCCTTCTGAACACCGGGCTGTAGTACAGAGCCAAGTTTTTAAAGCTTAGCGGAAAACCAACAGGGTTGGGACCATTCTAATCTCTGAGGGAAGAACAGCCCATCAGTTAGGAGCTAGCCTGTTACGAGAAAGCCTGTCTTCTAGTTCCTGTCAGTCATCATTCTGGCTGATGGGATCTGAAGCATGCCCAATCTGTTGGATCAAATTGGATGGATAGAGACAGTCCCTCAAGTAGCCAATCCCAAGTCGTGTAGAACTTTAAAGGTGACAACCAGCACCTTGAATTGCACCTGGAAACACACTGGCAACCAATCCAGTGGTATTCCATGTGCTCTTTAGCTGGATCATTTACTACCCACACAGCCACATTTTGTACCATCTGAAATTTCCTTTTTTTAAAGATGATCTAATTCTAGTTTATTTTCATTTTCTATTTTTTTTCTTTTTTATAATATATTTTTATTAGCTTATCAAAAAAGAAATTTAAAAAAGTAATAGAAAACTAGGAAGAAGAACAAAGAAAAGAAAAAAAGAGAAAATATGGTGTAAAGGAGGAAAAGAAAGGAAAAGAGGTACTGCCTTCCAACTCTCTTCAGCACAGTGGAAGACAACAACATTACAACCTCAACTTTTTACATTTAAACTACAGCATATACTAGCCATTTCTACACAATATACTATCTGATCAGCAAAAACAAAATCAAAATTTCATTTTTTTTCATTGCAAGCACAAAATCTGGAAGCAATTTCCAAATAGAAACAACATTAAATATATTATCTTCTTGGATAAAAGAGTCAATTTGACCATCTCTGCTTCTTTTTGTTGTGGGGAATAGTATATATTTCTGTTTACTCATTAAGCTTTATAAACTGTCATAATTTATATTAAAAGAATTTATATTGTTTCAATTTTTAACCCTAAAGGGAGAAAACACTTTTTCCAGTTTTTCTATTTTACAAACTTCAAAAATTACTCAAATATTATACATAACAGGGAAAAAAGCCCCTTCATTTTAAACCCAGAACCAAAACTATATTAAACATCTGAAGTTTCCAAATGCTTTTCCAGGGCAAGTCCAATTTCTGAATCTTTTATTCAACAAAGGGTAAATTTATTCCCCACAAAAATGTTGCATTATTCGGCTAAATTGCAGATTGTAGAATGCAATGCATTATTCACTAATTTTATCCTTGCACCCGCCCTGCAGAATAATTCTTATACTGATTTGGTCAGGATCTACAGAGGAACTCTTTTGTTTCTGGAGCTGCTGAGCCAGTATTTCTAATAAATGCAATTGCTGCTTGACATTCAAATGTTAATGAATGCAGAATGTTATCCACCATATTTTAACATAATTTGGTATACATAGGGTTCCATAGACAGAGGTCACCCATTCAAGGAATGGTTCAGCATTTCAAATGATCAGATAGATTGATACTTTTCCTCCAAGGCAGATACAATATCAAGAACCATTTCAATAATTTGTTTCTTCCACATATACATTTTCCCAATTACTGGATTATTGACTTCAGTAGAAAAATTGTGAAAATAATCACACTCATAGAAGAAATGGAACAGAAATGCTAGGATGAAGTTCAACAGGTTTTGGAGAGTGGCACTTATTCAAGGTCAACAGACATTCCCGATCATATTTCTATCAAAGTCAGACTGCAGTCTGATCTCTTCAACCTATTCTTCATACCTACCAATAAAATACTCACCCCTTCTTGGAGGAGCTTGAGTCATACTAAGAATTGTTTCTTTCTTTCCATCTTCAGTGAGCACCTGCAAATTATTGCAATTCTGTTCTCTTCATATTATATTAAATATATTACAATGACTTTGTTCTTTTCTTCACATCCTTTATTGACCTTGTTTTGCTTTCCTCCTCCTCAGAATGTTCACCAGTCTTGGCTGCTGCCATAGGAACATATCAGCCATGGCATTAAGTTTATTAAAGTCATGGTTGTTTCTTCTTTCAGTTTATTGACTAAGTCTTCTCTATTGGGTTAGGATCAAATCACAAATACCTGTGAGTCATCTTCTACCCTCAAAAGGAGAAAATTATCAACACGAAGAGTGAAGAGTTTCCTGTAAAAGTTATGCTTCTCATGCCTTTTCATTGATCAACAATTGCCTATTGAAAAATCACATTCACATCTTCCCTTGGTTAAATGATAGAAATAGATACTATAGACAGTGTTGCTTTGATTTGTTCTTGCACTTATTTTTACCAAAATGTTCTCAACAGTGCCACCAAATTAATTTTCTTGGATTTTGTGCTGCTATTTTTTCACTCGGGTTTTTGGTTTGTCTGTTCAAGCTCCTAAGCTAATATTCTAGCAAGCAGGTGTCTGCTAGCCAGCACTGGGTTATCTTGTCTCCATAGTAATGAGATAAGAAAGTCTTGTGATATTTTGATTTACTGCACATGTGTACTTCCTTTGTAACTTCCGTTATACCTTTCCTTTGTTCTTTTCTATATGCCTTGGTATAAGAAAGCTGCAAGTATGTAGCTCCGTGTAGGTTTTCTTATTTTATAAATAAAATGTTTCTTAGATTACTTCCCAGGTCTATTTTTATCAGCATTGACAGCAAAGAAAAACACGGTCTATCACCTCTAATTAGCAGGATGTTTTGGAAGAATTTTACTCCCTGACAAAAGTTTTTAGCCTTGACTATGGTCACAGAGAACAGCTTGACATATTTTAAACAAATGACTTGCCTTCATCTCCGTTTTCATTTATTCCCTTTTACTGCTTCTATTCCCTTTGAACAAGCTAGTTCCTTCCATTGCCAGATTTCAATCATGAAAATGTTTCCTGTTTGTTTTGAGACGATTGTGCTACATTGGTCTGAAGTGCTGCATCTAAATTTTATCTCTAAATTTAAGATTCTCCTGATGTGCTTTCATCTGTATTTTCTATCTTTAGGATAAAATAGTTAGAATCTGTGTGACAGGTCACATGCTGTATGATGAGTGCTTTAACCTAATCATCATGACTTCTTATTTTCTTTGTGTGAATATAAAATAAATGTGATCATCTTTTTTAACTCACTACTTGACATAACTATTTTTCTTCATTGTATGAATGTTGTTGATCTAATGGTTTACCCATTGTTTTTGATTTCTGGTCATTCACTTTTTCCCAAGTTACTAGATCAGAAACAACTATTTTCTAATCCAGTAATGTTGGGGAAACTTAGTTATGTCTAAAGAATAAAACCAACTGTATGGAAATTTGCTATATGCATCATATTGAGTTAAATTATCACTTAGATCAGTTATCACTGAGATCAACTCTCATTAGTTATTAGTGATACTATGCAATTTTTAATGTGTACCCATTAAAAGTAGCAGACTCTGAAGTGCATTTTCATGAACCTCTATATGGTTCAAATAATATACACAGTGCCCAAACTTAATTTCTGTCTGAATTACTTCTTTTCTTTTATTCTGAAAAGAAGTGCTCAATCTAGAAACATTCCAGCTAATATATTTGCTCTATTTTGTATATCTACTAAAAATGTTTCATAATGTAATATAATTTAATAAACTATTCCATTCAAGTGCATTTTTAAAAGATTTACAAAACTAGCTGTTTAGAGAAAAATCATGTCAAATGAATATTCCTTCTTTGTATTCCACTTTAACCTTGACAATAATAAATAACCACAAGCTAAAGAGCTTTAGATGAGGGAGTATTTTGTTAAGGACTTTAACTCAACAGAAGGCCAAGCCAAAATGAACCCCTTAAAGCTACACCATTGCCTGAACAAGAACTAATGAAATCCTAAGAGGGTTTGTTATATGAGCCAGTGGACTGAAGCAACCTTTAACATGCAGGAAACTGAAGTTAATTAAACTGATACAGGCATTCCATCCATCATCTAATCAGTATATTCCATCTCCAAGCTGATTTACATATTGCAGACTAAAAACTAGAGTTAGCTGATAAGCCATGTTTACTATCTTCTATTATTTAACATTTGTGTGTGTGTGTGTGTGTGTATACACACACATATATGTTTATATATGTTTACTATTTTCTATGTAAATGTTTACTAACTACTATGCCACGTTTACTATCTTATATGATTTAATATGATTTAATATTAATATCAACACACACATACACTGTAGATAACTGAAACTATATATATATATATATATATGTAGGTCTTGGTGTATTCGGGTCTTGTCCCGTGTAAGATTGAGAATACCTTGGCAACGTTTCGACGAAATCTCATCCATCATCTTCAGGCTGGTGTCTTCAGCTTCGTTCTCCTGGGAGAAGTGTGTGATTGTGGCTGTTTTCCCTTTTAAACTCTAGAGTTGGCTGTGTTGTTACTTCTTGATTGGTTTGTGGAGTTGATGTATGCAGATTGGATGGCTTTTTCCTGAGACCATGTGTGGCTGAGGTGCTGGCTGTGTCTCTCTCAGCCTTTTGTGTTGTAACGACCTGGGTAATGGGCTGTGTGATGACCTTCTGAGTTCTATTGTTGTGATGTCCTGGGTGTGGTGCTGTAATCTCCTGGGTCGTTGTCTGTGCTGCAACCTCCTGATGTTTTGTGTTGTGATCTCCTGAGTTCTGTGATGTAGTATCCTGGGTGGAAGGCTGTGATGTGGCATTCTGGGCCTTGGTTTGGCTCGAGTTTGAGGTCTGGCTATGTGTTTATAAGCGTGTGTCAGTTTGCTTAGTTTGGGGGTTGGAGGGGGTGTAGCAGCTGGTGTTGCAGCCATGGTCTGGTTTCTGGATGGTGGTTGCCTTTCATCTGTGGCGTGGGCTTGGGTTTGAGTCTGGTGAAGGAGATTGGTGGTGGCATCATGTGTTATTTTGGGTCCGGTGTTGGTTTTGTGGCTGGGACTCGTTTGTTGATTAGGGCTAGTTTCCAGATGTCTGGTAGGCGGGAAGACACACAGCCAGCACCTCAGCCACACAGGGTCTCAGGAAAAGCCATCCAATCTGCATACATCAACTCCACAAACCAATCAAAAGTAACAACACATCCAACTCTAGAGTTTAAAAGGGAAAACCACACACACCTCCCAGGAGAACGGCTGAAGATACCAGCCTGATGACGGGAGTCTCGTGAAGGTATTCTCAATCTTACATGGGACAAGACCGAATACACCCTACACACACACACATATATATATATATATATATATATATATATATATATATATTTATTTATTTTTAGTAGATTTTCACGGGTAAAGGTATGTAGGTGTTGGTGTATGGTCTTGTCCGTGTAAGGTTGAAGAATACCTTGGCAACGTTCGAATCTCATCCGTCATCTTCAGGCTGGTGTCTTCAGGAGAACAAAGCTGAAGACACCAGCCTGAAGATGACGGATGAGATTTGGTTGCCAAGGTATTCTCAACCTTACGAGACAAGACCGAATACACCAACACCTACATATATATATATATATATATATACCAGTTATCTACAGAGTTTATTTCAGCTTCTTCTGAAGCACTAAGCATTTATCTTAAAAATACTTCTGACACTCAGCAGACGGTAGCAGTGTTAAATTATCTCTTTACATGCGAAGTGCAAACAAAGATTCTTTTATTGAAAAAAACCCTATTTTAATTTTCAACCAGTTTAGTACTTTTGCTTTGATTGAAGCATGACTCATATTTCGCTAATCAATGGAGGCCTTGGCAGAGGTTTCCTTGACACACTATATATATTTTTTTTAAAAGTGTAACATGCTGCCGTCTGCAAGATAATTTAGAATCATATTTAATACCTGCATACAATAATTCAAGTCAAGAAAAAAATGAGATGAAATCTTTCCTGCAGTGATTTGAAAGGTGAAGGAGAAAGCTGGTACCTTTGGAACCTAAATATATTTTTATAATGCAAAGCTTCTGACCCTGACCTTGTGCATGTTAAACTTTGAAAGAATTCCCCCTTCTGTGTATTTAGTAGCATTTGTTGAAAAATTTGTTTATGTAATAAGTTGCCCATGTGCATATACTATCAGTGGCACAGAGGGCCACTTTTATTTTTTCAAGCAAAGGACCATAAATAGAGCCTTGGTGGTGCAGGCTGTTAAACGCCTAGCAGTTAGTTCCAGCTGCCTGCAATTAGTGCAGGCTCCAATCCCACCAGGCTCAAGGTTGACTCAGCCTTCCATCCTTTCGAGGTAGGTAAATTGAGGACCCATGATTGTTGGGGGCAATAAGCTGACTTTGTAAAAATGCCGCTTAGTAATAAGCAGGCATGTACAATGGAATGAAGGCTATTGCTGAGCACATTGGGTTGCGCTCCAAAAATTGTAAGCTGCCCTGAGTCTCCGGAGAAGGGTGGCATATAAATATGAATAAAATAAAATAAATAAATAAATCAAAAATAAATCAATGTTGTGCCAAGGGTATATTCCCTAAAATGTAGTTTTCCAATAAATTGAATTTTTATTTTCAATTAAATCAATCTTAATTAAAATCAATTATATTTAATATATTTATTCCTTAACAATTTCAGATATAATATTAAGACATTTAATATTTTCTACCCTTTTCCATTAGAAATTGATGTTTTAGCTCCACCTATGTCTTTGAATCATGCTGTCAGCTTAGTAGTTCTAAGTAGACAAAATAAAATTCTTTTCTTAGTTCAAGGTTATTAAGTATGGCGCAGCAGAGAAAAAGGATCTTACACTGGGACAGATCGTGACTGGTCCATGTGATGTGATGATGGGAGAAAAGGGGATGGATTGTAGTTTGGGACATTGTGGGAAGTCCGGGAAACTTTTAGTTCCGAGATTCCACAGATGTGCCAGGTGCTATTCTAATAAAGGTACTTTTGAGATTATGCTTGTCTCAGAGTTACTGATTGGAATGAAGGTTTGCTGGAACACTGACACATGCCTTTATTCCTGAGTCACTAAATGTCTTCCCATCTGATAAAGCAATAAAGACTACGATATCTGTCTAACATTATTTTGTGCCTTTTAGATTATTCTAAAAGGCACAAAATAATGTTACACATATATACTTAATATACACATAATATACATAATTATATACACATAATGACACTAGTTCCTTGGCTATATTCATAACTCCTTCCTCAGCCATGCTACCTCCTTAAGATATAAACATGGTTAAGGCATGTACCTTTATTATAGTGTAAGAAAATATTCAGTATCTTTAAAGCAGGGCTGTCAAACTCACGACCCGTGGATTCGTCACGCACTGCCCATGCCTGGTTTAGCAAAGGGGAAAAAAGTCCTGATATGTCACATGACACTGCCATGATGATGCAAGTTTGACACCCCTGCTTTAAAGGGTCCTTTTTGCTGGAGCAAACCAAGTGACTTCATTATGTGGGGTTACTTCTACACTTTGGATTGAGAAGTAACTCCGTTTCTTAATTAAGGCACCATTATTGCAATGGTCTGGTTGTGATAAGTCTTTGAGACAGAAAAGAGGTACATCACAAAAACCTACTAAATATAATTTCCTCGGTTACTAAGTCATCTGTTCTCTGATGATCTAGTAGCAGAGAATGACATTTTAATACTCTTTAATACTCTGACTGTTGGGTAGAAATGATTTTAAAACTGTAAAATCTGTTTTCAACATTTCCCATTAAGTTGTTAGTTAGCAGGGGAAGAAAGGCTTTCATGGATCATAGAATCACATTGTAGAAACTGTTAAGCCATTAAATCTAGGGAATGTGGTGTCTCATGTGGTGAGGATGCTGGGTTGATAATCAGCAAACCCTTGTTTGAGACCCAAGTGCTGCTATGTGATGGGATGAGTGCCTGTCATTCACTCCAGCTCCTGCTGACCTAGCAGTTTGAAAGCATGCAATCCCAAGAAATTAGAGAGGTACCACTTCAGTGGGCACATTAACGTGGACATGAAAGGACTTCCTAAACAGGCATTCCCTGGGCAACAGCAATGTCACCAGCTAATCCTTTCAACCTGGAAGCATCTTGGTGCTTCTGACATGAACACTAGCAAGCCACTAAATCCAACATTGGTTTTAATATTGTTATTGTTCTCTTGGTGCAACAGTAACTTAGACATCTCAAAATAGAAGGAGACAGATTCTGGTTTTTTTATATACTAAATATGTATTGTGCTTAAATAATTATTCATAAAAATACTTTCTCATATCCTTTATGTGATAACATTATATACTAATTAATAGTCTTTAAATTTATCCAATAACAGGAATAGGGATGCCCTTTGGCAGCACAGTCTCTATACATAACTATATTTTTCATCAGCAAAATGGATACTTGACATCTTTATTCCCTACAGAGACTAATGGTATTTTAGGATATAAAGATAGTGAGCTTTCAGCTCCAGCACACTGGGGTGGGGTTTCCCACCATCACTATTGCCTCAGCATAAAAAGTTGAGGATGATGGGAACATCACCAGGAAGGAGGGGTTAATTAAGTGGAAATTTATAACCCATACCTGGGCTGAGCATGACCTGACAAAAGGGAAATAATTAAAAATGATTGGTTTAATGGGAAGGGATTAAAAAGTGTGGGACAAGGGAGTTGTGATGTGACGAGGAAAATGTGAGACTATGAAGATTGGATCAGGCAGGAGAGAATTGACAAGAGTTAGGAGGCCTATATATACTGTAGATTATTCATGCAGAGAGGGAGCAAATGATGATAGCTTCAGTATGAGTATGTTTGGTTACCTGTTGTTTTGCCTTTCTGAGAAATAGAGGTCTGGTAACTGACTGCTTCTATAATTTGTAGGGATCCAACATCACATTTTGATGTACACTAGATACCAGATACTAACAGTGTTCTGTGCACTTTCAGCATTTAGTCATGACGGCCACATGACCACAGAAACGTCTTTGGAGAGCTGGTTCTTCAGCTTTGTAATGGAGATGAGCACCACCCCTAGAGCCGGAAATGACTAGCACATATGTGCAAGGGAACCTTTACCTTAGATATCAGAGATCCATAGATAAAATTTTGACTCAGTTTAGTTTTGATTATGAAAAGTTACCTCAGATGATAAAAGGATATTTGACTTTTTATTTGTTACTTTTATGCAGCTTTTAGATCAATTGAATCAGGGACAGTCTTCCCAGCGGAAAGGATTAGTACTGTAAACATGTGGGTTTTAAAAAGAAATATACAAGTCTATTACAGATAAAAATATCAGGTGTAATCTTTATTAATAAAGATCTATTTACCTAAATTACTTAAGAAGCAAGCTATTAGAGTGCTTATTAACACCAGTCTTTAATGTTCCCATGGGAAAACTTATAGTGGTGTCTGGTAAAGATTCATTTCCTTTACATTAGCATTTGTTGGTCTCCTCTGCACTCAGAAACCTAAAAGGGATAAAGTGATATTGCTGGTTATATCAGCTTGCATGTTACAAAGGGAGGCAAATTATATAAAAATGTCCATCAGGCCAGTGGTATAATCTGACTCCATGTAGTGTGAAAATCCTTGCATTTTAAATGGAGTACAGGTTGCTTCCAAATGATCTTTTAAAATACACTGGCAGTGATGCATTATGCTAATTTCATGGCACATTCGATCAACATCTTTCTTTAATTATCTGTCCATGTTTTAAATCTCTGTGTCCCCTGCCCCATTAATTTGGCCACTGAATTTATTCTCAAAGACTCAGAACAAAAACATTTCTCTAAAAAAATGGATGTTCTTTAACACTTCACCACTTGAGATTTCAAATAGCTCTTGCACTATTAGCTTTTTGTAAGGAATAAAAAGCTGAGTTACTCTGGAGAGACTTTCAGCCTTGGTATATGATTGGTTTATATGTTATTGGGGGTTGGCTGGTTTTTACTTGAATAATTATACCATGAATGTTTTGTAGTATTTTTTTAAAAGATATTTGATAAACATTTGAAAATTTTGATTAGTGGATTAGGGAAGAGAGAATTGACAAGAGTTAGAGAGGCTTATAATTTTGATTTTGACTGTAGTGTATATAAGTCTCACAAGTAAATAAAATAGAAAGAGTAGAGTAGCTATAGTGTGGCTATTGGTATGGTGTTCCTTGCATTTTGGAATTGGTTTCTGGGGAAAAAAACAATGTAATTTAGAAGGAGCTTTGAAGCAACTTCTTAATGTTGCCATTCTTAATTAGACATGCATGACCATATAAATGAACAGTGATTTAGAGAATGCAAATCAACAGCACAGATTTGCTGATTTCTTTTTCAATAATTTTGTATGTTCCTTAATGAGGAACCAAATTAGCCTTGGTGGCTCAGGCTGCTAAATGCCTGCTCTTAAGATCCAGCTGTCTACAATTACTGTAGGCTCAAATCCCACCAGGCTCAAGGTTGACTCAGCCTTCCATCCTCTCGGGTAGGTAAATTGAGGACCCAAGATTGTTGGGGGCAATTAGCTGACCTTGTAAAAATGCCGCTTAGTAATAAGCAGGCATATACAATGGAATGAAGGCTATTGCTGAGCACACTGGGTTGTATCCCAAAAAATTGTAAGCCGCCCTGAGTCTTTGGAGAAGGGCGGCATATAAATGTAATTAAAAAAAAAAGATTGCCAAATTCCCAGTCATCTACTGTATATCCCAGGGGAAATTGTGAAAGCTTGAAGTTAAATCAAGGTTCTCCTTCTTGTGATTATTTTAGCAAATGCTAACTATTTCAAACAAACCTTCATTGCATCAGTCCACAAATGTCTGGAGACCATGGGGACAGCTTCTTTAGCACTAAATTTAGTGTTTAGTCAGTCAGAAGTATATTCAAATGTAGAGAAAGAATGGATATAGAACAAAAGATGGTTTGAAATAAAATATTTTCTATCTATAATTTTACTAAATATTGTTGTATGATTTATTTCTAGCACTAACACATTTTTGTTACATGGATACTACTAAAGAAAATTATTTGTTTAGAAACTTAACCAAAATAAAACCTTTATTTTCCACATATATGAAATGATAACTAATTAACCATGGATGAATGGGAAGCCAACTGAAGTAATTTGGCTGTCAATCTGAGTTTTCTATGGATCTGCAAATGTTCTTTTCCAGGAATTAAATTCTAGAGACCACCAGTTTCTCTTCTAGATCATCATGGAGGTTATTTTCTGGAAGATAATTATATTAACCAAAAGTATTTAATGGTGTCCCAAACCATTTTGTTCTGAATCACCATGTCCAGAACCCTAGTTGTTCATCCCTCCAATGAGAACAAAATGATGAAATCTGTATTGTGACATCAGTAAAGTGCCAGCCTTTTGTACTTGCATCACACCTTCACATAGAAATACGTAAGAGGTGGAGTCTACATCATAATATTGTGAATCATGTGTCATTATTTGTTTTCCCACTCATGAGTGCTCTACCTAGAACACCATAAACAGAACTTTTCCAGTATTTTTCAGAATATCCCAGTCCTGAAACAGTAGATTTTGCATGTATCTAACTCCAGAGGTGGTATTCAGCAGTTTCTGACCAGTTCTAGAGAACCAGTAGCAGAAGATTTGAATATTTTGGAGAACCGGCAAATCCCTCCTCTGACTGGAGATTTTATAGTATCCTTCCCCTGCCATGCCCACCAAGCCACACTCACAGAACTGGTAGTAAAAAAAAATTTGAATCCCACCACTGTCTAACTCAGCTGTGGTCAAACTATGGCCCGGGGGCCAGATTCGGCCCGTTTGGCTGTTCTATCCGGCCCACAGAGCCGAAAGAACGGAGGGTTCTCTTGCTCTCCCAGAAGGCTACGTGAAGTAATCTAACTTTGAATTTATATTAGTGCACACAAACACTCCATCCATGCTTTTGTTCCAGCCCTCCAGTCCAGTTTAAGAACCCATTGTGGCCCTCGAGTCAAAAAGTTTGCCCACCCCTGGTCTAACTCCATGATAGTCAGTTAGGATTTGATTGTGGCCTCAAGCTTTTATGATGAAAGAGACATCAAGATCCTTAGCCCAATTACTATGCCTTTGATATGAGAAGAGAAAGGTAAAATAAAAGGAGTGGAAAAACACCAGTATAATAGATGTTCAGTAAAGATGGTAAAGGAATGACAGATTTACAAAGAGGAAGCAGAAACACTATTTTCACTCACCTTTCTCTGAGAAAAGGATGTATGTTCCTCTTGACAATTTGAAGAGCTGATTGAAGGAGCAAGACTTCAGTTTGAGCATTATAGAAACGTAGCAAATTCCTACTGACTTTAAATGAGTTCAAATCTCCAGAGTGAAATGGGTTGCTTCCTAGTGTACCAAGGGAAAATGCTGACAGTCTGGCTGAACCCTCTATTCATTACTTTGAGAAATCCTGGAGTATAGATTAAATACCTGGTGACTAGACAAGAGCAAATGTCCATATCTTCAAAAAGAAAGATCCATGGAATAGCTCATAAAGCAATCAATTGGCAAGCAGTTTGAAACAATGTAGTGTACTGGAGTTTAGCAATGTAGTGTACTGGAGTTTAGCAAAGGCTTTGTTAGGCTCTCCTCCCCTCCCCTCCTCTCCCTTTAAAAGATTGTAGGAAGATGTGGATGTATTTTATATTTATTTGGATTTTCACTTGCCTCTTTGCTGATAGGGATTCCCACAGTCCTACCATGCGACTTCATCCATTTTCTGCTTGATGACCATGCACCTGTGTTGTGACAGCAATTAGAACTTCTGGGGTTGCCCCTACTAAGTGATGTGGGAATATAACAATGTGCTTGGGATCTCATCATTTAATGAGGAAAATTCTGGTCCCAACTGTAATGGCAAATTATTCAATTGCCCAACTTGAGGTCTTCTTCTTATGCCACATAAGCTATTTTTTCAGCAACCAATTTATATGATGGATGAATCACTCATAGAACGTTTATTCTGAAAAGTCTAGAACCGTGATGGTGAACCTATGGCACGTGTGCCACAAGTGGCACGCAGAGCCATTTGTGTGGGCATGCGAGCCCCAGTCAAACTTACCTGCACTGCGTATGCACGCGCCTCGCAGCTGATTTTCAGTCCATTTGAGGCCAGTTTTGCCCTCCCAGAGGCTCAAGGAAAGCCTCTGTAGCCTTGGGAGGTCGAAAAATGGGCCTTCCAGAAATACCAGAAGTGATGAAACAGCCCTGTTTTCATCCTCCAGAGGCTCCAGAGGCTTCTCTTGAGCCTCTGGGAGGGCAAAAATGGTCTTCCCTGGGTCCCAGAGGCCCTCCAGAAACTGAAAATGGGCACTTCCGGTATTTCCAGAAGGCCCGTTTTTCAGCCTCCCAAGGCTGCAGAGGCTCAGGGGGACAAAAATGGCTTCAAATGGGCCGAAAATCAGCTGGGAAGCACACGCATATAAGGGGGTAGGGCAGGGGTGTTGTGTGCACATGTGTAGCGGGGCGGGGTGCATTGCATTGTGAGTGCCAGCACATTCACATGCACGCTTTCGGTACACCACAACAAAAAGGTTCACCCTCACTGGTCTAGATAGGAAGAAGATAACTGGGATGCCTGAAGGACATAAAAGGCAGCAGGGTTTTGATTGGGTTGCTATGGCCTCCATTTTGACTTTTCTGCCTTGCATTGATGTCCTCCTCAAGACCCTTTCTAAATATTGCACTAATTTTTAATATTGCACAAAGGGTAAAATTGCCAAATGTATTTAATTTTATTGAAATTTACATTAAGCTAAAATACATTTTTTCTCCTCATTCTATCTATTTTATGATCAAAAAGCACAATATATGGCCTGAAAAAAATTGCACATTCCTGAGTTGTTATAGTCTCAACAGAAGAAGACTTAAGGAATTGCCCAAGATATACAAGTATTTCTCAACAACTTAAGATATTAGAGCAAGAGTTATCTTAAGTTAACAATAAGAGAAATGGAAATAAAATTCAACTATGCAAAGCAAAGAAATTTTAAATTTGCAAATAAGCCAGGGAAATGTGCCTTGGTGGCTCAGGCTGTTAATTGCCTGCACTTAAGTTGCAGCTGCCTACAACTGCTGTAGGTTCGAATCCCACCAGGCTCAAGGTTGACTCAGCCTTCCATCCTCTCGGGGTAGATAAACTGAGGATCCATGATTGTTGGGGGCAATTAGCTGACTTTGTAAAAATGCCGCTTAGTAATAAGCAGGCATATACAATGGAATGAAGGCTATTGCTGAGCACACTGGGTTGTATCCCAAAAAAAAAAAAGTAAGCCGCCCTGAGTCTCCGGAGAAGGGCGGCATATAAATGTAATTAAAAAAAAAATGTCAGGTTTATAAATTGTGAAAAGAAAAAAAGAAAAGAAAATGACATTGAAATTACAAGAGGAAGATATGTTAATAGACAATGTGTTCATGCAAAGAACATTTGATCAATATTACTCTAATTTGTATAAAGGGCATGATATTCCATTGGAGAAAGTAGATGAATATTTGAGAAAACAAAGTTTACTCAGAATTAAAAAAGAACAAAAACAAATTATGAATAGACTATAATGATAAGGGAAGTTTCAGAAGCAATTAAAAAGAGCAAACTGTGAATGGTACTTGGACCTGATGAACTATCAAGCTTGTATTATAATTGCTTTGAGAATGAACTTTTACAACCTTTACAAAAATGTGATGAATTCTATTTTACAGAGAGATAAAATGTCAGAGACTTGGAATTGTTGAAATATGAGATTGAAGAAAGTGAATGAATGTATAATAAAATGGGCTAAAAACTTTGGTTACAAATAGAATAATGGAAAAATATGTGGCTGAAAGGACCGAAATTTACATCATATCCTAAGCTTTAAGAGAATTTTTTAAAATTCTGTAGTGCTGCTACTTGTCATCTTTTATAAAGTTTGTGAGTTTCAATAAGAGATAAAATACAAGTGAACAAAGAGGACAAGGGTTAAAAGAAAGGAGGAGGGGATCAAAGGTGGGAAAAAGTTAAAAGATGGCAAGAGAAAACAAAGACAAAAACAAAAGAAGTATAATACAAATAACTTCGGGCGTTCTTCAGTATAAATACAAATGTATAATAAAGATACTTCTTACTCCAAATTGAAACCAAAACATCATATAGACTAGGCCTGTCAAACTGGTGGCCCATGGATCGGATACGTAATGTGCACACCCACATAACCCCCACCCCAACTCCGCAAAGGCAAAAAACATTGCAATACATCATGATTCAGCCTGTGGTGACCCAGGGTGGGATACAAAACAAACACAGTCACAGAAAACAGGTGAAGCCCCCTTTATTCCTTCACTTTGCTTCAAAGCTCCGAATATTCTTGACAGAAGACAAAAAACTCCCACACAAACAGTTACAAGAAGAAGGAAAAAAGCAACACAAACCAGGCAAGGTAAGGGCTGGAGGATGTCCACAGATAACACACACTGGCAAGGATGCCAAACTCAGAGAGGAATCATAAACTAGGCATACTTCCACGCTTTGTTTCCAATGTTCGCCCATATGCAAGTCCATCCTCTTATTCAGTTTATTTTATTTATTTATTTATTTATTTATGAGACTTATATGTCTCCCTATCTCCTGAAGGACTCAGGGCGGCTTACAAAATAAAAATTCCAAATACAAATATACAATTATTAAAAAACTATTAAACCTAAGGTCTCATAAATATGCCAATTAAAACTATACTAAAAGTTGTTACAGCTGCAGCCCATGAAGAGGATCAAGGCCCTCTCCTCCCGAGTAGACCACATCTCTCCCTTATCCTCTCCTCCCTGTGTGCCCTAGGATGGAGAGGGAGAGGAGATGGGCCTGGGTCCTCCTCTGACTGCTCAGCTGGCCTCTGCCCTTCCCCATCCTCCTCCACAACCTCCAGAGCCACACTTCCACTCCCTGTCAGCTGTTCCTCCTCTCCCTCAGAGTCAGTCTCCACCAGGAGCATTGACACAACCCATGATGTGATCTAGTTTGACACCCATGGTATAGACCAAGGGTCTTCAAGCTTGGCACGTTTAAGATTTGTGAACTTCAACTCCCAGAATTCCTGAGCTAACATGACTGGAGGAGGATTTCTGGGAGTTGAAGTCCATAAGTCTTAAAGTTGCCAAGTTTGAAGACCCCTGATATAGAACACTATACAAACTAAACAACCCCAAATACCCTTAAACCTATGTAACAAAATAATGACTTATTCTAAATTTAAGCATAAATTTTAAGAATATACATATATATATAAATTAAAAATTCATGATGTTTCTATAATTGTAACACATCTAATTATAAAACCCTAAAACCAGAATTTCATTAAGTCCAAAAGTGATCTCCACATAGAAACAAAGCTAGAAAAACTTTCATCTTTCCTCAAAGTCATCGATTTTCCCATCTCTACCAGGGTTTATTAGTTATCCAGAAAAAGGTGTCTCAAGTGCCGAAAGATGCTTCATATCTTTGCTGGAAATGTGAACAACATGGACATTTCATCATATTTGGTGAACATATACTGATATATACTGATGTTATATATTTCATTAATATTTAGTGGATTAAACATTTAATTCCTTAATTGATTACTTTTTGTTCTTTCTATGTAATATTTTTTAGTGAATTTTAACTAAACGCAAAGCCTAAAAAGTGTAAAGATGTAAAAATGTGTATAGGTAGTTGTTGATTTATGACCAAATGGAGACCATGATTTAGGTTGCTAAGCAAGACAGTTAAATGAGTTGTGTTACATTTTACAACTTTTTTACCCAGTTATTAAATGAATCACTGCAGTTCTTAAGTGAAGCTGGCTGTCACTGCATTTTTTTGGTTTGTCTGTTTCAGCTCCAAAGCTCATATTATAGCAAACAGGTGTCTGCTAGCCAGCACTGTGTTATCTTGTCGCCATAGTAATGAGATAAGAAAGTCTTGTGATGTTTTGATCCACTGCACATGTATACAAAGTTTATACTTCACTTCCTGTAACTTCCGTTGTATTTTTTTTCTCTCTCTCTAGATGCCTTGGTGGAGATTAGGTTGTAAGTATGTAGCTCCGTGTAGGTTTTCTTATTTTATAAATAAAAATGTTTTTAGATTACTTTCCGGGTCTATTTTTTATCAACATGGATAGCAAAGAAAAACACGGTCTATCACCTCTAATTAGCAGGGATGTTTGAAGAATTTTTACTCCCTGGCAAAAGGTTTTTTTAGCCTTGACAATGGTCGCAGAGAACGGCTTGGCACTGGCTTCCCCAATTGCTGGCTTCCCCAATTGACTTTGCTTGTCCAGCTGGGAATGCTGATCATATGACCCCAGGACAGTGTAACTGTCAGCGTTCCAGCAACCCTGCATTCCAACCAATAACTCTGAGACAGACATCTCTCAAAGGTTCCTTTATTTGGATAGTAACTGGCACATCTGTGGAATCCTGAATCTGAAAGTTCCAGGCTTCCTTACAAAAGTCAAAACTACAAATCCTTCCTCCCTTAGCCATCATCACATCACATGGTCCAATCACCATCCGTCCTAAAGTAAGATTCCCATTTCATTATGCGCCACACTCAGTGACCTTGAACCAGCAAAAGAATTTTATTTTGTCTAACTAGATATACTCAAATGAATTTGTCCCTCCCACTTTCTCAGGCTCAATTGTGGCAGCATGGGACATCGAATCTCAATATGGCTTCCAAAGCTGACAGTAACTGTCCTAAATATATGCCAGTTGTCAAACACTTGATTTTGATCACTTGATCATGGGGATACTACAATGGTTGCAAGTGTGGAAACTGGTCATAAGTCATTTGTTTGAACAGTTATTAAATAAATGGTTGTAAGTTGAAGACTACCTGTATAGTTTTACAAAAAGTGGCAGAATATTTTACAGTATTATTTAATTTTTTTAATGGTACAGCAACAGAACCCAAACTGCAACGGGCCTTTTGCCTCAAAAAACAACTAATTTATGTCGTGTATCTCTGTACATATGGTTTTATAATCTACAATTTAAGATTTTTCTAGGCTTTCATGGACAGATGTCCCATAACAAAGACTCTTTATCAATGCTTGTACACTGAATTTTTCTTCAATAGATTTCAATAGCTTATTTGTCTAAGAGAAGCATGCCCTTTAACAATCAATCACTAAAGGTTTGCTTCCTTGCTTTGCACTAATGGACACTTAATAGGATAAACCACAATGTGTTAAAATGGTAGAAAATTCACGATTTATAGTTTAAAAAGCCTTTAGTAAATTATTCTGGTAATTGAATATCCCTCAACTGTACATTAATACCAGAGGACTGTGGTATATGAGCAGCAGCTGTTGTATTAATACTCGATAACAGTCAATTTACACCAAATCAAAGATACTTAATAACCATACTCAAAAATCTAGTTCTGCTACAAATAATATGCTGCAAAAACCTTGACTTGAAAGATAGATAAAGAAGTCTAGAAAAAAGAGTGGAAATATTGAACCATAATGCATATTCTTCCTCACGGTTCTTTAATGGGAAATGAATTACATTTGCATTTTAAAATTACTTTAAGTAGGACTGTCTTTGAGAAACATCCAGTTGCTTTATTTGATGTAAAATAAAGGAATAATGCAAAAGAACGAGTAATAGCAGGAACATATTGTCCCTTTGTTGAAAAAGATTTTTCAGCACAATTCTCTAGCTCAGTTTAACATATTGGCCTTTACTCTAAAGCACTAACTTGGAGCTCACTTCTCTCGGGGCATGGCTATGTCAGTATGAACCTGTTTAGACATTAAGTCAGGAAAAGTGGCCTTCTTAAGTGACCTTTCCAAGGTCTTTTTCTTTGGCTTATAATGTTTTTTTGTCTATAATGTTCCCAACTGCTCTGTACATCTCTTGTTCTTTCTATTTTTAGGGAAGTCTTTTAGGCAAGACCTTTCTCAATATTAATTAAAGGGATTTTAATTTTTTTAATGTAATGTTATTTTTTTTAATTACCAAGGGTCTTTTGGATAGGACAAATATAAAATTTGTAAAAAATGAATAGATAAGCATATAGGCATCCAACTTCCATGGGAGGTTGACTGAGCAATGGCAAATGAAGAACATGTATCCTGAAGATGAATTCTAAATATAGAAGAGCCAAACAGAATACAAAATCTATTTTGCTTTCAGTCCTAAAGTGGTTTAAAGGGGAACTAGATGTTGATTAATTGAGATGTCTCAAATGACTACTGTGAATTGCTCCACTGTTCACACACTTTCTGACTATTTGCTCCTGATTTAAAACATACAGCCTCAAAGCTGGTTTCGGGGGTGCCAATTACATTTCATGCAAATAGCGAAGACTTCAAAAGCTTATGAGAACGGAAAGAGCAGTACTTCAGCTTATTGTCATCATATCATTATCTTGGCTTCAAAGGAAGCAATTTTCTAGTATATTCAAAACTGCATAGCAAAGATCCTTTAAAAAGGAAACTGTATCCAAGTATGACAATTTCATCCACTCCTTTTCTTTCTGGGGCTCTCATGGCACTGAAATCTGATCACCTCCGCTCAGAAACTGTGATTATGTGTTTTGATAGAAATTCATTTACAGGAAGTTGTTGATTCTACCATTTAAATCACTTTAATATTGGGAATCATTATCTGTATAACTTAAGTAGCAATCTGATTGTGAGTTGGTCCGAATTATTTAACCCCCCCCCACAAATTTGTGAGTTTGATTGTATTCACAGTGCCTTAAATGCTTTTTGTGCAGTTTTATGAGAGATAGAATGGATAATTTGAATTTAAAACTGATATTTTATTTGAAATAAAATATTTGGGAAGCAAATTATTTCACAGGTCAGCTGTGTTGAGCACCAACATCCAAAGAAGCTTGCCACTTTCATCAGAATAATGAAGGCTTATTGACTAGGCAAGTCATGTCATAATGTAAGTAGAAAACTTATGTAACCCATGTTATAACATAAGTAGAAAACTGATGGGTTTTACCTTGTCATGCCACAATGCTTTTGATATTGCTCTAACACACTATGCTTCTCTGGGCACACAATTTGTATTGTATCTGCTCTCTTGAATATATATTTGGAATTATTGATTTATTGATTTATTTTGTCAATCACTTACAAGATAATAAGTAAAAGGATAAACATAGATATGAATACATGAAATGAATACATATAAGAAAAATAAAAGAAACAATACGACAGGGATGGTAGGCACATTGGTGCACTTATGCACGCCCCCTACAGACCTCTTAGGAAAGGGGTGAGGTCAATAGTAGACAGTCTAAGGTTAAAGTTTTTGGGGTTTGGGGAAGAAACCACAGAGTCAGGTAGAGTATTCCAGACATTGACCACTCTGTTGCTGAAGTCGTATTCAAAGAACTTAGTTTATTTTTGTATATTGTTCAATTGCAATTCATATTAAATTGGAGTCTTTTACTCTGTGTCATTTTTGATCACTTCCTCTAACAAACTTACAAAGTTGCTGTGTGAAAACGGCAGAAATTGCTGGGATCTTAAGTCTGTAAGTCTCATAGCATTAGCAACAGCACTTAGACTTATATACCACTTCACAGTGCTTTACAACCCTTTCCAAGTGTTTTACATAGTAAACATATTGCCCCCAACAATCTGAGTCCTCATTTTACCAAAGGATGAGTCAACCTTGAGCAATACTCCATACTGACTGCTGCTCCACCACAGTTCTTACATGATAAATACAGAATACTATGAAAACATGAAGATGATGATGAAGTTATCCATTCAGTCATGGATTGGCAATTCTGTGGCCCAGTTCTAATACATAATTGCATTTCTATCATTATGCCAAACTATTTTTGGAAGTAATTCCTGCCAGCTAAACCTACTTTTATTTCTGTCAGTTGAATGCAATGTTTGCAGGCTGCAAGCACTTTCTGCCAACTGGTTATGTTGATCAAACTTTAGAGTAGAAAGATATACCAGCCAAAGGAGATGAGGGGGCTGTGAAAAGCTGGAACACGGGATGATCCAAATTAAATCATATATAATTTTTAGCTAAACTAGGGAGATACAAAATTACACCAAGTCTGGGAGTAGCCTAATGTGATTTGAGATCTGTGATCTGATTCATCACATTGAATACAATGGGATTTTTTTTTTTAAAAGAAAAGAATGAACCCTGAATTTTTCTGGGTTGTGGTAAATCCATTCAGTTGGCCTAATCAGACTGTTAATATGATTTTGGATATAAGCCAAAAAGTGTATGTTAATATAAAAATGTATGTTAACAGAAAAGTGTATGTTTTGGGAAAAGTGTATGTTAATAGAAAAGTAGATTTGGTAGAAAACATTGTCTCTATTGTGGGATATTGTGAAGTTTAGAACCAAAACTGAGAGAAAATCATGATTTGTTTTTTTATTCCAGCCATAATCATTCTCTAAAAATGGCACATGTGACTGTGTTTTGTGCATAAAAAAAAGAATACATAATTTCTAAAGTCAGTAAAAATTAATTAAAAGACATATCTGGAAAGCCAGATTAGTTACCCTGTAATTATGAGAACTTTTCTCTTAGGCAGTTTATTGTTTCCTCTTCTCTTGGCAGGAGTTAGATTAGGGAGCGCTTTACCTTAATGGTTACAAATAGGAATACAGATAAGAGGCAAACAAGAGTATTTAGCAATAGTTACATTTCAGTCCACAAGGCCTGCTTAAATAACTTTTAAGCACCCAGGTAAGAAGAAACATTCATTTGCTCAGCTGCACAAATATTTCTTGTATCTGCAATTGAATTGAATTGAATTATTTATTTTCATTGTACGTATATACACAGTATACATACAACGAAATTCATGTAACACCCAGAGACCAGACTTAACATGCACACATACATGACAATTTCCAAACACCAAAATCCCCCGCCTCCTAAAAACACACAAGCATCCACACAACAGACCAAGTCATACTGTCCAACAGCTCACTGATGATGGTCCTTAAGTTCATTGTTAAGTGCAATTATAGCTCTGGGATAAAAACTATTCAGAAAACGTGTGGTCTGAGTTTTAATTGCTCTGTATCTTCTGCCAGAAGGCAACAGTTCCTAAAGATTGTAAGCAGGATGGGAAGAGTCTCTGAGAATGTTGTGCAACTTCCTCAAACAGAGAGATGTTATCCAGGGCTGGTAGCTGGAGCCCAATGATATTCTGGGCAGTTTTAATGATTCTCTGTAGAGTTTTTTTGTCTGCTACAGAGCTGCTCCCATATCATAAAAGAATGCAGTATGTCAGGAGGGACTCTCAAAGGGAAAGACTCCTCACCAATTGTAAAATTTACCAATACACTTCTGAAATATGCTGACAGTGTCATAAGATTGATTATGATTCATAATTATGTGGATCATCAACTCAGTTTTAGAACTTTCTAACATGACTTTGATGAGTTTCTTTTAATATGTCTATAGAACCCAATTAAAAAAAATGTTAAGAAGCCAATCTATCTCAGAATCAATGCACAATACAGGGGAAGTAATTACCTTTTCAAGAAATGTAGTACTATGTAGGTCTTAACCGGCCCTCCATTGTATTTGGTCAAGATTTCCCAATGTAGTTTTTCTCTGACACCCATCAGCTTCTGCTAACATGGCTATTATTCAGAGCTGGTGGGACTTGCAAAATAATTTTAGGAAAATAATCCATGCTGTGATCATTACTGCAGCATATAAGGAAATACAACTCCTATGTTTTTCCCCACTTCATCATGGATTGGGGATATATATATATATACATAATATACTCATTTTTCCCCTACTCACCACTCTCCACTCACTTGATTAGATGATGTTTGCCATAAAGCCAGAGAATGAAGTTACAATCTATAACTTACTTCATATTACAGGAATGAAATTCTGTTCAGTAGTATCTGTAGCATATCATTTGGACCTGATGCCAGATGCTGGTTTGAATTTTACTTTTAGAAAGTTTAAAATTAGTCAAGCTTAGAATCACTTCAGCCTCAGAAAATGCTAGAGTCAGAGAAGATGAATATAATCGGATTTAATTTTTGTAAGAATTGAGTTGCAAAAAAAGTAATCAAATATAAGAAGGGTCAGCTTTTTAGCTCAGTGCAGAATGGTATGCTTCTATTGCAACAAGTAAAATTTCTCAGAATGAAGCCCTTGCTTTGGAGTGATATGGCTGATCAGTCTCAGTCTAGCTGATCTGTTATTAATGCTTAGCCAGATGGCAGAGTTTGTATGAAATCTCAGATTCCACCTTAGAAAACCAGCCTAGTCTTTCAAATGACTTTACCTTTTCTCTCTTTCCTGTCTTCTTGGTAATGCAAATATACTTCGATGTAATATATATGTCTGCATTCTGAGTAATGCACCAATTGAAGGCAGAACTCCAAGGCAGGTAGATTCCTCTAAGAACATGTTTATTGGATACATCATCATCATCATCATCATCATCATCATCATTATTATTATTATTATTACTATTTCGACTTATATGCCACCCCCTCTCCAAAAAGGACTCGGGGCGGCTCACAGCTAAAAATACAACAATAAATAAATTAATTAAAAGTATATTAAACAAGTTAAGCCAAATTGAAAATTAAAACCCATAGTTAAAATAGGACCAACCCCAGAGAATCAGCACAGCCCAGATTGTAAAAAGAGCCAAGTCTTCAAATCGTGGCGGAAGGTGCGAAGATCGGGGGCCAGATGGAGCTCCAGCGGAAGAAGATTCCACAGAGTGGGAGCCGCCACAGAGTAGGCTCTCCCCCTGGTCGCCGCCAAGCGACATTGAGTCGCAGACGGCACCCCGAGGAGACCCCGTCTGTGCACCCGTACATATTGGCACAGCCAGTGAAAGCCAATTCTGAAAGTTCCCACGGTTTTCATTTAATTAAAAGAATGAAACTTCCTCCCTCTCCAGTGTCATCAGTCACATTTTCCAATGAATATGGCCAGGGGCGGGATTCAAATTTTTAGCAACCGGTTCTGTGGGCGTGGCTTAAGTGGTGGGCATGGCTTGGTGGTCATGTGACTGGGTGGACATGGCTTGGTGGTCATGTTATTGGCTGGGTGTGACCAACTCAATATCACTCACATCGAGGCACACATCTCCTCGCCTGGCCTCTCATGACTGTGGGGACGCTGCAACAGTTGTAAGTGTGAAAAATGGTCATAAGTAACTTTTTTCAGTGCCACTGTAACTTTGACTGGTCACTCCACACAAGCAAAGTACCAGCAAAGGAGAGGAAAATAACTCCAGAGACGTTCCTGAGACAGGAAGTCTAGTCCTGCCAAGAATGTAATAAGGGTTAACGGAAAGGCAGTTTCTGTAAGCAACACCAGAATGTTTCCTTCCTGCCTTCCTTACAGGATTAGGCCAGTAATTTCTTCTAACAACCGGTTCTCCGAACTGCTTAGAATGTTAACAACTGGTTCTAGCGAATAGGTGCGAACTGGTAGAATCTCACCCCTGAACATGGCTAGCAGGCTTTTCTCCTCCTTCACCAGCCACCTGATACAATGACCTTGGTTTCCATAGGAAAACATTTTATTTTTACTGTAAGCTGGGCTATCTACTTCCTCTCTCCCATTCTTCTCAGGCTTTGTGGCAACTGTGAGGCAGGACAAGATGGTTTCAGCCAGCTTCACTTTAGACTTTACCTTTTCTCTCTTTCCTCCCTGTTGACAGTATATTCATATCTTCAAACTGGAGCATCAGACAAAAATGTATATCCAATTCCCTATGAGAGAATACAATTTAACATATCAATTGATGGTTTTGTAATGTAGTTGTCTGTAATGTAGCCAACTTTGCAATAAGCACAGTCTTTTTGAGAAGTTTAGTTTAGTTGCAGTCAGGGGTGGGATTCAAATTTTTTAACAACTGGTTCTGTGGGCATGGCCATGTGACTGGGTGGGTGTGGCTTCTTCTTCTTTTTGCAGCACCCACCCCCCACTCTATTATTTTTTTGCCTCCAGGGCCTCCGGAAAGCCTCCTGGGGGGCATTTTTGCTGCCAGAAGGCTTCCCTGAGGTCCAGGAAGGCAAAAAACAGAGTGCGGGGGAAGCACAGCTACCGCCACAGGCACACCCTTTTTGCCTCCTGGCCTCAGGGAAGCCTTCTGGGCAAAGCAGTAAGAAAGCAAGGGGGATCCCGGCACAGCTGATCATCAGAACAGCTGATCATCAGGAGGAAATAAATATCTTAAGGAGTGACTGGATGGGGGAGAATGCAGTCAGTGATGTCGGGCATGAGCGATAAGGACTGACTGGGCTGGAGAGGGAGGGGAGGGGTGGGGCAGGTGGAGAGGGGCAGGGCCAGCCAGGGACACAATTTGCCAGTTCTCTGAACTGCACAGAATTGTAACAACAGGTTCTACAGAACCGGTCCGAACTGGTAGGATCCCATCCCTGGTTGCAGTTAGACCTGTTGTAATGGATCACATGATTTCACATAGTGTTAACTTTGTTTTGCTCAGAAACAATTTAAAATGCACAAGAGTGGAGAAAGTAATAAAAAGGAGGAAATAGCAACCGATATACAGTGGTTTCAAGCGTATAATGAAACAATAATGATCTGCAATTTACTATTTCTTTAAAATATTTTGGGCTGAAACTGTGTTTTTTTAATATTGAGAAATTATAAGAATGTACCCACAAAGCTTTTACTAATAAAAAAAATAAACAATCCAAAGCACTATCTTAAAAATAATTTAATTTAGCATTATTGATTTGCATAAAAACAATAAAAACAGTAAAAAAACCCAGCATATTGACATTCAATAGGCATTCAGCTCAGGATTTATTTTAGCTTCCTATGCAAAGTATAACTAAGCTACAAAACTATTTTGCACATTAATTTTTTTAAAAAGTTAAGGAGCTGAACCATTAAGATTATTTTCATGGCAACTTCAATATATTTTTATGACACACTGTATCATCACCTTTTCAAATTTAGCTAAATTATAGTTTTATGCACCATAATTACATTTTGTTATACTGGATGGCTGTGCTTTGTAATGCCAAGCCAATATTAATCAAGTTTCCCCTTAATTATAGTTCATTTTTCCAATGTCATATGGACTCTTATATGCTTCAGATAATTACAGTAATCTATAACATTTTATTGTGTGCTTGGATGCCACTCCAGGAACATAAGGTTTTCATACTTCATGGAATACAAACATTTAATGTGCTTCACAGCAACATCTTAACATGTAGACACTGCTAATACAATGTGAAACTTTTAAGGAATGTTTTGTTTCATATCTTTTTTTTTAATATTGAACCTGAGAGTTCACACAGTCCTAAACTATATAAGAGCAATCACAATCATTTATATTCATACAAATGGATCAATGTATGAATTTCTTATGAAATATAATCTGGAATATACCTAATGTAATAACTAAACAATGAAATAAAGAATTAAATAAAACTCTACTGT
Organism: Naja naja; assembly: GCA_009733165.1. NCBI lineage: Eukaryota > Metazoa > Chordata > Lepidosauria > Squamata > Elapidae > Naja > Naja naja. The sequence continues at coordinate 250,058,265 of CM019149.1, read as the reverse complement.
GGTTCTAATGAATAAGTTGTCATGCTGTAATTCTTAGCTGATGATTGAATAAGAAAAAAGAAAAGAAAAATGTAAATGAAATATTTATAAACATTAGAATAAATAAAATATTTCTAAATAGTAAAGATTCAACTTTATTCATTAGATTATTATATTAAATCTTTTAATCAATATTAACAATTATTGCACAACAAGTAAGGATTCTTATGACATAAGCAGCCATATAAATTCTATAAATAGATAAAATGGAAACTGCTAGTATAATATAAATGTCAATTTACAGGGTTCTGAAAATTCTACATTTATTTAACAAATCATTAGAATTTAAATTTTAATATACTATGTTTCCCATTAAAATTATGTTTATGAAATTTTTCAGATGTGAGGTTAATTTTGACATAGAAGTACATTCTCACAACTGACTTTGCTGTTCTTCTATAATATGTAATTTCCAGTGGAAAATATGAAGAATCTTGCATTTTAGCATATACAAAGCCACTTCAGGGGACTTTGAGGGGAATAGGGGTTTTTCCTGATATTTAATGGCTAACCAGCCATTTGAAAAGAAAATTCTGCTTTTAGAATTGGTTTCATTCTATTGTCATTTTCCAGATCTATTAGACTTTTTACAGCAATCCAAACTGCTGGTAATGACCTGTAAAGACCTACATCTTTTTACTATATTCTTACTTTGTTCTTTATTTTCTATTTTTTCTTTTCTGCACTTTTGATTCTATTATTTTTAGCTTATATTGATTTTTTATCATTGAAATTAGTTTTAATAAAAGTTAAATTTGTTTATAAAAAAACAAATCTGTGGAGAAAAAAATCAACCTGTTTATTGCATCTCCAACAGATTTTTGAAGTATATGGAGGCTCTTTGGATTATGACCATTCATGTAGCAGATGAGATGAAGTGTTTTACATTCTCCTAAATATAAGACTTCACCATGATTGGATTGCATTAATTTCACCATCCCAGTTATAATGAGTTAGCTTGTTTGATTTCAGCTTGTTTGTTTCTTCTGTTATTTCAGGTTTCAGGGCAGAGTTGTTGCCAAACTCCACAGCAAGGTTATCCTTGAAAAGACCAGGATGTTGCTGAACTAGCTATATTTGAATGCTGTTATTTCCTTCAAGGCACTGAGTGTTGCCAACTGGTTGTTTGTGAAAGGCGTCATGGATGCAGGTGAATTCGGTCAGTGCTCAGCTTCTTTTACAGAAAGGAGGATTAAACAGTTCTTTATTGGGTTTTTTTGGAAGAGGCAAAACATGCTTTTATAAAGTGTGAGGGAAGAATTGAGATGATTGTTTTTTCCAGTATGCCTTCAGGGAGTGTGTGCATGGGAGGCAATCTTTCTGCCTGATATCCACTGGACTATCTGGGTAATATCACTCCTGACTCTTTTAAGGGCAAGCATAATTTCAGTTATGTTCCTGTTTTCTTCACAGAAAAAAATATAAATTTTAGAAATTAATATTGGAATGACATATCATTGGTAACATACTAATTTTATCTAACTAGAATATTAATTTTTAATTTTAATATTTATCTTTTTCTGATATTCTTATTGTTGCATGTTAATTTCACTATTAAAATTTGGCACCAAAATAACCATACAGTCATTGACAGGTTCAATTTCTGTATCATATTTTATTTTATAAATAGCTCCTAAGAAATTATCTCGATTCTGTATTCTATGTTTTCCAAATTCAGTCAAGTCTCCAAATGTTCCCCCTTGCTTCTGAAATTCCATTGAAAACATATTATTTATCTGAAGACATTGGAACTAATAAAGTAATTCTGATGTTTATAAAGATAGAATCTTCAAAGATTTCATCATTTTCTTCTTATTAATGATTAAATCTTGCAACATGAACACATTGTTAATTTTCCATCGATCACATTTTTCTCTTCATCAATCTTCATGAAAATTAAATAGTACATAAATTAATATTAAATACAGAGAAAGAAATGATAAATCTGTATTAATTCTTTCTCTGTATTTATTCAAAATATCCACTTGCTTTTTATTATTGAATTATGTTTCTGTTTCTATTAGACCAAAGATATTTGTGTAAATCATCTGGAAGTCCTCTTTCATAGAAGAAAACCAACTATGAAGTGAGATAATCCACTCTGTAGCTCACATTACATGCTGCTTGGTGGTACAGTCTGAAGTTCGGTACTTCTAATATGCCTTGCTCTTTTGCATTGTTGTACCATCTTGGATTTCACTCTCAGTCTTTTATTAGATTACATAAAATTATGTATTTGTCTGACAGTCATTATCACCAATGCTTATTGGAATAATTTAAAATAAGTTGAGCCTTGGCAAGATGTTCAGTTTTACTGCTGCAATTCTTCTTAATCAAAACAGTTCAACTTATTTCATCTTAAAATATCTGCTGTTACATTTTCCAAGCCTGGAAATGATTATTCTTAAATTTTCATTGTCTTTTGTTAAAGCAACTCCCCAGATACCAGATAAATTTTATAATAATATTAAATTTGATTGCTATATATTGCTTGCTATAAATATTGTTTTTCTATGTTCAGATTGAACATAGTAACTGAAAAAACAGGGAGGGGGGAACCATAATAAAAGACAGAATGTCTTCCACAGTGAGAAGTGGCATTCCAGTAAAAGTAACATTAATAAACATGATAAAAATAATGTTATCATTTCCATGGATCAATAAAAATCAATATACTTTATAAAATGTTGATAGTTTTCTTTTTTAAGGAAAATGAATGAGAAGCAGTATTTTCATTGTCTAAACCTTTTATTAAGCACTTGATTAAGAATCTTAATAAATAATTTATTTTATTCTTTCTAAAACAGTGCTGCAGGAAAAAACATCACTCTTATTTTTATGCACACAGACCCAGAGAGGAATGAAGACTCGGAAGGACATATACAATAGAGAAGATAACAGGATAATGGAGTTGAAAGGGACCTTGAAGTTCTTCTAGTCCAACCCCAGGTTGTCCAATCTTTTCTTAAAAACCTCTGAAGGCAACCAACCCGTTCTTAGTTAATTGTTCTCACTGTCAAGAAATTTCTCCTTAGTTCTAGGTTGCTTCTCTCCTTGATTAGTTCCCATCCATTGCTTCTTGTCTTACTTTCAGATGCTTTGCAAAATAAATTGACCCCCTTTCCTTCTGGCAGCTCTTCTAATGTTGGAACACTGCTATCATGTCATCTGTAATTCGTTTTTTAACTAGACTATACATACACAACTCCTGCAATTGTTCTTCATATGTTTTAGCATCCAGCTCCCTAATAATTTCTGTTGTACTTTTTGGCATTTTTTCTAGAGTTTCAACATGTTTTTTTAAATATTTTGGAGCCCAAAACTGGATGCAGTAGTTCAAGTGTGCCCTCACTGTTAAGTTTGCATGAAGAGTCAGACGCGAAGAGCTTCAGTGAAGAGTTTATTTAGTGACTACAGCGCGAATGGACCCAACTTGGCTGGGCTACAGCTGCTACTTATAGCCAGCAGCCGTAGTTGCCAGCCAATCAGAGTGCAGGGTTTTCCCACACTTTTTAAACCAATCTTATTTGACATTTTACAAGAACAATTCAAACTAAACCAATAACATTCAAACCTACATACATAACACCACTCCCCACTAGGTTCAGTCCATACCAAACCACAACCTATCTAATGTATTCTTTTAAATAGGTGGGGCTCTTACGTGTACGTTGAGACCTCCGTGGTTCAGAAGTTTTAACATTCTCACCCAGTGAGAGAGGAAATGTGTCTGCTGACATTTCCCTTCTGGGACTCCCTGTGAAAGAAGACCCTGTTTGATTGTTAGAATCTGGTCTCTCCTCCCAACCCATCTCCAGCCTAATGTCAGCACCCAAGTCAGGTAGTGATGTACAATCTTCCACTTCTAAGGATGGAATCTGGCATTGTGACAGGTTTTGGGATAATTCCTGTCGTAATGGCTCGTTACACATGGGGTGGATTCTTGCTTGCTGATTTTCCTCCTGTTCCTCCCCTTCCCCCCTAGAATTGACATCAGGTGAGGGAACTAGAGAGGAACAAGTGCGATGTTCCTGAGAGAACCTGGATCTAAGTTGATCAACGTGCCTGCTCCAGAGGAGTCCATCCTCTGTTTGCACCCTGTAAGAATGAGGGCCTGTGATTTGAGTTATCTCAGCAGAAATCCACAAAGGTTCACCCATAAGGTTCTTAGCATAAACAGAATTGCCCACACTCAACATGCGAACTTTGCTAGTGGAATCTAGTGGTGCATTGGGTGCGTAAGTGGGATGAAGTCGGTCAAGGAAAGACCTAAATTTCCTACCCATCAACAACTCTGCTGGGGATAAGTTATTAGATGGGTTAGGAGTGATGTGCTGAACACTAAGAAGTTTTTCAACTTTCTCAGTGATGTCCCCAGGACCCAGTTGCTGAAGCTTCTCCTTGGTAAAACGTACCATGCGTTCAGCCCAGCCATTAGCCGAAGGGTGCCCAGGGGCAGTAAGGGCATGTCTGATACCCTGTTGTGCTAAATAGGATTCAAAGAGGTTGGATGTAAATTGAGGGCCATTGTCAGAGACAAGAACATCAGGTAACCAGTGGGTTACAAAAAGTTTTTTGAGCTGTTTGATGACAGCATCTGTTGTGGTGGATGCCATGGGGATTACCTCTAGCCATTTGGAATATGCATCTACTATAATAAGAAAGGTGTGCCCTCTGGTGGGGCCAGCAAAATCAATGTGAATCCTGGACCATGGGCCCCTAGGACATTCCCATTCCTTTGTGGGGGCGAGAGGTGGTGCAGGCCTGACCACCTGACAGTTGGGACAAGATGCAACCCAGTTTTCAACCATTTTGTCAATACCTGGCCACCATACATAACTCCTGGCCAATCCCTTCATCCTTACAATACCAGGAGGACCCTCATGTAACATTTCCAAAACCTCTCTTTGCAGTTTTGCAGGAATAACCACCCTGTTACCCCACAAAATACATCCTCTTAATACAGATAATTCAGTTTGCCTGGACTTAAAAGGTTGGGCAAGGTGAGGTAGATCTTGAAGAGGCCAACCTTTCTTAATACAGCCTATAACAGGAGCCAACACAGTGTCTTTGGCAGTCTCTCTGGCAATTTCAGCAGCATGAACTGGAAGCTTGGCAACAGTTTCTAGGAAAAAGGTGTGTGTTTCAGGTTCAAAGTCCTCCTTGTGGCAAGGAAGTGGGCAACGACTCAGTGCATCAGCATGTCCAATGTCCTTGCCAGGCTTGTGGATAAGTTTGTATGAATAAGCAGCAAGAAATTCAGTCCACCTCAGCAGTCTTGGTGACAGGATAGTAGGTGTAGGCTTGTCTCCTGCCACAATGCCTAACAAAGGTTTGTTATCTGTAACAATGGTAAATGTTCTCCCATACAGATATTCATGAAATTTCTTAACAGCTGCAACAATTGCCAATGCCTCCTTGTCCAATTGGCTATAATTCCTCTCTGCTTTGGTCAAAGTGCAAGAGTAAAATGCAATAGGGGCTTCTCTCCCACTGGGAAGCCTGTGGCTCAAACCCCCACTCCAAAGGGGATGCATCACAAGTCAGTACAACAGGCAAATTCTCAGAGAACTGTATCAGTACAGCATCAGACGTGATTAGTCTTTTAATACTGTTAAATGCTGATTGTTCCTTCCTGCCCCAGACCCACACAGACTTTTTATCAAGTAATCTGTGCAATGGTTCAGCAATGGTTGCCTTCTGAGGTAGGAATATGTGATAAAAGTTAATGAGTTCAAGGAAAGCTTGCAAATCTGTTTTGCATTTAGGTCTAGGGGCTTCTTTGATTGCTTTAACCTTGGCATCTGTAGGGTGGATGCCATGCTTGTCAATCATGTAGCCCAGGAACTCAACCTTGTCAGTTTTAAGAGTGCATTTTTCTTCCTTGACTCTTAACCCCGCTTTCCTGAACCTGGTAAGGACTTCTCTGAGTCTTTCTTGTAACTGAGTGTCATTTTCAGCAGAGATTAACACATCATCAAAGTAAGGCACTACCCCTGGCAGTCCTTGGAGCATTCTTTCCATAAGGCTTTGAAAGATGCCTGGTGCCACGCTTACTCCAAACTGTAACCTTTTACATTTGAAAGCACCTCTATGAGTCACAATGGTTTGGGCCTCTGCAGTGGCATCATCAACTGTTAATTGTTGATATGTCTGGGCCAGATCCAATTTGGCAAAGACTGTACCCCTGCCAAGTGAATGTAACAGATGATGCACCACTGGAACTGGATATGCGCTCTGCTGCAGCGCATGGTTCAGTGTCCCCTTAGAGTCTCCATAGATTCTTACTGACCCATTAGTCTTGACTGGTGTGACTATGGGTGTCTCCCATCTGGAGTGGTCAGTGGGCTCTAAAACCCCTTGAGCTATTAATTTGTCTAATTGTGCATCAATTTTTTCCTTTAATGCAAATGGGACCCTTCTGGGCTTTAAATGAATTGGGGGCACCTTGGGGTCTAGGTTGAAAGTGATAGGGGTCCCCATATACTTGCCCAATCCTTCACTGAAGACCTCTGGAAAGTCAGACTTCAAGGCCTCCTCCCATTCAGAGTTGCTCACATGATTGATGCCAGTCACCTCGATGCCTAGTGGATTGAACCACTCAAGTCCCAGCAAGCTTGGGCTATCCTTGTCCACGATGGTCAGGGGCAAACGTTTGGTGTGGCCTTTAAACTTCACATTGAATTCTCTTGTTCCAACTACTGGAATCTTGTTCCTTTGGTAGTCTTTAAGAGTCAGTGCTTGCTTCTGGAAATGTTTCTTCTGAATGTTGGGAAGTAGCCTGTGAATAGTGTCCCATGACACAATAGATAAATAGGAGCCTGAGTCCACTTCCATTTGGCAAGGCCTTCCTTCAATTAGTACCTTCACATGTACTTTTCTGCTTCTCAAGGGTGAAGAATGACCAATGGTAATTGTTTGGTGAGTTTCATTCTTCCCATTTGCTTCTGAATTGCGCCCCATCTTTTCAATGAAGTTGTTGGGTTAAAATCCTTTTCAGGAAATTTCTTCCTACTAGGTGGAGTTCTGGATGATTTGCAGACTCTGGCTAGGTGACCCCTTTTCTCACAACGTAGGCAGATGGTGTCTAAGAACTTGCATTCAGTGCAGGGGTGGCCCCCCCCACAGCCTCTGCAATAAAATTCTTGCCTTTTTTTTCCTAAGGTCTTTCCTTTTCTTCTCCATTCTGAGTTTATAAATTCCTTCCTCCACTTCACTACAGTCTGAATCAGAATCTATTTGCTTGCAATGGGTTGTTGTGGACTTTTCCACATCAGAATGGCTTGAGGCCTTGTTAATTTTCTTCATGGCTGCTGCTGAGGACTTGGTTGCTTCCGCTGAAACAGCTTCCTCTATGGCCTCCTTAAACGTGATCTTAGGTTTCATTAGTAATTTGCTCTGTAAGACCTTATCTTTAAGGCCTAGAACAAACCGATCACGCATGGCCTCTTCTAAGTTGGTAAACTCACAAGCACCCCCAATGTCCCTTAAACTTGCCACGAAGTCGTTAACATTTTAGCTTTCCCCTTGATCCCGACGATAAAATTTGTGTCTCTTAATGAGGCACAATACTTGTGGGGCGTAATGGGCTCTTAAAAGCTTTTCCAAATCAGGCCATTCCATTACCTTCAAGTCTGCATCTCCCGCCAATGCCTTTGCCATCTTGAAGACTGCCGGACTGCAGTGCGTGAGAAATACCGCCCTCTTCCGTCTCTCGGGAATGTCGGCGAGGTCATTTCCTTCCAGGTACATCTGGAAGCAATCCGCATACGATTCCCAGTCTTCTGCCGCCGGATCGAACAGGCCTGGGGGGATGTTCAGTGCAGCCATCTCGCTCTTCTGCTTGTCTTCCGCGTCGTCTCTTCTTCAGGGGAATCCCATCCTCATCGCCAGTGTTAAGTTTGCATGAAGAGTCAGATGTGAAGAGCTTCAGTGAAGAGTTTATTTAGTGACTACAGCTCGAATGGACCCAACTTGGCTGGGCTACGGCTGCTACTTATAGCCAGCAGCCGTAGTTGCCAGCCAATCAGAGTGCAGGGTTTTCCCACACTTTTTAAACCAATCTTATTTGACATTTTACAAGAACAATTCAAACTAAACCAATAACATTCAAACCTACATACATAACACTCACCAAGCCATTATAAAATGGTATTAACACTTCACATGATCTTGATTCTATTCCTTTGCCAATGCAGCCTAGGATTGCCTTGGGTTTCTTTTTTTTGGTGGCTGCAACCCACTGCTGGCTCATATTTAAATGATGTTCCACTAGGAAACCAAGATCCTTTTTGCAATTACTGTTGTTGAGCCAGGTTTCACCTAATCTGTACCTGTACATTTGGCTTTTCTTGCCTAACTGTAAAACCTTACTTTTCTCTTCATTGAATTTCATTTTGTTAGATAGGGCCCAGTGTTCAAGTCTGTTGAGATCCATTTGAGGTGTTGGTGATTCCTGTCAGTTTAGTGTCATCTGAAAATCTAAGGCGTTCCCCTTCCATTTCCTCATCTGAATCATTTATGAAGATATGGAAGAACACTGGGCCTAAAACACAACCTCGGGTACTCCACTGCTTCCTTCCTTCCATGTAGATGTTGTTCCATTAAGGACTACACATTGGGTATGGTTTGTCAGCCAGTTACAAATCCATCTGGTGGTGATATTGTCTATTGCACATTTTGAAGAGATTTTGAAGAATAGGCCAGAAACTGGCTGCATTAGATCTTTTTAAATAAACAATTTTGGTATCAATTTAGGCTCTTAAGAAGGGAAAGAAATGCCAATTAAACACCTTTTCCTTTATTTCATTGCCTGATAAATGCGCTCCAACTCAGTTTAGAGAATGGAAGAGATTACATTGGAGTTTATTATACTAAACCAATGCACATAACATTGGTTACATGTGGCAGTGAAATCATAAAGGAAAATAACAAATAACAGCGATACCTTTTTTTTAAAATTACATTTTTATGCCGCCCCTCTCCGAAGACTCAGGGCGGCTTACAATTTTTGGAGCACAACCCAGTGTGCTCAGCAATAGCCTTCATTCCATTGTATATGCCTGCTTATTACTAAGCGGCATTTTTACAAAGTCAGCTTATTGCCCCCAACAATCTTGGGTCCTCAATTTACCTACCCCGAGAGGATGGAAGGCTGAGTCAACCTTGAGCCTGGTGGGATTCGAGCCTACAGTAATTGTAGGCAGCTGGAACTTAAATGCAGGCATTTAACAGCCTGAGCCACCAAGGCCCTTTTACTATCACTCTAGAGGTAATACCATGTAACAATTTCATTTTATCTATATAACAATGCTTTGGAGAAACTTCATCATGAGAGGAATACTTCCCATCTTTACAATCAATGGGTAAACAACTCTGTTTATAATTTTTCTCCATCTCCATGTCATTCTTCACAGTGAGAAGTGTTTCGCAATCAGAAAACTAGTTAAAACTTAAGTATTAGTTAAAATTTAATGCAAAAGAAGAAAACAAGAAAGGACAAGAAAGCATTTGTTTTAAAAATTCAAAATTCAACCAATAATCAATTGCTTCAAGCATTAATCATAGACTCAGATCTCTTAAAAAGCATGAGTAAAACATTGGATCCCTAATTTTAGATTTTTTTATTTTAGAACCAACTATTTGTGTTTTTCTTGTTTCTTGCAAAAGGTGATGTAGTATTTATTTAAAAAAAATGTTTTGGCCAATAGCAGAAGTTGATGGTTATAGCATATCTTCATAAAATAGACGTCATGGGTTTACTTGGCAGATGTTTCATTCCTTCTTTCTATTTCCAATTTGTGCTAATGTTTGCAATATGGCTTGCAACCCAACCTACTTTTTAGGGGTGTTTCCTCATGCTGAACAAAAAGCTGGGGCATCAGTATTTTTTTTTTTGTGCCACAAGTCTCATTATATTTATTTTTATTCAAATGTGACTGTAGACTTTTTTGTGTTTCTCTCGGTACTACCGAGAAAAAAAATGCAAGGGAAATATTTTCTGTGGTGCCTTAAATCAGTGACTTAAGTATCTATTTCCTGCCTGTGTAATTTGAACATACTTTGGAATTCAGTTTAAAATATTATAATTCATAAAAACAACATCAGAAAAGCACAACATAATCTTATTAAAGTAAATCTTTGCTTGACTACCAGTATGAATTCATTAATATATAAATATTATGCTTTTTTCTAAAAAAAAAAGATAAAGTGATCCTTAGTTTTCTTTGTATCCATTTGTTTATCCATTTAAAGGACTTAATTTGTAGTGTGTGTGTGTTTAAATGTTATTCATGTTCCAGTGACGTGCAGTTTGTCTTAAGCCAGAAGGAAATAGTGCAGTGATGACTTTTATATCCTTTCCTTACCCACTGGAGCTGCTTTGTCACAAACGCTATGTCGTGTAGATAATTTGTGATGTTGAAGACAGAACTGAAGGGCTGGTGAGTTGTAGCTGCTTTTAAAAAGAAGCTGGTGGGGATGTGTGAGAGAAATCAATAATAAATTATCCATCACTCTAGCAAGCCAGTTTCCTCATAGGTCCCCTCTGACATGTAGGTGAAACTATAAATTAATTTGCTTAGAGCCAATAAAGAGTCTAACGTGCTCCAAACTGACTAGCAAATGTGTATTAGCAACACAAAAATGACACTGTCTACCAAGGAGCTTTAGTAGGATCTCCAAATACTGCAACTTCTTTTTATAACTTAATAAGAGATGGGCTTGGGCCACCACAGGGAGATGGAGCAACTGGAATGGTCTATAATTTATGGATGTAAAATGATCAGGCTTCATGTTGTCTATAAAACATGAAAAGCATTCTTCATTCCTCACCAATTAGATCATAGTCCAACCCCCCAGTTCCTTTGAGGGGGTTAAAAGGAATATTCGAACTGCTAGACGTAAATGAATACTGTGGTTAAATTAAACCCTTCGACAGCCCAGGCTTGAAAGAAATGCCTTGTGGATGTTATTAATATGAATATTTAAGTGCTGTTTTTAAAGTTTAACTGCAAGCCATAGCAAGCACAAATGTTTATAATAGCTATTTCAGGAACATAGTGTGTATTTAAAAGCTTTCTCTTTTTCCCTTCCTCTTCTTGTTTTTGCTGTAGCAGCTGATTCTCCCACAATATTTATTATTACTCTTGCTGTTATTACTGTCTTTTATTTTGATTAATATATTTGGCAAAGTAGCAGAAGTATAGTATAAAGATATGTTTTATTCCCCAAAATAGGACTTTGTGAACATCAGATGTGAAGGATGGTATGCCAGAAGCAGCCCCTTCCTGATTAATGCTCCCTTGATTAGAAACATCACTTTTCTCTTATAACATCTTATAACATATGTTCCAATATCTCAGGGACTGCTACAAAGAAGAGGGAGTCAAGCTACTCTCCAAAGCACCTGAGGGCAGGACAAGAAGCAATGGGTGGAAACTGATCAAGGAGAGAAGCAACTTAGAACTAAGGAGAAATTTCCTGACAGTTAGAACAATTAATCAGTTGAACAACTTGCCTCCAGAAGATGTGAATGCTCCAGCACTGGAAGTTTTTAAAAAGATGTTGGATAACCATTTGTCTGAAGTAGCATAGGGTTTCCTGCCTAGGCAGGGGGTTGGACTGGAAGACCTCCAAGGTCCCTTCCAACTCTGTGATTCTATTCTATTCTATTCTATTCTATTCTATTCTATTCTATTCTATTCTATTCTATTCTATTCTATTCTACTCTACTCTACTCTATTCTATTCTAACATATAGAAAGGGCTTTAGGTGTGTCTAGGCTTCAGTTTCCTAAATGAGCTTTGTGATTTAAAAAAATATTTAGAAACTTTAATCATTCTGCACTACAATTTGCTTTTGAACTCTCATTACTTACAAAAACATAAGCAGCCATTCAAGCATAGTTCTTTTGTTTCTTGTCAATCATGCTGGTTTCTCATAAATTTATAGCTGTTAGCGTGACCTATGACAAAAGCTTCTGGTCTTCAAACCCAAATAATTCACATTAGGTTTTAAGAATACAGGACTTGCAATCAAAGTCATTCTCCAAAGATGAAAATAAGCCTTAGGAGACCAATAATCTGGCCTGCTTGGAAAAAAAGACCACGGGTCTCCCTCTGTATCAAGTATAGGTAGTTCTTGACTTATGACCATAATTGAGCCCAAAATTTCTGTTGTTAAATGAGACAGTTAAGTGAGTTTTTTAGGACCTTTCTTGGCACAGTTGTCATAGGGGAATCATTGCAGTTGTTAAGTTAGTAACACAGTTGTTAAGTATATCTGTTTCCCCATTGACTTTGTTTGTCAAAAGGTCACAAAAGGGGATCACATGACCTGGGACACTGCACCTGTCATAAATATGAATCAGTTGCCAACTATCTGCATTTTGATCATGTGACCGTGACAGTGCTGCAATGGCTATACGTGTGAGAAATGGACATAAATCATTTTTTAGTGTCATAAATTTGAATGGTCACTAAACAAACTATTGTAAATCAAGGATTACCTGTATAGCAAGTATAGTGTCTGCATTTAATGATTTAAAATCATTATGATCTACATGGGAGGAAGAATTTGCTTAGAAGATGCTCATCCCCTCATTTTCTGGAAAGTACTCACAACTAAGATTGAGTATAGCTGTATTGTATAGAGTGAAATGTAAAAACTTTCTGACTCTTGCATTTGAATCTTGGATTTTATTTGAATTAAGCAATGGAGCCCAAAGATACATACACATAGGAGAATGGGCTCCTAAAAACATTTTGGGTTGAGGTGCACATTTAGAATGTTATAGATTGGTGCTTGTTTCCAAGCACATTGTGACACCAAATGAGTCTTGGAAGTGCTTGCCTTTCCACAAAATAGCTGTAATTGGGAGCATAACCTGTAACAAAGAACTAATTTATCAGAATGTCTCTGCCATTCCTTTAAACAGCATCTCACAAGACATCTAGTGTCTTGCTTACCTTTGTGCTTTTACTGGGCACAGTTCCAAACAGACAATAAATTGTATCAACTGATCATTACTCTTTTCTAAAGAAAAAAAAAAGAATCCAGCCTTGGAATTAAAGATAATGCTGAAGGCAGATGCTTTATTTTGTAGCCTGCCAGCCTCCTTTTTTTAAAAAATTGAAAATAGTTTTCTTTTAAAAAGGTAAAAGATTTTCTGGTAGGTAGAAAATCTGGGCATGAGTTCTTTGGGCATCCTGCTGGGCATCCCAGCATTAGAATATTATGCAGTGACAAAGAAAACAAAGGAGAAAAAATGCAAGCACTACATATATTTGAAGAAGGACACACGTTAATCCTGGAAGCCCTGAGCAAAAATGGGGTGATTGAAATACTTGGTTTCAGAAGAAGAAACAAATATGTTAGCCTTTGGAGAAACATGACAACATCAGAGAAACATGAGTGATCCAGTGTGCTTTAATAATCTGTGCTACAAGCTAAACACAGGATAAGTATGAGCATGCTATGGCTGTATCCAGTATAAATATGGTAGTGCTATTCTGTACATCCTAAGAGAATGCAATGCCCAAACCACTGTTCAAAAGGGATAGGCTCTTCCTATATAAATGCTTGGGATGATTTTGAGATGGAGAATTACCAGTGTGAGATTATGTTTAAGGGGTTGGAATAGGAATGAGGAAACCAAGGTTCTACCTTATCCTCAGCCAAGGCAGTTCATTCAAGACAGATCGGATTAGGAAGCCAATGCCTTGTAGGTCAATAGTACTTTTTTTTTGTAAAACTATATAAGCAGAATCTTGCACATCTGAATATACTCCATCCTTCTTCCCTTCATCTTTGTGTGAACAAGGGAGGGGCTTGTCATAGATGTTTATTCTTAGGCCTCTTTTATCTGACTGTGGCCTTAGGAGGGGCTCTTCATCCTGTACTTGAAGGCCATTTCCTCTGTCTGATACATCTGGTGACTTTGTAACACTCATTTTCCCTCAGTTAAAACAACTTTGCAGGGATGTTGTGGGGTAAAATAAGAGGAGGGAGCACTATGTATGCCACCTTGACCTCCTGAATAAAAAAAAAAGAATTTATATAAAATAAATAAACATGTCAAAGCCGTGTAACGAAGATACAACACTGTAAGAAATATTACTGTCTTTAGCTATGTTCAAATATGGTCATAGCATGGACAAATATATGTTCAATTCATGGGAAAGAAATAATAATTTTAAATATGACTGTGTTCTGTTATAAACAGACAAGGATTGACCCAAGAGGATAAACTTGAATTGTAAATGTTATTCAGTCATGGAATTCAGGTACTATCACAGAAAATGTTAATGTATATGGGCAGTTGTCACCATGTTTTTTTAAAAAACTGTTTACAGTAAAGCTTTTGGGGAAAAAACAAACTAAAAAGGTAGTCAAGAGGGTAAATCATTTCATAGTATTGAAATTTTATATACTGTTTATATGAAAATTGTATTTGGAGAAATAGTTTGCCTTGACAAATGGAAATTGCTTTTAGTATATACATACATACATCCTTTATATCAAGCACTGTATATACAGTTTCTGTGATGAGATTAGCATCTCGTACATCAAAATACATGATGAGAAGTAACCTTATTTTTTGTAACCTTATTGTTTCAAACCAGGTAGTAGGCAGGAGCTAAAGTTGTTATTCTTTTCCTACCGCTAGTGATATACAAAAGAGAGATGACAATAAAAATCCGAGTAATCAGCCAGTTGCTTGTCATATGCCACAACATTTAGAATTATATTTGAACTAAGGCAATAATAACAGCATGGGAGTCAGCAATAGGGGAAGCAAATGTCATGCCAATATATTTTTCTGCTGGCTTAAGTATGGTGGGATAACCCTTTAAATCAGCAGTAGGAAAGTTAAATATGCTGCAAAACTCCCAAGTTCTCCTGTATTAACCTTTAGTTCATTTGACTTTTTAATTTTCATTAGATTATTGTACAATGCTATATTGTATTACGCTGCTTCAAAATGTCACTGGTGATAATATGAAAGCAAATATCTAAAAGTTCACTTCATTGAAGATTATCTTTTATTTCTGTACTTGAAAGAATGACAAAGAAATAATAACTCTGGCAATCCTATTTTAAGTAAAATTAAATGGTTTGGAGTGATGTGTGACACACAATGCCTTTTAATAAATAAAATATGTACCTTATAAAACTACTGAAACATTTCTTTAACTCTTTCATGGTGATATTGGAAATACATTATGGTATCACCATGGAATTGTTTCCTTCCAGTGTAGCATATAACCATGAAAACAGAACAGAATATAGATGCAAGGACAGAACAAGAAATAATGTGATTATAAAATAAGAAAAAGATATATGGCACATCCTTATAATAATAAGTTGAAATACTCATGTATCAAGTACTCAGGTAGGTATATCTCTACCTACCTGTCTGCCTATTCTCTTTTTCTCCACACACTCACCTATCTACAGTACCTACTTTCCTGCTTTCTCTCTGCTTTGGTCTTCCATCATTTAATGGTCATTAGAGTGTCACATTAGTTGTTTTTGCAGGGGGCATGAAGCCATGCCTCCTCTATCTATGAACAGTAATCTCTTATAAAACATAGCGTGGGGAAAATAGCTGTAGCTGTGGCTCAGCAGAGATGTGAGG
The DNA here is from genome assembly GCA_009733165.1 of Naja naja. NCBI lineage: Eukaryota > Metazoa > Chordata > Lepidosauria > Squamata > Elapidae > Naja > Naja naja. Next base: position 250,042,586 of record CM019149.1, on the reverse strand, counting down.
TTGCCAATCCTGCCTTGAATATATATCGGTAGAAAATAGAATAGAATAACAGAGTTGGAAGGGACCTTATAGGCAATGGCGGGATGCAATTTTTTTTACTACTGGTTCTGTGGGCAGGGCTTGGTGGGCATGGCAGGGGAAGGATACTGCAAAATCTCCATTCCCACCCCATTCCAGGGTAAGCATACTGCAAAATCCCCATTTCCTCCCCACTCCTGGGGGAAGGATATTGCAAAATCTCCATTCCCTACCCACCCCACTAACCTGCTTTCAGCTCCGTTCTCCTGTGCAGGGCGACAAAAGAAGACCCAGCCGATCATCTGGGACTGAAGAGGCAGAGAATAGATGGGGGCAGGACCAGTCAGAGGTGGTATTTGCTGGTTCTCAAAATTTGCTGGTACTCAAAATTTCCGCTACTGGTTTACCAGAACTGGTCAGAACCTGCTGAATACCACCTCTGCTTGTAGGTTATCTAGTCCAGACCCTATACCACAGTCTCTTCTTCAAAGCTTCCGGTGATGAATTAAATCATCTTATGGATTAGAACAATTCTATGCCTCTGTTCATGAGTGGCTTTCTGTTCACTATGTGGCTTTCTGAACTTTTAGGGACCTCTTCAAGTGTATTCCAGAATTCACAAGGGCTGAATTCAACTCCTTAATTCCATTTATTGTGGTTTTTAGGAAGGCATTGCAAGAGATATCTAGTTATGATAATTTTTTTTATTTCATATTTAACATGGCAAAAAAAACCCTGTTTCCACCATTTTATTTATATGTAGTGGAAAAAATAGCTATTTACATGCCTTGCATTCTTTTCTTTAAAATGTTACCCTGTAGGTAATTTCATGTTTCTAGCAAAGCCCCAGGAAGCAAGCTATCAAAATCTACCACTAATCTTCATTTTATACTTATTTTTTTCATGCAGGCATTTTAGAACAACAATTTGATTGCAGTCAATATTTAAAACAATTTCTTTTTAATCCACCAGGCTATAGATTAATATACAGTAGTAAAATACAGAAAAAATCCTTTAATTATAACAAAATTCTCATTTTTTATGAACATGCCAACATAGTAAAAGGGGTGCTTGATATGGACTATTATCTCTTTACTGGAATGTTTGCATATAGTATATAAAGTTAGAATGATGAATATGATGATATAACCAATCATGAGTAAACTTCAGCTATAGTACCATTTGAAAGCAGCTTGTAAAGCCCTCAGGGTAAAAAGAAATAACCATAAGACAGACATGATTGAGAGGCAGTTAGTAGTAGAAAACTATACTATGTATATGAGAAGAAAAAACATAAAAAATAGTTTAATTTAACTTTTTAAAGTTAAATTAAACTATTTTTTACATTTTTTCTTCTCATATGTTTATTTTAAATACTTTATTTAAAAATCTATAGAAATATGAAGAGTTATTTAAACACAAAGAGCCTGACTGGTCTAATGATTAAAACACCAGGCTGGAAATCAGAAAACTGGGAGTTCTAGTCTCACCTCAACCATCAAAGCCAATTGAGTGATCTTGAGCCAGTTACTGTTTCTCAGCCCACCTCATCTCAGAGGAGAGGAGGAAAGTTCACTGAATATGTTTACTGCCCTGAGTTGTTTGCAAATACAATAAAGTTGGGAATATCAATCAATCAATCAATCAACCAATCAATCAATGTACTGCCAATTACATAGTTTAATGTCATCTGCTAGAAATTAGTATTGGCACTCCAGGTTGAAAAATGTTAGCCATGGTTCAAGACCAATTTCAATGAGAGAGGAAGAAATTAATTTTTTTCTTGATTGTGCCCTAAAATGTGATAAAGAGCAAAATTAATCACTGTAAATTAAATCCTGGGCAGGCCTAAGCTGATAAGATACAAACAACAGAGAAAAAGCCTGTTTCTGAAGAAATACAAGTCTTATTGATTGCTTTTCTTTTTCTTTGAGGTAACTTGTTTTATAAAAAAACATCTGTTATTATCAATACTTACTCTCTGGACATTTTCAAATATTCGAAAATGGGGCAGATTCCTTTTAAAAGATGCAAATGTTAGGATAACATTTCTTTCCTATCATAGGGCAATTTTACTGTCCAAAGTAATGAGGCAATAATGTCTGGACTGAAGAAATCAATCAATTGTTAGTCAGCAAAATGTGGAGGGAGAATAATTACCTACTTCCAATGCATGGACAGGAGCAGATGTATTCTGTCCATGAGTTCTTGAACTATTATAAAAATCTCATCCTTACTTGGTTTCGGCTGTTAGAGGCATCTTCTTGAAAATAGCCTTTTAGAACAATTGATTCACATTACAGAACAAATCCTAACTTTCTTTATGTTTTCTGATATTTTGTTATAAAGTTCTTATAGTGGACAGTAAAATAAAGAGGAAGAAATCTTTTGATTGGAAAATTTCCTGCCTTTCAGTGTTATCTCAGAAGTTTGGTAGGTTAGTAAATACTGCATTATTCCGCTTGCATAGGTGATACCACAGCTGTTACTTAAATCATCATGTAAGACTGGAAGACAAATGGGAGATTTGTTTTTGTACAAAAAATCTATTTTAGTCCAATATCTCTAGAATATTGGACTAGCTAGCTTCCTTAACAAAATGAAAAGGGACCACAATGACACTTTTGTTTTCCTATTCATTATTTCATATCCATATATACTGAATTTGGATATAATTAGTGTACTTCTAAGTGTATTCTAATTAAGTCTACTTATTTAATACCTAACATTTGCTGTTAAATATATATATTTATGCCAAGACCTGGCACATTATACCAATTACTTCTCTTTTATTACTTGTCCCTGTCCCCACAGTCAAAGCACTAGGCTATTTCAGATTATCCTGTGAGAAAACTAATTTGATTTGTTCAATTTGACAAGACAAGGAAATTATTTATGTTTAGTCCTTTAACATGCTTTCTGGTGAGGATTTTTTTTATTTGATTTTGTGACCTTCCCTTTAAAATAATAATGGAGCATAATATTAATATGAAATTTAATACACTCACAGAGTTCAGCAGAAGTGACATATTGAGTTAGAGACAAGAACAATGCATTAATTCAAAATTCCTGGAGTAATTTTAATTTCAGTTGCTAATATGAGAAGTAAGCTATATGCCCATGTAATACGCCAAAGAAATAATATTATTTTTTAAAAATACACACTGTCCCACTTGTGGAAAGGTAATTGACTTTACACACACACACACACACACACACACACACACACCAGATCTCTCTCAATCTCTCTACCTCCCAATCTCTCTCAAAAATATTCTTTTGTTAGTTACTTTTTAAAGGTTCTGTTTCAAGACATTGTAGTAATGAGGTTCCTCTTGAAGAAAATTTAAATCCACAAATTAAACAATACAGGCCCGTGACATTTTAAAAATATTTATTATTGTTTGTACAGAAGGCTATTCAAGAAGAGGTTTATTCACTAGCGTGTAATTATCATTTAGTATCAGTTAATTTGACACATTTCTATTTCCCATAGAAAGATGTGGTTTCAGATTTTGCAATACACACATTATACTTTACATGTGCAGCTAAAGATAACAAAGCCAGAAATATGGTATAGAATCTCACTTCTTTGAACTATGATAAAAAGACTTACATTCAGACATCAGACAAAAGATTAAAATGAAAATTAAAAGTTATTGCTAACAAAATTATTAAAAACTGTTATTTCTGAATTTTGCATATTCATGGTTAGATTGGGTACATATGTCAAATTTAAACAGATCCATAACTAGAATCCTGAACACTACTTACCATAATTTAAAATGGCTTTTTCCACTTCAATGAAAAACCAAACATTCCAGAATCTTTCATATATAAGACCTAACTTTTCCCACACTGCCACATTATTCCACCCATGGTTTGCTTCACCCTAACCCAGATCATGGGTTGTCTCCAGATATTTAAAATTTCTCACCTTTTCAAAAACCATAGTTTGTTTAACAAGTGATAATTTAAAACAGTCAGCTATCTCAGGCTTAATCGCCACTGATATCTAATCAAAACTGTCAGGGTCAACCCAAAAATGACATAGAACAACTCAGCCAATTTCAATTCTTTATTTGAAGAATCTTGCCAGAGTAAATCTATACTAGGTTTACTAACCTATACTACTCTGGTACCATGATTATATCCTGGATGATTCTAGGTAGTGGCTATCCTAAATCTCTTCCTCTTTTTCTAACCTAGCTCCAGGCTGTATTGTCTCTTGTCTCACCCATCCCACTCCTTGGAATATGTTGCTTCCTTCTTGGGAAATTCTCTGTAATCTATCATACCACCTTTCCCTTTGTAGACATCACATCTTATGTGGCTAATTCAATAAGCAAAATATACTGTAGTGTGATCTAAAAATTATGCTATAGTTGCTTTTTTAAAAAAAATGCTATACTAATGGGCCATCCTTGTTTTGAAAAAAATAGGGCATTATAGTAAATACTTTGATGAAAATAGCTTCATAGTTGCCCTTTGGGAACTGATAACAGAGCACTTGACAGGTTTTTTGTTTCATTTAATTTATTTATGATCAAAAACCAGAGTCACTATGTGGTACAAATATAAATAACATAAATATTATTAGATTAAACATGGCATGTAAAATATATACACATAACATAAATTGGAGTTGATAACCTGACATTAAATTTAACTTCCCCTTATAGTGACCATCACTGGGAAAATTTTTAACAATCTTCTTAGATATTTCAATAGAACCACCTGCCAAAAAGAAATAAGCATTGTGTTCCAATATTTATTCAATTTTTATTGAAAAGAAAAGTAGCTCTAGACCAGAGGTATCTAATCTTGGCAACTTTAAGACTTGTGTACTTCAAATACCAGAATTTCTTAGAATAGCAGATTGGGAGGGATGTAATATATTTATGTCCTGCATCTTGTCTTCCCAATAATCTTTAGCAGCTTGGTCATCTCAAGACATAAAATTATTACCTAAACATAACAGCAGCAGAAGGCATTTAAAAAATGCAGTAACTAAGAGGAATAGAATCACTGATGATATAATGTTTCCATGAATACTAGACAGGGATGGGATTCAAAAATTCCAGCAACTTGTTCACTGTCTGGTTGCTGGGTGGGCGTGGCCATGGTGGATGTGGCCTACTGGAACTTCCCAAGGATCTGGAGGCTGCCCCCTGGGCCTCTGGGAAGGCAAAATGGCTTCCTCCGGGCTCTGGAGGCCCACCAGAAGCTGGAAACAGGCTGGTTTCTAGACTTCTGGTACTTCTGGAAGAACTGCTTTTTACCTTCCCAAGGATCTGGAGGCCTCCCCCGGGCCTCTTGGAGGGTGAAAACAGCCTCTCCCGGGCTTAGGAACCCCTCCAGTAGCTGGAAACAGGCCATTCCCAGACTTCCAGAAGGCCCATTTCCCCTTCTCCGAGAGCCTCCACACGGACCTTGCACTTACCTGCATCGAAAATGGGCTATGTGGAGACTCCTGGGAGGGGCAGGGTGGGGTATGGGGGGCCAGCCAGTCAGTTGAAATATTGGTTTGGTGAACCAGATGAAAACTTAATATCTGGTTTGCCTGAACTGGTCCAAACTGGTAGAATCCCACCTTGATACTAGACAAATTGGGAGTTGGCTGACTAAATTTAGAATGGAGAAACACAACAAGGCAGCATTACTAAAAAGGTTCTGAACTGGCTGCAGTGAGAAATTTTCCCAATCATGTTAACTACCTTATGGGAAAACACTGGGTGAAATTAAATCAAGTTCAAATCTACTTTTCCCAATTACTAGGTCACTAGTTGCAATCAGGACCGATACCTGATATTTAATTTTAAAATAGTTCACAAAGGGCTGATTGATAGTTTCATGTCGTAAACAGTTATTTTCCCTCTGCAGTTACTTTAAGAAAGAGCAAATTTGCTCCTCTAAGTTATTCCAGGACAATATTCTCTAACAGAATCCCTCCGGTTTGTAGGATTACATCTTAGTCATCCTAAGGCTGGACATCAAGTTGTTATAATAACTGTTGGGAAGAAAAAGAATTGGGTTTGGGGTTATTACTGGAGTTATAAGAATATTTTGTTCAGACAATTAATTCAAAGGCAGTTCAATCAAATCTCCAGTCAGATTTCTAAGTTGGGTAGTCAATGGATTTTTCTCCAGGTTTTTTTCTCAAATAAAATTGATTTTCTGAATCAAATTCATTCCTGTGGTCACTTCAGTTCAAAAAATTGAATTAAAGCAACAGTTTGAACGAATCCTCATTGAAGTGACAATTAAAAAAAGAAGAGATCTAATACAACCAATGGTAGTTAATACATCATTTTTGCATGCTGTGTATCAAAGTTTACTCAGACTTGAAACAAGGTTGAATTTTCCTTTTCTTTCTGAAGAGATGGATGAAAAAGATGCCTTACTCTTAGTTATGCAGACTTTCCACTTAAATCCTCTGATATCACTGGACAAAGAAAAGCAAAGTTTTCAGTTCTTCTGAAATGATAATAATTTCTGGTATAGAAGTTGCTGTATTTCTAAATGCAACCCAAAGAAATAAAATTAGTCATCAAATGTTTCCTTCTGAGAGCAAATATAAGAGCGAGCCCTTAAAATGTCATCTAAAAGAAGGCACCCATTTTATGAGATTTTAGAAAGTCAATAAACGTTTTCTGTAAGTAAAAATAATTACAAAAATATAAAATTTACTGATAGGACAGAGACACATATTTCTTGGAACAGTGCATTTTTAAAGTTAGCTATTTTTTTAAAAAGATCAATTGAGAAACCTTAAAATGCATGCTGAAGAAAAAAAATCACTATTTTTCTGAATAATTTGCATAGATCATCTGTTTTTTAATGACCTTTTCCAGGGATTAAAAATATAATGTTTCTAAAGGTCACAATGTGCCATGATACATATAAAAGGAAGACAGTGCTGTGGTGCATTTTTAGAATGATTTCATCCAGCAAGACTATAAAACATCTGTTAACTGGCAGAACTAACATAAAGTGCTTAACTTCAGAAAAACAGATGGTTTAAAGAAAAGACTATAACTGTAACTGTAACTGAAACATCTCTAACAATCATTCCAATGGACAACTTTGGCATAAAACTGGAAAATAACTATGTATTCCTCATTTTATCTTGGGAACCTCCCATTTTGTTATCACTCTTCTGGATGAATCCAAAAAAGCTTTTAATCTTTATAGGAAGACTGCCCCTTCTTTCAGGACACCCAAAACAAAGGTAATCTTGGTTCCATCTATAAGAAATTCTATTAGATGACCCACCATGAACAAGTCACACTGGGTCAGAAATTGATCTTGAATACCCACAACTCCTCTGATAGGCTTCCAGATGAATCACTAGCATAGGTTGTGCAGTGACATGTACCTTCATCTGAGGTAAGCCCTGTCCCATATGCTACCTATATTATGTGTTACCTGTATTATGACATTGTACGTGTGTCTTCCTGCTATTGATGTTGCAATAATGCCTTAGCTGCTCATGCTACAGCCAGGAGAGTGTCTCGAGTATCTATTCAAATCTAGAAGACAAGGTCTAATGCTTCTTTGGTAAGAGAGTAGTGAGTTTGTTCAGGATTATTGTCAGGCTCTTGAAATAGGCAAGGTCAAGAAACAGAACAAGATGAATTCTAGGAACGCTTTATTATTGTAGCTAATGAAAACATGTCAGGACTGAGTTGTCTTTTCCCTTCCCTACTATGATTCAGCTTTCTAGCCATGAAGATTAGAGGTGTGTGGTTAGAAGCTTTAACCATTCTTTGTGGGATAGATTGACCTTGCAAGAAATAAGTAAAATAAAATTCTATTTAAAAAAAGTGTACATGAAATCCTTTTTACTTTATAATAAAATTACAAAAGTATATGCAATGTTCCACTTGTTCTGCCACCAATGAACTTTTCTTCTCCCTGGAAAAATGTATGATTTAATATTATAGAATACTACAAAATTATAAATAATATTAATTTCTCCTTATCCAGCCTGAAAGATAGAATGCAAGGCTGAGATAAACATACATGATCCTAATTTTAATCAGAACATTAGGCTTAGTTCCAGGCAGAAAATTAAAATAAGTTCCTAGCTAGATTTTAACTATCTCTATAGAAAACAGCAATTTTCTAAAGCAAAAGTTGCTCTGCTTCATTTATCTTGACATTTTAATTAATGACGAGATGATGATAAATCTCATTCTTGTCCAACCTCTCTTTTCAGGTTTTTCCCCATTTCAACTACATTTTCTTCTTTAAAAAATATACTTTTATATTAAGTAGCATAATGAGCCAGAGTATCACTACATGCATAAGTGGTCAAAGAATATCTCGTCCCCATGCATTTTTATTACAGATGTCTGAAAAACTGAATGTCTGAACCTTCTGATCAAAGAAGTTACATTTACAGTGCAGGTCTCCCCCCCCTTTCATATTGTGGTCCCTTGATATTTTTTCAGCCGCTATGTCTGTCTCTCTGCACGTGAACTGTGTACAAATCCAAGCAAATACCAATCCAGTGAGAAAGCTTTTTGCAGCACTGTGTGCACAATGAACATTTACAAAGGAGTTGATGGGCACATTTCCAATATGAGTGCAAGTCTTGGATGCCCTTAAAATATGGCTGTCATAGAGTGAAACTATATCTATTTATAAACAGTTGCACTGATGGGTGTGATCTGACCCCAAATATTCTTTTATCAGAAGACAGACTAGTGAAGTTGTCATCCTCCTAGTTTGCTCTTTTCCATTTTCTGGGAAAATGAGTATACTATCAAAGCACTGGATTGTAGCCACCCATCACTTTATTTTCTAAGATTGCTGTTGAGGTCTATCTAGGACTTAGAAGCATTTTTAGATGAAGAACAATGCTAGAGGTTAATGCTTTGCTTTACATCATGAGACATTTGCATTAATATTCTTTATTTAACAGTTAAGAAATTCAGCAAACTAATGCCGTGGTTTAGCCTTCACTTTATATTATTCTTTATTATTTGATGCAACATTGAATCTCACATAACATTTACTATAATACAAATCAGACTTGGGAAATAACTTCTTGGTCATTTCCTTCTCATTACAACCATCTAGTCACTATTTAATCTCTTTTAACATTTGCTGCTTTAAGGATTTCTCCTGAGATACATTAAATACATACACTGTGACCATCAGCCCTCCCACAGTTCTTTAGACATACTTGGGTATGCTTACATATGATCTCTATTTTACTTCATTAAAGAACCACATTTATTTTAAACCAAGTCTCTGACAGTACTTTCTAACTTTCTGATAACTGCTTTCGACAGGGGTTGTGCAAAGCTTTGATTCAAAGAATAACTTCAAAAGCGACTGGATTGGATCATCTCTATGAAAAAAAGATTTAAAATAAATCACCTGACTAATCTGAAGTGTCAAATTAAACAAGTGCCTCTGAATAAATTTGAGTTTTGCACATGCATGGACAAGCTGACACACTTTTATTAAAGTGAACTGACTCTTTGAATCGCATTGATTCAATGACTCAAACCAATGATTTAAATCAGGCGGATACTTCACAGCTTCAAAGCAATTGGACTGATTCTTCAAATCAAATTGCAATTCTGAACAGGGTGATTTGGCTGATTTGCACCATTTGCCTTTTCAACATGTCTAGTGGCTTAACAAGCTCTACTGCTATCTTTCAGAATATTTCTTCTAGTGAAATGTTAAGAGTTTCTTCTTTTCCTGTTTGAGCAACTTGATTCTACCTTATGCAAACAAATAAATCAAACAAAAACAAACAACCCTCCCTCCAAAACCCAAGTGATTTTTTGTACCATTGCTATGTTGTGAGTTAGCATCATATGGTATACCTTCTCCTGTTTCCTGTAGATGCAGCTTTCTCTGTTTCATCTTCACATTTTATCCCCCTTTTAAAACAAAATACTGTTGAATCAGACTAAAAATCCATCTACTCAAGCCAGGTGGGTAGGGAACAGCCATTAGCCTGCAGGTTACCTCTAGAGTTCAGGACACAGGAAAACTTGTGTCATCTTACTTTTAAATGGTGATGCTGCTACATGGACAGTTAGAAGTCAAAGATTTTGCCACCAGATAGCAAAGGGAGGGTCATTATTTTCATATTTCTTCCAGTGAAAGGAATAAACAGTCTTCATATTCTTTAGTGATATCAGCAATTATTGCTGCAATACTAACACATATCTTTTGTGTGGACATCTGTATTTGCTCTTTAGAGAACTAAAATTCCCCCAAATCCATATAAGTTTTCCCCAAAATTTCAGTTATTAAGTACCAGTTAATTACTTCTTTTATGGCTAGATTTCTGCTGCTCCCAGCCTTTAGGTGAGAAAAGGTAGTTGCAACTTCCGCAGAGTTCAGAAAGAAGCAGATGCTTTAAATTAATGTTTTTATTGATGCTTTGATTGTCTTACAGTTGTTGTTTTACATTACTATTGCTCAGTCACCCTTAGTGTTTTTTCATTAAAAAACAGGCTATATATGGCTATTTGAAACCAACATATGCTTGGATATTGATCAAGATCCTGTTGTGCATCATCTTCATTTTAAAAATCAGTGAAATATATTTGTGTACCAGGTTGATTGGATGACTTTGCTCCTCTCCCTTGCATGATTCGCTTATGCTGCTGGTGAAGATATGGGAAAGGTTTTATTGACATCTTTTCCTGCTGTCCAGTTTAAATAGCTCAAGTTGCTGAGGAGAAAAGCTATGTGCAGTTTATTCTATGGAGGGAAAAGGGTAAACAAAAAAAGGCAAGATAATGGTCGCAATCAAAGCCCTGTTCCTTTTTTATGGGTGATACATGGAAAAAGAAACAGAGGCCTCAAGCTTACATTTGCAACTGCCATTTTGACTTTGTACTGGAAAGATACCATGGGTATCTCTTCTGGGAACACAGTTTGTCTTTCTTTCTTCCAATTAAATCCAGTTATCATACACTTCCTCTAAATAGAAGGACGTGGTCTTTTTAAGGATTGCAAACTTTGGGTACTTTCCCATGTTAATCTTCCATTTTCTGTCTTCCATTTTACAAAGTATGTTTTGTATCCTAGTTAGAACTGAATAGTAAGTCATATTTGCTGAAAGACAATATGAAATATGTGGGCTGTATCAAGAATATGGCGTGGTAGAAAAGATTAAAGAAATAACAAATTAACATTCCAATAGAAGATTTCTTTGGGGACAAACTCTTGAAAGTGTCACAGGCTAAAGATCATGACACTGATGATGTGTCTAGTGTCCTCAGCAAAATTGCTGGTCTTATTTGTTAGCAGCAAGGGCAAGGTTACACCTTCTCCAATTAGCTGATGACATTGACCATGGGCATGTGAAAAGAGGCCTATAAATATCATTTACATCATAGGCTAATCTCTAAAGTAATGGGTAAAATGAATCCAGAATTCCTGAATATTGCTAATTTTTCTATTAAGCACATTTGAAGCTGCATTCATTCTCCTATTCATTCTAAGCCTTAATAGAGATTGCTTTAAAAAAAAAGAACAAAAGTTAATTGCCTTCATTTCACAATCAGATATGCTTAAGCCTATTCTAATACACGCCTGATGTGGAACACCATTAAATTAACTCTTCTGACCCCACTTGGGCTATTTCAGCTTTGTAAGAGAATTAAAAAAAATATACACACAGACACACACATATATATACACACACATGAGTGAACGGAAGTATTTTGGCATAACCAAACAGCAGTCAAAGCAGGGTTTCTCCCATCTGAATTTTGCTTTTAGAGGCATTGAACTGGGTTTTTCATTGAATGTGTAATTTTCTTGGAAAACTTAAGAAAATGGTCTCCCTCTCATCTTTTAAAATTCAAAACATAAACACAAATAATTTATACAAATAAAAATGATAAGTAGTGTCAGCCTTAAAGACTATATTTTATTTGGCTGTGGTGAATATTGATAGCTTACAACAAGTAGAATGTAAAATAACATATGGTGCCTATGGCCAAGACAATTGGAAATTATAAAATATAAAATCCAATATAGTTTCCTCCTTCTATAAAACAGATGGAGTTATTTTATGGCTTCTAGCAGAATATCATGCATTGCTTCATGAACCAATAATTTCAGAACCACAGTTAAGTTTGATTCATTATTTTATATAATTTGAGGTGTGTGTCTGACTATTACACTTTGTATATTGGAGTAAACTTGCACATTGGAGAAAATATAAAATGACACTTTAAGGTTGCCAGACTCAACATTATTGGGTTTCTCAGTCAACCTGCTCTTTAGTGTCAAAGTGGAGGTATCTGGCAGGAATAGATCACAAAATCAAAATAATGATGATGTGATTGAAGTTTTAGTTGCACTCTCATGGCATCAGCTAAAAACTCTAAGTCACAGTAAAATATGGAAAAAAATAAAACTATAGAAGCCACTGATATTATATGAATGTTCAACAGACAAAACAACCTAAAACAACCCTAAAAACCAATAAGAATAGCAGCAGTTGCAACAATAAACAAAATAAACTGTAGCACACACACGCATAGTTGGGTTATGACAAGCATAAAAAAATATCAAATTGATGGTTGTGATCACACAATTGCAGCTCTGCCCTTGTTTAATGTGCGTAGTGATGAATTTAAAAGGTGTTAATCTTGACTTTTTTGATTGCAGTCACCCCTCTATCCAGACCAAAAAAAAAATTGAACCCGAGTGAACAAGTAGGCTATCAACTCATGCCAGATATGTTTATGGAGATTCTCAGTCATCCAGGTCATGGTTATCCCAAAGGTGCTTTTTCATCTATCTCCAATCTATAACACAATCCTTTCAGCAGTTCCAAGAAGGCTCCAGACCCATTTGTACTACTCAGGTGACCCTGAGGACACAGATAAACCTCCAAGTGGCCTCAATGACACTATAAAAGAATGCAAATGACAGGCTGTCTGCAAGGAATATAAATCCTTCCATTCTCCACCATCCAGTCAGAGTTGAAGAAGCTTCTTGGATGAGTAGTGAAACATCTTCAAAGAAGAACAAGAAAGTCCAGTTGCCTCTTGAAAAAACACCTTCGGGATGGTTGTTCCAGATATGTTTAATATTTAGTCACTAAAAAGGAAGGGAAATCTATAATAGAGGACATCCATTTTCAGGATGCCCTATAACAAATTATTAGGGGCCAAATGTCAGGGGAGGCATTCATTTTGGGTAAGAATGTGTTTTTATGGGGATTAGTCTAGGGATATGTTATATATGTTAATTGTTAATTGTGTTTGCTATTTTAACCTTGTTAAATAAATAGATGGTACCATCAGGATCTCAGTCTTTTTAGATCTTAATGGCCACAATGTAAGTTATTGAGAAGTAACATAATAAATAAATCCCTGCATTGTGTTGACTGCTATGGTTCTATAGCAATGTTTCTCAACCTTGGGCACTTTAACCTGAGTCTAGTTCAAAATTTCCCAGCCAGCATGCTCCATTATCATGTAAACAGAGTGTTATTTTCAAGTCAGTAGCAAGGGAATCATTTGCCATAGTCTTCTTCCAGGATGTTTCTCAGCTTCTCATACTATTTTATACTATTTTATATTTATGCTAGCTTATAGACTGGGATTTCCCAGTAAAGTCCCATCCAAATAAAAATCAAATTCCACTCTGCTTAGCTTCAAAAGCCAGGCAGTTGTCTAGAAGCTGTCACCTGTTGAGAGCTTAGTAAGAAGACAGTCCATCACTTATATCATTTCCAAGCCATGCCAGGAATCATCATACACAAACATCCTAAACTTAACATCATATTAATAGCCTTTGTATCATCTTCAGAGCAGGTGGTAGCTGCTGCTGTAAGCAACTTACAGTATTTCAACTTCCTGTCCCTTTGATGCCAACATTAAAAGCAGCCCTGCATAAAATGCATTGCAATAATGTAGCTTGAAATGTAGTAATGTGTGGTTTATTACAGCCATGCTATGTATAGGCAACTATATTTAGTACAAGATCCAAGTCTGAATAATCTTGCTACTTGCCATAGAGTTTAGTTTTGTTTTTTATGGTAATGATGTTCCAGGAGCATGACTTACTACATATTCAGCTCCTTCTAATACACAGGTGTCAAACTTATCACGTCACATGATATATCATGACTTATCACAATGTTTTTTGCTAGCTTGACACCTCTGTTCTAATGGAATAGTATCCCAAGCAGATCAATCCATCTAATTCCAGAAGTAGGAAACTCCCTCTTCATGATGCTTCTCTTATTGGAATACTGAATAACTTCAGCTTCTTGACTTTTATTAAGTTTACTATTGTATTCAGACATGACTGAGGACCAGCGAAGTCTTACCCAGTACAGATAATACAATATAAATATATGGAGTTGAGGTTATCAGTATACCAATTATTCTTTATCACAAATTATTTTTATGGCTGTTCCTAGTGGTTTATATCAACATTGCAAGTCATTTCAATTAGAAAGAAACTCTGCATCATTCCAACTTATTTGTCATTAAGTTAAAGAGGGGTTAACCAAAGCTATTGTCAGAACTGCCCAAAGGAAGAATGAATGGTAAAGATGACAGAATTGCCTGAGATGGAAAAATGGATTATTTTAACTAATTTTGTTTCTACTTGGACACCACTTCTGGGCTTTTTCCTTAAAAATGAAAAAAATGAAACTTTGATTTTAGGTTTTGATAATTAGAATGATTTTTGTTGTTATAGAAATGGCTTGAAATGTTGTGAATTGTACAACAAAAAGTTGAAGTTGCAATTTCTCTCTTTATTGTACTCTACCGCACTCAAAAAAGTCAGAAGCCTTTCCCTTTCTTTCTCTTTGTACTTTTCTCCTACTTTCTCTCAATTTTCTACCTCTTGTATGCTTTTGTATTTTTAATCATTTTATAACGTTTACAAAGGCAAAGCTATTGGCTGAATTGCATCTATCTTGTATATAATGGAGAACCTCTGCCTCTGAGTTCAACCTTCAGAGATGATTCAGGAGGATACTTTTGCCTAAATGTTAAAAGCTGCAGAGAGATCTCAAAGGACCAGCAAGATTACACACTCTTGTCTTTCTTCAGGAAAAGCAATCCAGACATTTCTATTGCCAACTCTATTTCTTTATTTCAAGTGTATCTGGCTCTTATAGTCATGCTCTACTCAAGTGAGTGTTATCAACTGGCTGCTCACATTAAGGCTTTCTTTAGGGGTACAGATACTAAAGAAATGCATTTTCCTCTCCCCTCAGATGTATTTTCTGCATCCAGTGTCAAATCCAGTTAGTCTTATCTGGTTAGATCAAACCAGCAACAAAAGCCATAGATAAAGAGCATGTGTTGTAGATACATAGCATCATATGGTCTACAGATACCCTTTAGTCTAAGAAACGGACCGTACAGACATGGACCAGGGTGAGTTTTATTTTCAGCCTTGAACTTGCTTGGCTAAACATCCTAACAACATACATTTTAGTACAGAATTTATCAGAATGTAGATAAAATTCTGAGTAAAAGAAAGTGATGGCAAAACAATTTAAACAGTGTTCTCCTGGTGAAAAATAATATTGGATATGTTATATAATGTTTTGTGTTTGATTATGTGAATTTATAATAAATTGTTCACCAAAGCTGAATAAATCACAAGCAAGGTTTTGGTTTAGGTTAGGTTTATTTGGACTTATAAGCCACCCTCTCTCCTGAGGGACTCAGGGCGGCGTACATAAAAAACAGAGAATTCAAAAGTTAAAACAAATTTAAAAAATATTAAATCAACACCAAATAAACTTTCAAATTAAAACCCCAATCCCCTGTCAGTCCAGGCTGGATTGTAAGAATAACCATGTTTTGAGGCTGTGGCGGAAGGAGTGGAGATCAGGGGCCAGGTGCAGCTCAAGGGGTAGTTGATTTCAGAGGGTAGGTGCCCCCACAGAGAAGGCCCTACTCCTAGGGGCTCCCAGCCTACACTGTTTAGCTGACGGTATCCCCAGGAGGTGCCGTCTGTGGGAGCGTACTGGGTGATTGGTATTCATCAATGGAAGGAGATTCTTGCAAGTAAATTTTACAAGGTAAAATTGTCTTGTGCCTGAATGGATTATTAATAGAAATAATCTTTTTACTAATATTTTTTCTTTTAGTGGCTACCATGATAGCTATTCCATCAACATTTTTTTTCATTTTTAGTTCTTTATTTTTTTCTAGTTTTCTCAAAAAGTATAAAAGCCAATTATCTGCAAAGAATAGTTTGATGACAATCAAATATTTCGAATCAGAAACAGATCAGCTTTTTAACATTTCATAAAGTTTCATAATGTTGTACATCATAGTGGTGTTTAAAAGATTATGAACCTTTTTGAATGTTCAATATTCTGAATAAGTGTGACCAAAAACATGATCTGTTTTCCACATAAGTTCTACAGCTAAATAAAGAGGCCATATAAACAAAAGAATCAAAAACATTAAACTTACTTATTTATTAAGGAAAATGATCTAAAGCTACATAATTGTCTGTGCAAAAATATGTGAAACTTTAGGTTAACAGATAATTTGAAGCATAAATTAGAGTCAGGTTTTCTTTATATAGCTTTAGGATTTGTGTGGAGAATAGATCACATTTTAGTTCATATTTATGCAGAAATATTGATTATTCAAAAGGATTCACAAATTTTCAAGCACGAGTATATTTTCAAGTCACACTAAATTGCTATCCACTAGTCCTTGATATAGCAGAACATAATACCTGTATAAAATTTGCAGTTCCCACTGGCAATATCTATTGTGTAACAGGAATGGTCCTGGCAAATTATATTGTCATTATTATGATGTAGAGGGCACATTCACCATAGGGATTAGTGGCTTCATTTTTCCCTTTCTTTTCTACCAAATGTTAGCCGATGGTGACAAACATTCACCAGCCATCTTTTTTTTTTTAAACACAGGTGTGATTCCAGGAAGTAAGGAAGTTTTGATGATTGGTTAGACAAGTGTAATTATCAATTGATACTCAAATGTCTTTAGGTCACAGGTTTGGAGATGAGGTGAAGTCAATATCATGAGCATTTGATAGAAAAAGTGGGTTCCAAATCATGTTCATACTACATAGATGGATGTGGGAAAAGTCCCCTATTTAAAGATTTGCAAAGAAATTAGAGAATATAAGTAATTGTATTACAGAAGAAAATTACAAAATAACCCAATCTTTGTACATAGTCTTGCTTTTATGGTCTGCAACTAGCCATTAAGTTATAGCAATAGCAATAGCACTTAGATTTTATATACTGCTTCATAGTGCTTTACAGCCCTCTCTAAGCGGTTTACATAATATTGCCCCCAACTGTTAAGTTTGCATAGAGAGAGGAGACGCGGAGTGCTTCAGCTTTTGTTTATTGTGACTTCAGCTCAGAACGGACCCGAATGGCTCAGCCGCGGTGGCTACTTATAGCCGGCTGCCATGGCTGCCAGCCAATCAGAGTGCAGGGTTTTCCCGCACTTTTACAACCAATGATTTCAAACACTTTACAACAACAACCAATCATTTTAAACTCTGCATACATAACACCCCTCCCTACTAGGTTTGGTCCATACTCAAACCCCATCTATCTAATATACTCTTGTAAATAGGTGGGGCTCTTATGGGTACGTTGAGACCTGCGTGGTTCAGGTGTTTTGGGAATTTCACCTTGTGAGGAAGGAAATGTATCTGCCAACATTTCCTTATTAGGATTTCTTGTACTGGTAGAACCTGTTTGGTTACTACAACCTGGTCTCTCCTCCCAATCTATTTCCAACCCCGTGTTATCCTCTAAGTCTGGTAATGATGTGCAATCCTCCATTTGTAAAAATGGTTGTTGGGACTGTGACAGGGTTTGGAATGGTTCCTGTCGTGTTAGCTCGTTACACATGGGGTTGATTCTTACTTGCTCATTACCTCCATTATTTCCCCCTTCCCCCCTAGAAAAGGCTGTGGGGATGAAGTCCAGAGAGGAGCAAGGGCGATGCTCCAGAGGCAGTCTGGACCGTAACTGGTCTATATGCCTACTCCACAAGGCACCATCCTCGGTTTGAACCCTGTAAGACCTGGGGCCTGTAACCTGGATTATCTCTGCAGGAATCCACAATGGTTCACCTACAAGGTTTTTAGCATAAACAAAATCACCCACAGAGAATTGGCAAGTTTTGCTAGTGGAATCTAATGGTGCGTTGGATGCGTAAGTGAGGTGAAGGAGGTCCAGGGTAGACCTGAGTTTTCTACCCATCAAAAGCTTGGCTGGAGTTAAATTAGTGGATGGGTTAGGAGTGATGTGTTGGATACTGAGCAGTTTTTCAACTTTCTCAGTGATGTCCCCTGGACCCAATTGTTGGAGCTTCTCTTTGGTGAAGCGTATCATGCGTTCAGCCCGGCCGTTAGTCGAAGGATGCCCAGGGGCTGTAAGGGCGTGTCTGATACCCAGCTGTGCTAGATATGACTCAAAAAGGTTAGCAGTAAATTGAGGACCATTGTCAGAAACAAGCACATCAGGCAGGCCGTTCGTTACAAAAAGTTTCTTAAGCTGTCTGATAACAGCCTCAGCTGTGGTGGATGACATGGGAATAACCACTAACCATCTGGAGTATGCATCTACCACAATGAGAAAGGTGTGGCCTCTGGTAGGGCCAGCAAAATCAATATAAATCCTGGACCAGGGGCCCCTAGGACATTCTCATTCCTGTATGGGGGAGATAGGTGGGGCAGGCCTTGTTTCGTGACAATTTGGACAGGATGCTGTTAAGTTTGCATGAAGAGACAGACGCGGAGTGCTTCAAGCTCTTTGTTTATTAGTGACTACAGCTCAGAATGAACCCACTTTGGCTGGGCTGCAGCTGCTACTTATAGCCAGCAGCCGCAGTTGCCAGCCAATCAGAGTGCAGGGTTTTCCCGCACTTTTTAAACCAATCATTTCCTACATTTTACAAGAACAGTTCAAACTAAACCAATGACTTTAAACCTGCATACATAACACCCTCCCCACTAGGTTCAGTCCATACTCAAACCCCAGCCTATCTAATGTATTCTTTTAAATAGGTGGGGCTCTTACGTGCGTTGAGACCTACGTGGTTCAGATGTTTTAAGGTTCTCACCTTGTGAGGGAGGAAATGTGTCTGCTGACATTTCCTTACTAGGACTTGTAGTAATGGTAGAGCCTGTTTGGTTACTACAACCTGGTCTCTCCTCCCAATCCATCTCCAACCCAATGTCAGCACCTAAATCAGGTAATGATGTGCAATCTTCCATTTGTGAAAATGGTTGTTGGTATTGTGACAGGTTTTGGGATGGTTCCTGTTGTGTTAGCTCATTACACATGGGGTTGATTCTTGCTTGTTCATTACACTCATGATCCTCCCTTCCCCTTGAAGGGCAGTAGGTATGGGAACAAGAGAGGAGCAAAAGCGATGCTCCTGAGGCAATCTGGATCTTAACTGATCAATGTGCCTGCTCCAGAGGACACCATCCTCCGTTTGTACCCTGTAAGACCTGGGGCCTGTGATTTGGGTTATCTCAGCAGGAATCCATAATGGTTCACCCATAAGGTTCTTAGCATAAACAGAATCACCCACAGTGAATGTACAAATTTTGCTAGTGGAATCTAGTGGTGCGTTGGGTGCGTAAGTGGGATGAAGGCGATCAAGGGAGACCTGAGTTTCCTACCCATCAACAATTCAGCTGGGGACAAATTAGTTGATGGGTTAGGAGTGATATGCTGAACACTGAGAAGTTTTTCAACTCTCTCAGTGATATCCCCTGGACCCAATTGCTGAAGTTTTTCCTTGGTAAATTGTACCACATGTTCAGCCCGGCCGTTAGCCAAAGGATGCCCAGGGGCTGTCAGGGCATGTCTGATACCCTGTTGTGCTAGATATGATTCAAAAGGTTGGATGTAAATTGAGGGCCATTGTCAGAAACAAGCACATCAGGTAACCCGTGAGTTACAAAAAGCTTTTTAAGCTGTTTGATGACAGCTTCAGTTGTGGTGGATGCCATAGGGATAACCTCCAGCCATTTGGAATATGCATCTACTATAATAAGGAAAGTGTGCCCTCTGGTAGGGCCAGCAAAATCAATGTGAATCCTGGACCATGGGCCCCTAGGACATTCCCATTCCTGTGTGGGGGCGAGAGGTGGGGCAGGCCTGACTACCTGACAGTTGGGACAAGATCAAACCCAGTTTTCAACCATTTTGTCAATACCTGGCCACCATACATAACTCCTGGCCAATCCCTTCATTCTGACAATACCTGGATGACCCTCATGTAACATTTCCAAAACCTCTTTTTGCAGTTTTGTAGGAATAACCACCCTGTTACCCCACAAAATACATCCTCTTAATACAGATAATTCAGTTTGCCTGGATTTAAAAGGTTGGGCAAGTTGAGGTAGATCTTGAAGAGGCCAACCTTTCTTAATCCAGCCTATAACAGGAGCCAATACAGTGTCTTTGGCAGTCTCTCTGGCAATTTCAGCAGCATGTACTGGAAGCTTGGCAACAGTTTCTAGGAAAAGGTGTAAGTCTCAGGAGCAAAGTCCTCGGTGTGAGAAGGAAGTGGGCAGCGACTCAAAGCATCTGCATGCCCAATGTCTTTGCCAGGCCTGTGGATGAGTTTGTATGAATAGCAGCAAGAAATTCAGTCCACCTCAGCATTCTTGGTGACAGGATAGTGGGCGTAGGTTTGTCTCCTGCCACAATGCCTAACAGAGGTTTGTGATCTGTGACAATGGTAAATGTTCTCCCATATAAATACTCATGGAATTTCTTGACAGCTGCAACAATTACCAAGGCTTCCTTGTCCAGTTGGCTGTAGTTCCTCTCTGCTTTGGTCAAGGTGCAAGAGTAAAATGCAATAGGAGCTTCCCTCCCTGGGAAGCCTGTGGCTCAACCCCCCCCCCCACTCCAAAAGGGGATGCATCACAAGTCAGTACAACAGGCAAATTCTCAGAGAACTGTATCAGTACAGCATCAGACGTGATTAGTCTTTTAATATTGTTAAATGCAGATTGTTCTTTTCTGCCCCAGACCCACGCAGACTTTTTGTCTAATAATCTGTGCAGTGGTTCTGCAATGGTTGCCTTCTGAGGTAGGAACATGTGATAAAAGTTAATGAGTCCAAGGAAGGCTTGCAAATCTGTTTTACATTTTGGTCTAGGGGCTTCTTTGATTGCCTGAACCTTGGCATCTGTGGGGTGGATACCATGCTTGTCAATCATATAGTCCAAGAACTCAACCTTGTCAGTTCTAAGAGTGCAAGTGCATTTTTCTTCCTTGACTTTTAACCCCGCTTTTTGGAATCTGGTAAGGACTTCTCTGAGTCTCTCTTGTAACTGAGTGTCATTTTCAGAAATTTGGTGGTAGAGTTAAAAAGAAAGCTTTTGATTCAGTTTTTTCAGAAGAGCACATCTATTTAAGAAGTTAATATAAGATCATCTGATGCTTCCTTTCAAGCTAGAATTGCCTGAATCATGCCAGCTTTAGGTACAAATGATTGTCCATAGATAAATAGATAGGTAAATATTATATCTTTGTCACATGTAAAACTGGTACCCACAACACAATGTGACAATGTAGAATTATTCAAAATTCCAGCTAATCAACCCTATCTCCCTTCCATCCCCATGTATTTCTTCTATGTTCTCATTCTTTCCTATGCATCTTTAAAGACTACAATTAGGCCATTTCCACAGCTTCTGTCAAAAACAGTTTAAAGAAATCTGTGATTGTCTTAAAACCTGCCAACCACAAGATGTAACCATGAGTAATCACAGCAAAAATAACCTCCAGCCCTAACCTGCCACAAGTTTCTATGATAATAAAATCTCCTTCTGTCAAAAGGGAAATAAATTATTTAAGCCTTTCCATCTACTTCACATTATATAAATTTATCCGCTTGTATGATAAATAAATAAATAACCTATCTTAGAAGTTATCATGAGAGGAACTGGAAAAGATATAATTCCATCCATTTTGTTAAAAAAAATCTAACACCCAGAAACTGGTAGGGCTCTGGTAGGAAAGAAGTCCATGCAAATGGGGGAAAAATGTTGATCCATGGAGCTTTCACATTAAAAGAAAATATTTGGTTGGATTTGATTGGATTTCAAATATACTATAACTGAGTCAGAAATAGATAATCCCACTTTTGAAGAACCATTTGGTGTAAAGTCATAAAGATCCAAAGCTGTTTTTAAATGGGTGCTGTTCCTTGCTCTCAGTTTGGTCTCACCAAATCATTTCTGTTAAGGTATTGATTGAATAGCTGACCAGCTCCTGTAAGGCTACTGTAAAAGCTGATAAAATGAGGATGAATCAGCAGAGTTATTGCCACTTTAAGACTGAGGAAGGGTCTACAGGGTTTTACCACTTTAAGAAGCTGTCTATATAAAGGCAGCCATGAGATGGTGTATCTCTCTCTCTCTTTGTGTTGTGTCTGCATTGTAGTTCCCTGTGCAGAGTAAAGAAGATTGCTTGCTTGCCAGGTATTTGCTTAGCACATATATGTATATAGTAGTCTTGTATATAAACCACTGTTAAAAGACAAAGCCTCTGTGTGCTGTGTTTTGCTCCTGGGTTGTCTCACAATAGTAGTCACGCTGCAAACACTCTGACAATTTCCTAAAATTTCCCACTTTTGTAAATTTATTGCTCCTCACATCTTCACAGAACAATTTGGTGACTTTGTAAAATAATTTACTATTGGGTATTTATCTGTTTAGAGTTTTCTTATTTCTCCTACAATAAATCATATGAAGGAAGGATGAGACTAGATTAAGTTCTTCTAGAATACATAATGGATGAACAGCTATCCACAATTTCATTTCACCCCTTCTTTTTCAAGGAACCACAATGAACAGCTTTCAGCATTATCTATCCAATAATAATATTCCTAAATACTGGTTACTATTTTTTTCATAAGGTAAATCTCAGTAACATAGATCTGCTTTGAAGCAGTTGTCAGTGGAACTGAGGAAGAGAATAGAATAGCTATGAAGCTAACAAGAGAAAACAGGAGAGTACATTAAAAGTAGAGAAGAGGCATATGTAGCATTAAAATGAAGGTGTTTTCTTTTCAATAGCTGAAAGGAACTGAGTAATGCAAAATATCACCTATTACAGTGCTTCTTTTGTGGGCTTCAGAAATTTGGTGAGGGTAACTGGTGCTTGTCATACAGAAGTTTAACTATCAGAGGAATCCAGAGATAACAAAATCAAAACTCAAGATTTCTCAGGAGCTGCTGGTTTTTGAATGGAAAAGAAAGGAAACTTGTATGTTACTTATCAAACAAAGGCCTATTTTTCATGTTAACAGCTCAAAGATCTTGGTTTTTCAGTTCACAGAACCTTTGCTCCTTTGAGGCAGTCAGCAAGCTATGTGAAATGAATTTTAACTAGAATCTGCCAATATCTATCCATCTATCACACATCGTAATAAAGAGTCTGGAGAGAAATGACAGGCAAAAGGAAGTGAAGTCTTGAAGGTAAGACAAAGCATTTTGTATATCCAGGTCAAATAAAGCACGAAGCAAATTCAGGATAAACTATATTTTGTCAGAGAAATCAATGTTAATGATTTTCCTAGACTATGCAAGCTGAATAATTAATATTTGTAGGCAAGCAAGTTGAATCGTATAATGTATTTGAGTATGAACAGAATAATGTGATTCCTAGCAAAATATCAGAACTGCCATAGGTTCGCCATCACGGGTATAGGATTTCCTGCTTGAGCAGGGGATTGGACTACAGGACTTCTAAGTTCCCTTCCATTGTTTTGTTAAGTCAATGCTATTTCAAGGAGCAAATTTATGTGCAACAGTTGTTCCACAGAAACTTATCATTTTTTTGCCCTGTCCGGCAGGAGTATAAAACCCATGGCACTAAGATCACATGTCCATACCACAGCCCAACAGCCACTAAAACTTGTGAAAAAAAATTAGTTTTGGTGAAAAATGATTTAAAGTCATGGAGAACACTCATATATATGAGCTATGGTGGCACAGTGGTTAGAATGCAAAATTGCAGGTTAATTCTGCCAATTGCCAGCAGTTTAATCCTGATCAGCACAAGGTTGATTCAGCCTTCCATCCTCTAGAGGTTAGTAAAATGAGGACCCAGATTGTTGGGAGCAAACTCTGTAAGCTGCTCAGAGAGTGCTGTAAAGCACTATGAAGAGGTATATAAGTCAAAATGCTATTGCTATTACTATTGCTATATATTTCTAATTTTAAAAGATACATTCTCCTTTGAGAAAGTTTACATTTTAGGAACTTTGTCAATGCTTGATAAATGCAATTTTTCTGCAATTTTTTGTGTGCTTTTTATAACTCATCTATTATATCCAGACCCACCTCTACTCAGTGATGAACCCATACAAAGTCAATGATCTACATGTATATAAAATTGAATGCTGTTTAATATTTGTCTGGTCTTGTTCACTGTTTCTATCAGAAGTTGGAAGCAAGTTGGAAGCAGTGTCAACTTGATTGACACTAGATATATCAGATAAGATGTTCTGAACAATACATAGCAAAGTAGCTCTTTTGTGACATTTTTAGAAGTAAGTATACATCATATTTGTTTGTGAAGCAGTTTCAAAGCAGTGTTTCACTTCAAACCATATTGAAGGGAAGCACTCCTCTGAGGTTTTATGCAGCTCTACTTGTACGAATAATTTTATACCAAGCTATAACTGGGATTTAAAGGCCATCTAAAAAGCAAGATACTTATTTAATAGGATTGAATGTAAACGATGTAATTGTATATATGAATCTACACAGTGATGGGATTCAACTTTTTTTACTACCGGTTCTGTGGGCGTGGCTTGGTGGGAGTGGCTTGGTGGGAGTGGCTTGGTGGCGTGGCAGGGGAAGGATACTGCAAAATCCCCATTCCCTCCCTTCCCCACTAACCTACTTTCCAGTTCCATTCTCCTGTGCAGGGCAACAAAAAAGACCCAGCCAATCAGCTGGGACTAGGGAGGCAGAGAATAGATGGGGGCGGAGCCAGTCAGAGGTGGTATTTGCTGGTTCTCTGAACTACTCAAAATTTTCACTACCGGTTCTCCAGGACTGGTCAGAACTTGCTGAATACCACCTCTGAATCTACAACAATAATTTATCTGACATACATGAGAGAAAGAGGGAGAGGGAGAGAGAAAGGGAGGGGGGCTTTTTAAGTTGTTCTGGACATTCTTCCCAAATATATAGAAAATATTCAGGAGCTTTTAGGCATTATGGAAAGTTTAGAAATCCATATGCTAAATAAAAGAACCTTGAAGAATTGCAGTATTCTAAAGCAATTGCATCTGACAGCACCATTCAGACATGTAAGACCACTAGGTTTGAGAAGAGATATCAGCCAGGCATGGTTGGACAATACATTAAAGTGATTCTCTTCTCAGTGTTATCTATCAAGTGCCTTGTTGTGATATAAAAGAAAAAACAGAAAAGTCATGTCTCTGTATTAGCTCAAAATAAACACAGACGTAGATTCTGCAGCAGCTGATGTAACTACTATATTAAGTCATGGAAGTATTTGCCATAAAAGAAACATCCCCTAATTATCTTACAAAATGTTGTCTTAAAACTTGCCTGAAGATCCTGTTATAGCTGCTGGACTCTCTAGAGAAAGCTTGAGCAGTGTTTGCTTGACAGAATACAGGCAAGTTTGAAAATAGTATAACTTGCTGAGAGGAAACCCATGAGAAATCTACTGCATCAAAGGGAATTTATAAACGTGAAGACTAAATCCTGAGTAAAACTGCTTCCAAAATTTAAAATAAAATAGAATTAAAATGATTAGATGAAAGCGAGACAGATGGAGAGCAGGTAAATAGTTTATATTGAGAAGAAAACATATTAAAAAGACTGGACAACAAATATTTTGCTTCCTGAACACTTAATCATGTAACTAAACTTAATTTAACTTATTCTGTACCATTTTATAGAAACCTTCTGTTTTTACTCAATAGCAATATATACCCTTCATCACTGTTGGCTATGCACACATAAAGAAACATGGAATTGTTGCTGGACCACATTGAGTACACCAAATACAACTTGAATATCTGTGGAAATTCAAAAATAATGGCTCTGTTGCTTGAAAGACACATTGGATGTACCAAGTACTGTTGTTACATATATGAGTGGGACAGCTGTGCAAGTGAATCATGTTATGTATGTAGGTTTGAATGTTATTGGTTTATTTGAACTGTTCTTGTAAAATGTCAAATGGTATTGGTTTAAATAGTGCGGGAAGAAACCCTGCACTCCCATTGGCTTGCAGCTACGGCTGCAGGCTATAAGAAGCAGCCAAGCCAGACGGGTCCATTCAGCTGTAGTCACTAATAAACTTTTGTTGAACTCTCGCCTGACTCTTCATGCAAACTTAACACTGGCGACGAGGATGGATTGCCCTGAAGAGAAGACGACGCCAACAACAAGCAACTGATGGATGGCGACGCTGAACACCCCAGCACGCTCGATCCGGCACAGAAGACTCAGTGGATCGCCTTTCCACATGTATCTGAAGGAACGATCTCGCATCCCCGAGACGGAAGAGGGCGGTATTTCAAGCACCGCGTCCGCAGTCTTCAAAATGGCTGTTATGGAGCAGCAGAGCTGAAGGTAATGGAATGGCCCGATTTAGAGAAACTTTTAAGAGCCCATTACTTCACAAGTATCGAGCCCCATTAAGAGACCCAATTTTACCGCCGGATCAAGGGGATAAAGAGAATGTTAATGACTTCTGCAAGTTTAAGGGACATTGGGGTGCTTGTGACTTTACCAACTTAGAAGAGGCCATGCGATCGGTTTGTTTTAGGCCTAAAAGATAAGGTCTTACAAAGCAAACTTTAATGAAACCTAAGATCACGCTTAAAGAGGCCATTGAAGAAGCTGTTTCAGCGAAGCCACCAAGTCCTCAGCTGCCATGAAAAGATTAACAAGGCCTCGCCAGGCCTCAAGCCATTCTGATGGGGAAAATCCACATGTCACTGAAAAGTCATTTTCTGCATATACATTTGAACTTCTTTCCTGAGAATCTAGGTGTAGTTAGTGACAAACATGGTGAAATAAGCATCGGGCACTGAATACACAAAAATCATAAGCAAAACACTTTTAGTGCCATTGAAATCATGTAGTGTGGGAAACATTATGCAATTAAATACATTAGAGTCATTTATTTGTATACCACTTTTTAATTATTTTTACAAATAACTCCTGGAGGCAAATATATCCAATACACCTTCTTCTTTCTATTTTCCCCACAAGAAGAAGAACCTGTTAGGTGAGTTGGGCTGAGAGAAAGTGATTGGTTCAAGGTCAGCCAGTTGGCTTTGATGGCTAAGGTGGGAAGAACTCATGGTCACCTGCTTTCAAGCCTGGTGCCTTAACCACTAGATCTAACTAGTTTAAATTAATATTAAATTAAAAGTTAATTTCACATTTCTCAAGATTCCTATATTATATGGTCATTCTCTAATTATAGTTGTGTTTGAAGGGGGTTTATTATAACTAGTAAACATTTTTCAGGAAACAATACTTTTGAAGAAAATTGTTGTACAATGGAACCCATGAGGGCCTCATATTGTCTGTTTAACTGATACCATTCTTTTATTGAGGCAATGTCCCTGCTTAATTATCCACCTTAATGGATTACCTTATGCTCAACAGGTTATCATTAATGCTGTTTTGAAACTGCTTTAAAAATGAGTAGTCCTACCTTTAAATGGACACAAGATTGACTTAAAGGGCGTATGGCATATGCTCACATTGAGAAATTTCTTCCATGTGTACTTTTTTCTCTATTTATGCTAAGGAGACGTTAGATTTTCATAAACAGTTCTATTAACTGAAGTGTGAAACAAACACAGAAAAGAATGTGTTTGTGAACAGGTTGTGCCTATAAACAGGATAATAACTAACTGTTAGATTAATGAATTTGATTGGCTTTATGTTTGTGTTCTGGATTAAAGGGTTTGAGGTTCACAGTGACAATGGTAGTTAAAAATAAGAGCAGCAATGGAGCAATAGATAAAATGAGACTCTGGAGAAGGATAGCATGCACTGCTTTTCTAATACTGAAAACGAAGCCCTATTATCTTCCCAAACTCTTCTACGCACTCTGCCATCATGCCATACTCTCAAAAGACAAGTTGTTTTGACATACAATTTCTGATTGTCATATCTTTTCTTCATTGGCTTTGTACTTAATGTAAATTTCTTTTCACACTTTACAGATGGATTTTTTTTAAATTAAATATTCCTGGCAAGGCTAAAATTCTTTCATTTAAACCAAGAAATTGCTACATTTACAATCTGAATATCCCCTTGCTTACATGCCTTCCATTTGCCATCTCGTTGTTGACATTTTCTTAATGCCTTATTAACTAGTTCTTTTAAATTTCTATTCGTTTGGTAGATGCCATTCATTTGTACATGGATTTCTTTGTGGAGGATAAGTAACAAATCTTATTATTCCTGATCATTGTTCACACTTGCTCTAAGAAAATGGAAAACACAGATGCAATCCTAATTATACTTTAAAAGAGAAATTATTTATCAAAGGGAACACCGGATCCTACAGACTCTGAACCAGTGACACGTATTCTGTAAAACAAATCAAATTAGCTAAACAAGTCCAAGGATTCAGTTTATTTAGAGAAAAGTCTAGTGTGTGACTACTAAAACTAAGCAAACCGCACTGAGGTAAGAGGATTTAGTCCCAGGTTGATATATATTAGTTTGCAGTTTTAGAATGGGAATGGAGGAGATGGGAAGGGATGGTGGAAGAAGAGAGCTAGTCCAGATTAAATTTAAACTTATTTCTATGTCATGCAATGCACATATAAGTAAAGTTATATAAGCCTGCTGCAATAAAAGAAAAGAACAACACAATTCTGTGCTAGATTAAAGAAAACTAAAATTTAATGAGACATCCCTTTTGATGATTTAATTTTTTTATGGCATGACTCTTCTCCCCTATTCTGTTAGTCAGATGTAACTCAATCTCACCTAACTGTGATCTATTCTGAAATTTCTCTTAATTCCTTTGGGTGTAGTATGGATTCCACTATTTTGCCCTTACTTTGGTATAAGTATTGGATTTTTTGTACAGTATTTTTTTTCCAGAATCCTACATGAAGTCCACACATTGAGATTAGGGGAGGGGGGGCTATGAAGACCAACAAAAAATCACTGGTTGTTGCAGTCTCATTCAGATAGATTCCTTAAGTTTCAGTCAGTGGTGGGATTCAAAATTTTTTACTAACGGTTCTGTGGGCATGGCTTGGTGGGCATGGCGTGGCTTGGTGGGCATGGCTTGGTGGACATGGTGGGGGAAGGATACTGTAAAATCTCCATTCCCACCCCATTTCTGGGGGAAGGTTACTGCAAAATCCCATTACCTGCCTACCTCACTAACCTGCTTTCCAGCTCCATTCTCCTGTGCAGGGCAACAAAAGAAGACCCAGCTGGTCAGCTGGGAGGCAGAGAATAGATGGGGCAGGGCCACTCAGAGGTGGTATTTGCCTGTTCTCTGAACTACTTAAAATTTCCACTATCGGTTCTCCAGAACTGGTCAGAACCTGCTGAATACCACTTCTGGTTTTACTGCTTGGGAAATGAAGTACATCTATATCTAAGTTATAACTTAAGGCTACGTTTTGAACATGTATTTGTATCTATTTTTACTGCACAAATAGTATTGCTGGGCAGCAAATTGAATAGTGTAATGTATCAGGTTTAAAGTCATTGGTTTAGTTTGAACTGTTCTTGTAAAATGTAAGAAATGATTGGTTTAAAAAGTGCGGGAAAACCCTGCACTCTGATTGGCTGGCAATTGCGGCTGCTGGCTATAAGTAGCAGCCGCAGCCCAGCCAAAGTGGGTTCGTTCTGAGCTGTAGTCACTAATAAACAAAGAGCTTGAAGCACTCCGCGTCTGTCTCTTCATGCAAACTTAACACTGGTGCGAAGATGGGATCTCCTGAAGAAGAAGGCAACGCAGAACAGAAGGAGAGCAAGATGGCTGTGCTGAACACGCCCCCCAACCCCATTCGATCTGACGGCAGAAGACTGGGAGACATATGCAGATCATTTCAAATGTATCTGGAAGGAACGATCTTGTCGACATTTCCGCGGAAGAGGGCGGTCTTTCTCACGCACGGTCCGGCAGTTTTCAAGATGGCGAAGGCATTGGCGGGAGCTGCAGACGTGAAGGTAATGGAATGGCCTGACTTTGAAAAGTTGTTAGAGCCCATTACGCCCCACAAGTATCATGCCTCATTAAGAGACACAGTTTTACCGTCGGGATCAAGGGGAAAGGAAATAAACGACTTCGTGGCAAGTTTAAGAGACATGGGGGTGCATGTAATTAACAATTTAGAAGAGGGCCATGTGCGATCGATTTCTTCTGGGCCTTAAAGACAAGGTGCTTCAGAGCAAGTTATTACTAAGACCTAAGATCACGCTGAAGAAAGCAATAGAAGAGGCCTCCTCAGCAGAAGCTACCAAGTCTTCAGCAGCAGCCATGAAGAAAATTAACAAGGCCACAAGCCTTCCTGATGTGGAAAAGTCCACAACAACTCATTGTGAGCAAATAGATTCTGAGTCAGACTGTAGTGGGGTGGAGGAAGGAATTTATAGACTCAGAATGGAGCAGAAAAAGAAAGACCTGGGAAGAAAGAGGCAAGATTTCTACTGCAGAGGTTGTGGGGAAGCCACCCCACTGAATGCAAGTTCCTAGATACCATCTGCCTCCGTTGTGAAAAAAGAGGACACCTAGCAAGAATCTGCAAATCATCCAGAACTCCACCCAACAGAAGGAAGTTTCCTGACAAAGAATTCAAGCCCAACAACCACAGTGAGAAAATGGGGCACAGCACAGAAGCAAAGGGGAAGAATGAAACTCAACAGACAGTAACTATTGGTCATTCTTCTTCTATCAATAACAGAAAAGTGCATGTCAAGGTACTAATTGAAGGAAGGCCTTGCCAAATGGAAGTGGACTCAGGCTCATATTTGTCTATGGTGTCATGGGACACTATTCACAGACTACTCCCAAACATTCAGAAGAAGCATTTCAAGAAGCAAGCACTGACTCTTAAAGACTACCAAGGGAACAAGATTCCAGTAGTTGGAACAAGAGAATTCAATGTGAAGTTCAAAGGCCACACCACACGTTTGCCCCTGACCATCGTGGACAAGGATCGCCCAAGCTTGCTGGGACTTGAGTGGTTCAATCCACTAGGAATCAAGGTGACTGGCATCAATCACGTGAGCAACACTGAATGGGAGGAGGCCTTGAAGTCTGAGTTTCCAGAGGTCTTCAGCGACGGATTGGGCAAGTATATGGGGACCCCTATCACTTTCAGTCTAGATCCCAAGGTGCCACCAATTCGTTTAAAGCCCAGAAGGGTCCCATTTGCCTTAAAGGAAAAAATTGATGCACAATTAGATTAATAGCTCAAGGAGTTTTAGAGCCCACTGACCACTCCAGATGGGAGACACCCATAGTCATACCAGTCAAGACTGATGGGTCAGTGAGAATCTGTGGAGACTATAAGGGGACATTGAACCATGCGCTTCAACAGAATGCATATCCAGTTCCAGTGGTGCATCATTTACTACATTCACTTGGCAGGGGTACAGTCTTTGCCAAATTGGATCTGGCCCAGGCATATCAACAATTAACAGTTGATGATGCCACTGCAGAGGCCCAAACCATTGTGACTCATAGAGGTGCTTTCAAATGTAAAAGGTTACAGTTTGGAGTAAGCGTGGCACCAGGCATCTTCCAAAGCCTTATGGAAAGGATGCTCCAAGGACTGCCAGGGGTAGTACCTTACTTGGATGATGTGTTAATCTCTGCTGAAAATGACACTCAGCTACAAGAGAGACTCAGAGAAGTCCTTACCAGATTCCAAAAAGCGGGGTTAAAAGTCAAGGAAGAAAAATGCACTTGCACTCTTAGAACTGACAAGGTTGAGTTCTTGGGCTATATGATTGACAAGCATGGTATCCACGCCACAGATGCCAAGGTTCAGGCAATCAAAGAAGCCCCTAGACCAAAATGTAAAACAGATTTGCAAGCCTTCCTTGGACTCATTAACTTTTTTCACATGTTCCTACCTCAGAAGGCAACCATTGCAGAACCACTGCACAGATTATTAGACAAAAAGTCTGCGTGGGTCTGGGGCAGAAAAGAACAATCTGCATTTAACAATATTAAAAGACTAATCACGTCTGATGCTATACTGATACAGTTCTCTGAGAATTTGCCTGTTGTACTGACTTGTGATGCATCCCCTTTTGGAGTGGGGGCGGGGGTTGAGCCACAGGCTTCCCAGCAGGAGGAAAGCTCCTATTGCATTTTACTCTCGCACCTTGACCAAAGCAGAGAGGAACTACAGCCAACTGGACAAGGAAGCCTTGGTAATTGTTGCAGCTGTCAAGAAATTCCATGAGTATTTATATGGGAGAACATTTACCATTGTCACAGATCACAAACCTCTGTTAGGCATTGTGGCAGGAGACAAACCTCACGCACTATCCTGTCACCAAGAATGCTGAGGTGGACTGAATTTCTTGCTGCTTATTCATACAAACTCATCCACAGGCCTAGCAAAGACATTGGGCATGCAGATGCTTTGAGTCGCTGCCCACTTCCTTCTCACACGAGGACTTTGCTCCTGAGACTTACACCTTTTTCCTAGAAACTGTTGCCAAGCTTCCAGTACACGCTGCTGAAATTGCCAGAGAGACTGCCAAAGACACTGTATTGGCTCCTGTTATAGGCTGGATTAAGAAAGGTTGGCCTCTTCAAGATCTACCTCAACTTGCCCAACCTTTTAAATCCAGGCAAACTGAATTATCTGTATTAAGAGGATGTATTTTGTGGGGTAACAGGGTGGTTATTCCTACAAAACTGCAAAAAGAGGTTTTGGAAATGTTACATGAGGGTCATCCAGGTATTGTCAGAATGAAGGGATTGGCCAGGAGTTATGTATGGTGGCCAGGTATTGACAAAATGGTTGAAAACTGGGTTTGATCTTGTCCCAACTGTCAGGTAGTCAGGCCTGCCCCACCTCTCGCCCCCACACAGGAATGGGAATGTCCTAGGGGCCCATGGTCCAGGATTCACATTGATTTTGCAGGCCCTACCAGAGGGCACACTTTGATGCATATTCCAAATGGCTAGAGGTTATCCCTATGGCATCCACCACAACTGAAGCTGTCATCAAACAGCTTAAAAGCTTTTTGTAACTCACGGGTTACCTGATGTGCTTGTTTCTGACAATGGCCCTCAATTTACATCCAACCTTTTGAATCATATCTAGCACAACAGGGTATCAGACATGCCCTGACAGCCCCTGGGCATCCTTTGGCTAACGGCCAGGCTGAACGATGGTATGATTTACCAAGGAAAAACTTCAGCAATTGGGTCCAGGGATATCACTGAGAGAGTTGAAAAACTTCTCAGTGTTCAGCATATCACTCCCAACCCCTCAACTAATTTGTCCCCAGCTGAATTGTTGATGGGTAGGAAACTCAGGTCTCCCCTTGATTGCCTTCATCCCACTTACGCACCCAACGCACCACTAGATTCCACTAGCAAAATTAGCACATTCACTGTGGGTGATTCTGTTTATGCTAAGAACCTTATGGATGAACCATTATGGATTCCTGCTGAGATAACCCAAATCACAGGCCCCAGGTCTTACAGGGTACAAACGGAGGATGGTGTCCTCTGGAGCAGGCACATTGATCAGTTAAGATCCAGATTGCCTCAGGAGCATCGCTTTTGCTCCTCTCTGGTTCCCATACCTACTGCCTCTTCTAGGGGGGAAGGGGAGGATCATGAGTGTAATGAACAAGCAGAATCAACCCCATGTGTAATGAGCTAACACGACAGGAACCATCCCAAAACCTGTCACAATACCAACAACCATTTTCACAAATGGAAGATTGCACATCATTACCTGATTTAGGTGCTGACATTGGGTTGGAGATGGATTGGGAGGAGAGACCAGGTTGTAGTAACCAAACAGGTTCTACCATTACTACAAGTCCTAGTAAGGAAATGTCAGCAGACACATTTCCTCCCTCACAAGGTGAGAACCTTAAAACATCTGAACCACATAGGTCTCAATGTACACGTAAGAGCCCCACCTATTTAAAAGAATACATTAGATAGGCTGGGGTTTGAGTATGGACTGAACCTAGTGGGGAGGGGTGTTATGTATGCAGGTTTAAAGTCATTGGTTTAGTTTGAACTGTTCTTGTAAAATGTAAGAAATGATTGGTTTAAAAAGTGCAGGAAAACCCTGCACTCTGATTGGCTGGCAACTGCGGCTGCTGGCTATAAGTAGCAGCTGCAGCCCAGCCAAAGTGGGTTCATTCTGAGCTGTAGTCACTAATAAACAAAGAGCTTGAAGCACTCCGCGTCTGTCTCTTCATGCAAACCTAACAAATAGGAAGGGGGAAAATTATCTGGAATGTGCATATGTACATGTGTCATGCCAGTTTCAGACTGCTTAAAGAAGATACATCTTTTCCTGGTCTGCTTCAGAGCTGCCATGTGATTTCAGGATGAGATATGTTTGATTTAAGGACATTATGACAAGCACAATGTGTGCATCTACATTGACTTCCAGTTACCAGTTCCTTTTTAAATCCACTCTGCTGCACATCCCTAATAAACACTACCTTGCTTAATGATGCACAGTTAGCAGATTGTGATGTTAGGCATTGTAAGGCTGTGCATGTATACAGCATAGATATGCTTGTTTGTTCTGGAAACATTATTGTTTAAGTAGATAGAAGGGCAGATGTTCTACAGCAGGGGTGTCAGACTCACGTAATCACGGCATCATCATGTGATGTATCGGGACTTTCCCCTCCTTCACTAAACCAGGTGTGGGCAGGGCCAGGACATGATGTATCCGGCCCACAGGCCGTGAGTTTGACACCTCTGTTTCTTGCAAGGCCTGGGTTTCTCTTTACTGCTAAGCTGTCTATGGATTGACATTTATGGTAGCAAGTATAGTAGCTGATTAATTGTGCTGATTGCCCAAATATTTATGTCTATCCTGACATGGATGGCAGCGCTGCAGTTGTAGGATTTGTTTCCGCATCAAACTGGTCACACTTAAATTCCTCTAAAATCAGTGGAATAAACTAGTTTTAAATTGCCCTGTAGATTTCACTGAGAAATATGTTCAGTTAATTTATTCTAGAATTTCTCCTAATATAATTAAAAATTCATTTACATATTTCTCAGATTATTCTGCAGGCTGTACTCATAAGGAATATTATGAGTAAAACAGTATTATATTGCAGGAATAGCTACAACAATCAAAGGATTTAGGATGATGGATTGTACAAATTATTCAAATCACAGTGAAAGATTCCCTATAACAGTTGAAGAGGCATAGAAGGACAGCATTAAATCATTAATTCCTTACTTAATTCTAAGAATTCTTAGTAAGCAGTTATCTTCTAATTATAATGATATTAAAGAAGCCATCTTGCATTTCTGTTTTCTTTGAAAGAAAGGGGATGGCACTCTAATTTTTCTATGTGTTTATTTCAGATGATCAGATTTATTATAACACCACAGACATTGCTGTGAAAGTAATGGGATTTGGGAGACAGTTCTCACATGGGTATTTAGAGAAATTTCAGCAATATATTTTTATTCAGTGTGACTTGCCTTGTATCTAATCCTAGCCTTCCTGAAAAATATGTGGGGGTGTCACCAGAAAGTAATTAACAGCTGCCTGGGTAAAATATAGAATCTCTTATCTACTAACACATGGGTCACTGCTGGCAATCAAGGTGTCCTTGTGCAGAATTTCACTTAATGTTCACCCGGAAATATTATTTTTAATGATTTATTTATTTGTTTATTTAATATTTATTTAAAAGAACATGTTATTGTTTGTTTGTCAAATATAGACACTGTTCATCACACTTACTCATGTAGCATCCAGAGTATAGAATGAAGTTATACAAGAAACCTAAATACTATACAAAATAAAATACTTCCAAACAACAGATAAAAATATTTATTTATTTATTTATTTTATTATGGGATTTCTATGCCGCCCTATCTCCTGAAGGACTCAGGGCGGCTCACAACGATAAAAAGATACAATACAAATATTAAAAAACAATTAAACCAAAATCCCAAATAAACTAATTAAAATTGATAAAACTGTCACTAAAACCCCATCCCCTCTATCAGTCCAGGTCGGCAAGCTGGAAAAGCCATGTTTTCAGGCCACAGCAGAAGGATTGAAGGTCAGGGGTCACCTGAAGCTCCAGGGGCAGCTGATTCCACAGGGTGGGTGCTCCCACCGAGAAGGCCCTGCCCCTAGGGGTTGCCATCCGACATTGTCTGGCTGATGGCACCCCAAGGAGGCCCTGTCTATGGGAGCGCATGGGAAGTTGGGAAGTCGTTGCTGGCAGTGGGGTTTCCCGCAAATACCCTGGTCCTAAGCCATGTAGGGCTTTATAGGTCAGTACCAGCACCTTGAATCTCATATTAAAATACATTAAAAATTAAAAGGGGAGGGAGGCCATCAAGGCACCAACCACTCCCTCTGTTGTTTGCTACTCAATTGGCAAAGTCAAGTCTTCAAACTTCTACAAAAGGGTAGGAGAGTGACAGCCTGCCAATATATTCAAATATATTCTATAATTACAATTATTCAAAGGCCTGACGGGTACCGATACAGAACTCATCAGCAGTCTTAGTGGCTGAGTGTGTATAAATTAACTTGGTGTGATTCTTTTGTTGATACTGTATCTGTCTCTATCTCACACACACAAGTGATGCCCCCCTCATGCAGAACTCTTAGGTTATGGAACCCTGCTCATACTGACATGAATTTTCTTTAACTCTTCTATTACTTACTTTTCAGAAATATCTCTTATTCTAAAACAAATGCTATAGTAACTCAGATAGGTCTAAAAATTAATGGTTTAAACTAGATTGGACAGGAATCAAGTCTTTGAAGCTGATTAAGGTTTAATAATAAGGGAAAGATGAAAATTTATCAAAAGTCAGCTCTGCTTCTTGATCTCTTTTTCTTGCATTGACTTGGGTTAGGGTAAAAAGATGCAATTATTCTGTAATGGTGTAATTAATTTAAATATCTGAATAACTTAGCATTTGTGAATTTACTGCTTTTTTTCTTTGAGCTATTTTTTTTCATTTTGTGTATCTCATAAAAATGAGCCAAGTCTGTTTATCTAATAGTTTCAGGATTATTAAAAGTGCTAGAGAAAAGAGGCTGGGAGGTGAGAACACACATCATAAGGGAAAGGATGTGCCATAATTTGCATGCTGGTGTTTTCGCATAAAATGGATAAAGGCATTTTGATTTCTAAAGAAAATTCAGCCGATAATGATCTCTGATATGTTTGATTTACATGGATGACAATGTCTTCATTAGTTAGAGCAAACAATTAATCTTTCTTTAGTACAGCTACTACTATGCTTTCTCAATGTGGCATTTCAACTTTAGAGTTGACAGCTAGTCAAAAGGATTCCATTACACATGATCAAAGTCTGGACTAGATTATACTTGCCTTCAAATGACAACCAGAAGATTCTTCACATCTATGAAAGGTTGTTTGTTCTGTAATCTGCATGAGTAATTTTAACTCCTCTGCACATTGTGTTCTATTTGCTTGACATGAACCTTGTTTTTTGTTAATGTAAATTAACCCATATATTCATCTTGCAAAGTTAAGCAGATAAATTTATTCAAGTTAACTATTCAGGTGAGCAGCTTTCTCAGTAAATTGTACATTGCAGAAATACGCACATCAGAAGCCATATGATCTTTCTAAACAGTCTGCTGGGGATGGTTTTGCTTTCAATACACCAAAACATAAGATTCCTTTTAAATTAAACAACAACAACAACACCACAACAATAGCATTTTAATTATTTTTGGAACCATTGCTCTTTAATGGAAACCAGTGTATTGTAACTCACTGCTTATTAGATACAATCAGGAGTGGGATTGAAATTTCTTAACAACTGGTTCTGTGGGTGTGGCCTAATTTGTGGGTGTGGCTTGGTGGTCATGTGACTAGCTGGGTGTGGCTTGCTGACTGGGCATGTCTTGGTGGCCATGTGACTGGCTGGGCATAGCTTGTATGTAAATATTATAAATATTTATGTAAATATTGCATTTTTTATAAAAAAAGAGCAACTTTTACCCAAAATCAGACAAAGCAGGCAGACAGATTGAGTTGCTCATAGAATCACAGATTCATTCAGAGATCTATCTTTGTGCAATCGGCTACCTGAGTCTGTCACATAAAATTTGCTTGCAAGCAAACTCATAAAATTTGCTAGCAAGCAAACACACAAAATTAACTCACAACATACTATGTATGTAAATATTGAATTTTTAAATTAAAATAGAGCAACTTTTACCCAAAATCAGGCAAAGCAGGAAGGCAGATTGAGTTGCTCACAGAATCACAGATTCACTTAGAGATCTATCTATCTGCCATCAGCTACCTGAGTCTGCATTGAAAAATAGAAGCTTCGGTCCTAAGGAAGGTTCAGCTCTGTTTTTAGATTAGCTAGAAAGCAAAAAATGCAATGATTTCCTGCTTTCTAGCTAATCTAAATCTCCAGGCACAGCAGAACAGCTGATGGTTGGGGAAAAAAAGAAGGAAAAATAGCAACTTAGCAGGCAAGTTTCATGACGCGCATGCCAGGTAAGGAGTGAGTGGGGCGGGCCAGCCAGTGGCATGATTTACCAGTTCTCTGGGAGGTAGAATCCCATCCCTGGTGAGAGTGCATTTTGTGTGTGTGTGTAGACCATTTCCAAAAAACCTCAGCCATGCCACCCGAACAGCTGACAAGTGCTGCAGGAGGGTGCTCAGCATTTGAAAATCCTCTTCTTCCCTGCTTTTTCAACCTCAGCTGTGCCACGTAAAGCAGCTGAGTTTGAAAAAGCAGGAAATAAAGGACAGCCAAGAGTCTGGGCAGGCAGGCCAAACAGAGCAGCAGACACCGAACCGGTTCGGTGTCTGCTGCTCTTCAGAGCTACCGGTTATATCCCACCCC
The DNA here is from genome assembly GCA_009733165.1 of Naja naja. Lineage (NCBI taxonomy): Eukaryota > Metazoa > Chordata > Lepidosauria > Squamata > Elapidae > Naja > Naja naja. Next base: position 250,003,468 of record CM019149.1, on the reverse strand, counting down.
TGGATATAATGATTGGATTTTAATATTATTGCTACATTAAGTTTGATTTTTATCTGAAACTGATAAGCATAAAAGTGTGGGCTGAAAATATCTCATGAGTTTTGAACTGATTATTCTGTTTGTGAATATATAGAAAGTTCAATGCAAGTGTTAATAATTTGCTAGCATACTTAGAAATATTTTTGCTTTCTTTAATAGTAATAGTTTGCCCTTGAGGTATAAACCACAAAATCCTTTACTATGCACATATATATAGTTTCAGGAAATGTTCTTCTATTTCAAGGAATGTGCCTGTGGTATACTTTTAATTCTGCATTTTGCTATGCCTGTAACTCCTGGAATTCTTAGCCATCCTGCTAAAGTCAGTTCCATCAATATGAAGAGTACAAGTTGACTGAAGACAGTTTCCTTAGATGTTTAAAGAATGACTGATTCTAGACCTCAGTAAAAAGATTTTCAAAAAAAAATTAAAGAAGCAAAACTTAATATAATTGTTCATAATTGTTAGCTAGGAATTAGTTAATGCTTTGATTTCCTTGGTTTCTGATTTATCTCTTTTTTATTTTTTTGTTATGTGCCTTACAACAAGAATGGATTTCACTGTTTATAAATTTAATTCAGTGATAAAAAAACATGGGAACTTGGCAAACAAGATTGTCCATCTCAGCAATTCCTGCTGTTCTACCTACAACTAAATATTCTTTAAAAATAATCCAGCAGAAATCAATTTTGAGGGAACATGATGCTTGGTTCTATGCTGTTCATCAGAGCCATCATTCTGAAGCTTTACACAAACCTGAAAAATAGTCACAGTTACTTAAGTCACAGTTACTTAAGGTATCAACTCATAGTGCAACCAGTTGCAACTTTTTTCCAGGGTTGTATGAAAGCCTGGAGAAAAGATACCTTTTTTAACAAAGAGCAAAAGAATAAGGTTTTCATACCTATTCCTCTGCAGCATTTCACAGCAAGCAAGCTCTTCTAGTCAGTGTCAGGGCAGAAGTGAAGGGGGACTGACAGGTATTGAGCCAATTTTGTGTAGTATTTAAGGTGCTGGCCTAGAAACCAGGAGGCTGAGTTCTACATTTGTCTTGGGCAGAAGAGCCACTGAGTGACTTTGGCCAGTTACTCTCTCAGCCCAACTCACCTCACAACATTATGTGAAGAAAGTAGAAAGAAAGGGGTATTAGGCATGTTCACTTATATAAAAATCCCTTCAAACTTCTATGGGAAGCATATGTCTTGGGTTGTCTACCAGAGGCCTGTGAGTTTGAAGATTCTGTGCAGTATCTTAGCTGTTCTTAGCACTGCACTCCTCTGACAGAGTGCTCTGATGTTCCTGAGATCTGTTGAAGCCACTCCCCAAGACCTGAGTGCTCCTACCATCACTGGGACTACTTTGGCCTTTTCATTAGCTGCCCTTCAGGGCCTGATACTTCTCTAGCTTCTCATATTCCTTCTTCCTGATATTGCTACATCTATCGCGACCACTATCTCCTGGTTGTTATCTACTATCACAATGTCTGGTTGATTGACCAGTACGTTCCTGGTCATCTGGATATGGAAGAGGATCTTAACTCTCTTGTTCTCCATAACTTTCTGTGGGATCTTCTATCTGGACTAGGGAGGGTCTAGCTCACACACTGTGCAATGTTCCTGTACACAAAGCCAATTACTTGGTTGTGCCATTCAGTGTATGCTCTTCCTTCCTCCATTTTACACCCTGACATGATAATGGAAACTCCAGCTATTGGAGACCCAGGCAACTAACTGGGCAACTCCAACTATTGCAGATACTGTATGGGCAGAACTGCCTTGCCTTCAAGGATTGTGCTAAAGTTCTAAGACATTTCATATGTCTTCATGTATTTTTGGGCTTGTGAAATTAGTTTAATTTCTTTTTAAGTATTTATTGTTGTTGTTTTTAGTTGTGCGCCGCCCCGAGTCTTCGGAGATGGGGCGGCATACAAGTCCAAAAAATAAATAAAATAAATAAATAAATAAATATTACTTCTCAGTAAGAAAGTCCTTGACAAACAGCTTTTTCAAAATTGTATTATTTATTCAGTTAATGTATAAACTGCTGTTCATCCATATGCAAAATAGTGGGGTGTACGATAAATATGCCTGCAAATAGTCATCTCAAGACAAAATACAATAAAAATAATGACATTCTTTGCTATGTATGAAGACTGGAGTGAGATCACAATCATTGCTAATTTCTTGAGAACATACTGTAGGTGTAAAAGCCAATCTAATTCAGAATTAACACTGGGGATGCTTCTCGTTTGTTAAAAATACAAACTAGCAAAGAAAAGCAAACAGTGTTCTGCGCCAGCTATCTTGTCAAAAATAATTGGCTCATTAATCCTAGTTATACAAATATAATTATATTGCAAGGTCAAATGCAAGAATTTACTTCTCAATGCCCTTCATGTTAAGCACAATCCCATAGATATTCTTTGTATGAAAATAATCAACAATTGCATTAACACCTTGAGAAACTTAATTAAAACATGAAAGAAATAAAGAAGATGCAAGTAAGTAAAAAGATCACTACATATAAGTAAATAAAAAGCCAACACATAACAATGTGCTTCATATAACATGGGTAAGATTTCAATGTCAAGTTGACATATTTATCATTGGAGGCAGCTTTCCTGAAACTAACAACCAGTATGAATTGAAATATGAAATAAAAAAAAGAAAGAGTTGGATTCCCAGGTTGTCTTCTGCACGTAGAATGGCTCCTTTAGTATAGAATATCATTTTATGCTTAGCTGTATTTATGTTGGAAGGTATTTTTTTCCTCCCTCTGCTGTACCCAACCCAGGCTCTGTTTTGACAGGCTGGAAAAAAATAAGAGAAAGTAATTCCCAGAACAATAGGGAAGTATCCATGAAAGTTTAAAGATGAGAAGAAGAAAATTGTGAAATACCTGTATTTTCTTTAAATTTAGACAATAAAGATATCCTGAGAGAAATTTCAACAGATCAGATGCAATTTAATGGGGTTAAAGATTTGGTCTATGACTGGATAGATTGAACATTCAAATCCCTGTTCATCCTATGAACTTTTTGGTAAGCAATTCCTTCTCAACTTCATCTACATCAGTTTTGGTTTTTTTTTTTGAACTTGTGTCAGAAGGTCTGAGGCACTTCGAGGTGGAAATGATTAGCTGGTGACATCACCATTGCCTGTTGGACACCCAGTTGGGAGCTCCTTTCATGTCCCTAGCAGGAACTGGAATGAAGGACAAAAGCTTACCCTGTGCATGACAATACTCAGGTCTTGAACATGGGCTTGCTAACTTCGAACCCAGATTCCTAACCATGTGAGCCTCCCTGTCTAGTTTACTAAATTGATGAAATGATAAAATGAGGGAAGCAAATTATAGTTCATGGCTGGAAATCTGAAGAATTTAGAATATAAATCTAATTAAAATACTGTTTTTTTTACTCTTATGTATTGTGCAGGAATTGTGTGCTAATTGAAGTTATACCAACATAATTGTTTTCCTTACAACCATTTTCTAAGTACTGGTATGCAATTTGATAGGAAATGTTGTTTAAAAAATATTTTAAAAGTAAAAAGTGATCAGCTATCACAAAGGCATTTAAAGCTTAAGAAATGAAAAGCACAAACCTAGACCAAAAGGATCATTTTGCAGAGACATGTTGAATAATTTCATCCAAAGGGATATTTTAGCTGTGGGAAAGTGCTTTTGTTCGTTCCAAGCTGCTTTGTACTCTGGGAATATAATAAAATATTAGCTGCCTCTAGTTAGATCGTAATAGAAGGTGATGAAGATATCACGGATCTTCTGTAGCATCAGCAGATGGCATAGAAGCTAGACAAACAGTAAAGGAAAAAGTCTGTTTTGGAAACAAAAAAACATTTTTTAAGTCTGTAGTACAGATTTAAGTCTCACTTGTTGAACCTCAGAAATTTTAAATTTGGACTGGCTCCAAATTAAAAACAGACTGCCTGAAAAATAAACTGCACTGGAATCATTTGCCATCAGTTCTTAATATAATGACCAATTTCCCACTCGGCATCCAGTAAGCAGCCAGACTATGGATTTGAATAAAGGCCAAATGGAAGATGGCCAAGCATGTTAAATGTAAGACCTTTCACAATTCCCTACAGAAACTGCACAAATAATGTAGCCAAAGTGCATGCTGTGCGTAGTGTAATTGAACTCTTTTGGCATCCCGAAGCATTATGTCTCCATATTCTGCCATAGTATATAGTTTAAGAAATGAACTAAATAGTGGATGAAAAGTTAATCTCCTTTGCAGAAAAACAGGGCCCATCAAGTGCAAGATCTAGGTTTTTAATATTCAATTTCATTTTGGACTAAAATGAAAGCTGAACACAATATTCCTGCATAGGTTATTAAATTTAACTGTTATTCCTTGTAGTCATTGGATGTAGTGAGCAATACAAAATATAATTGCTTAATTGTGCTTAAAAATAAGCCAGTGGAATCAATGGGATTTGCTGTAATAAAATCCCATTGACTCCAATGCATTTATACCAGGAATAATGGTGCCTATGGATACGAACTTGCTTGTGGATACTCTCCTTGGCTCTTTGTGCTTTGTACTTCCAATTCTTTTTTAAAGACTATTTTAATTTAAAAAAGCAAGACAGTTACATGTTATAAAGAAAGACCTCAGTTTCCAGCACCAACTTTTTTTAGCAACATCTTTGAGCTTTACTTTGACATTATATGCAGTCTTAGATAAAAAAGGAAAGGATAGCTGGGGGTTATTTTGGAAGTCTTATCTGTCAGAAAAAGAAAAGGGAAGCTGGGAGTTGTTGGAATGGAAAGATCAGCTTTTTTGGTATGTGGATGTTTGCAATAGTAACCATTTATGAAAAGGTGAGTTCCCTTGGTAGTCCTTTTATGAACGACCATCACATCAGCTCAAAATTTAAAGTGTATCCACCTGTTCAAAATGCTTTCAAACTTGGATAAGCATGAATTCTGCCTAGTAGGAGCAAAACCAGTTATCAGCAATGTTTTAAAGTCTGACACATGCTCACTTTTCATCCAAGCTTAAGGTTTTGAAATTTTTGAGGTTGAATAAGGAATCAAAATCTCAATGTGGTTTTTTCATGCTTCTCATATTAGTTATTACAAATATAGCTCCATTATAGTTGTTACATTTCCACTGAAAAAGAGAATGCCAAGAATGACATGCTGGATATTTCAGATGCCAACTGAAAATTCAACCTGCCAGATGGAACTAATATGTTCAATAGATCATTACTGTTGAAATGGAAACATTTTTAATGAGCATTTCAAAGCTATCCATCTCCCCTTTTGGAGTTTATTAAAAGGTTGTATTTGAATTGTCCCAAGGACAAAAGGATTGTGTGTTTTTATTTGCTTGTTTCATATATATATATATATATATATATATATATATATATATATATATATATATATATATGTAGGTCTTGGTGTATTCGGTCTTGTCCGTGTAAGGTTGAGAATACCTTGGCATATTATTATATATCTCATCCGTCATCTTCAGGCTGGTGTCTTCAGCCGTTCTCCTGGGAGAAGTGTGTGATCGTGGCTGTTTTTCCCTTTTAAACTCTAGAGTTGGATGTGTTGTTACTTTTTGATTGGTTTGTGGAGTTGATGTATGCAGATTGGATGGCTTTTCCTGAGACCCTGTGTGGCTGAGGTGCTGGAGGTGTGTCTCTCAGCCTTTTGTGTTGTAACGACCTGGGTAATGGGCTGTGTGATGACCTTCTGAGTTCTATTGTTGTGATGTCCTGTGTGGTGCTGTAATCTCCTGGGTCGTTGTCTGTGCTGCAACCTCCTGATGTTTTGTGTTGTGATCTCCTGAGTTCTGTGATGTAGTATCCTGGGTGGAAGGCTGTGATGTGGCATTCTGGGCCTTGGTTTGGCTCGAAGTTTGAGGTCTGGCTATGTGTTTATAGCGTGTGTCAGTTTGCTTAGTTTGGGGGTTGGAGGGGGTGTAGCAGCTGGTGTTGCAGCCATGGTCTGGTTTCTGGATGGTGGTTGCTTTCATCTGTGGCGTGGGCTTGGGTTTGAGTCTGGTGAAGGAGATTGGTGGTGGCATCATGTATGGCAACACATGATGCAATGCGCTGCTACGCCTCAACCCCAGACTGAGCAGAGCTGACTGCATGCTAGCTGCATCTCAAACTTCAGTGGTAAGAATGCTACATCAACCTTCCACCCAGATACTACATCTGTCGAGAGATCTGTACAAACATCAGGAGCCTGGGCTCAACGACAGGAACCACACCAGGACATCACAACTCGAAGATCACAGCCGTACAGGTAGACCTGGCAGGCTGAAGACACACACCTCGCTCAACCACCAGGTGAAACCATCCAATCTGCATCCTGCCAATCAAAAAGAATTACATCTAGGCCCAAAGGAAAGGGCAACAGCATTTTACACTTCTCCGGAAAGCAGCTGAAGACACAACCTGAAAAGATGAGATTTGCAAGCGTCTCAATGCTACGAGACAAATTCCAATCTCAAAGACCTATACTACCATTGAAAATCTCTGAAAACATATATATATATATATATATATATATATGCTGTGAATAGGTCATTTTAAACTGATTTTAAAAGTAAAAGCCATGACTCTAAAAATTCTGGTTAAACTGGAAACATCTTTAGAGTATTGGTTACAAGTCATTCTTTAGTTGGCTTCATACAAAAAGTAGGTAGTCCAAATTTAGGTTGCTAAGTGAGAAATTTGTTGAGTGAGTTTGCCCCATTTATGATTCTTCTTGCTATATTTGTTAAGTGAATCACTGCAGTTGTTCAATTAGTAACGGTTGCTAAGTGAATCTGGCTTCCCATTGACTTTGATTGTTAGAAGATCATCACAAAAGATGATCACATGACCCTGGACATTGCAACCGTCATAAATATGAGTCAGTCATCAAGCATCAAATATATATTATGTGACCAGGGGGATACTACAATGGTCGAGTAGTGTTAAAATGGTCATAAGTCACTTTTTCAATGCCATTACTGAGCGGTCACTAAATGAAGTGTTGTAAGATGAGGACTATCTATAGTTCAGAGGACTAGTTAGATGGCAACATTAATAGATTTCTCTTTCAATGTAATGTAATCATGAAAGTGTGGGGTTAGGTTCAGGGAGACCCTGCTTCTAATCCACTCTGTCTTGGATAAATCTGGGTCAGCTATTTTCTTTCCCTTAGCCAATCTCCCTTGCCAAGTGGTTGTGGGAATACAATGAAAAAAACCTTAGGCAAGCCTCCTAAAGCTTCTGATGAAAAGCTTGGATAGAAATTTAGCAAATAAAAGCGGAGTCTTCAGTTGTATGGTGTCTTTTATTTTATTTTAAAATGATAAATAAATGCATGGCAGTCTAAACTCAACAGACAGTTTGCATAATAGAATGATAAGCTGTGTTTCTCTATTTAAAGGGTAATTTTTAACTGCACAATTAGCATTTAATGTTACAACATTTATCCAAAATGAAGATGACCTTGACTTTAATTATGATACCCACATCTCAGGAGAAAAGCTAAAAAATAAATCATATGCAACATTCGGCTTTTCCATGTGAACAATCTCAACTAAGTTTGCTTCAGCAGAAGGTCATGTTGGAGGTTCCTCTCTCCAACTAAATGTTTGAGTGGCATACTTTCTATCCCACTACGCCATGCAAAAACAGAATGGGGCTGCAGAAAAAAGATAAATGTATGGTAATCAAATTAATAACTCCGATTAGTATAAATTTCCTGTAAAATATGGTATCCTAGTTATCAAATTAATTGTTCTTGTGTTGGCATTCAGCAACTATTTTATCTCTCTCACAGAAGGATATTAAAGACATTGGCAAACATTTCTACCCCCTTTCATCAGAAGTAGCAAAAGAAAAAGGAAGGAAGAGGAAAAGACACATAAGGAAAGGGCCGGCAAGGAAGTAGCTGCATTGAAAAGAAAATAAGAAGGACAAAGAGAGACTTGGGAGTGTAGGAGCCAAAATTGGGAGCCTGCCAGAATTGGTTGAAAGATGAGTGGGTGGAGATAGATAGATAGATGCACTTCCATTATTATCCATTTGCTTGCTTTCATCAGCTTCTTGTATTCACAAAATTATCCAATTTTCTTAGCATAGCATATAGCATAGCATAGTATAGCATAGCATAGCATAGCATATTATGACACAACTTGATTAAAAAGGATTTTGAAATGCTAAAGTTCCAATTATCCGGACATAAGCCATTTCAGCTCCTTCCTCAAAACGACACTATAGAGCTTTGCACACAGAACAACTAGACACAAGAACAGTTTTCCCCGAAACCCATCACTCTGCTAAACAAATAATTCCCTCAACCCTGTTCAACTATTACAAAGTCTGCACTACTATTACTGTTCAATCTTGTCATCACTCCTTATCACCCATCCCTCCCACTTGTGACTGTATGACTGTAACTTTGTCGCTTGTATACTTACGATTTATATTGACTGTTTCCTAGTATGATTAATTGCTTATTGTACCCTATGATTAGCATTAAGTGTCGTACCTTATGATTCTCGACTCCTGATGCATGTATCTTTTCTTTTTATGTATACTGAGTATTTACACCAAGACAAATTCCTTGTGTGTCCAATCACACTGGCCAATAAAGTATACTATTCTATTCTATTCTATTCTATTCTATTCTATTCTATTCTATTCATTTGTAGAAAAAAAGTAGTTTTTTAAAAGAAAACTTATACATTAATGAAAATATGTAATATGATTTACCTCCAATAGTTGATATGGAATTATTTGGGATTAGAATCCTGTTCTTCACAGGTAAATATGATATTTCTGCTTTCACTAATGTGGTCTCTGCAATAATTAAAATTATGGGGAAAAGTTTTAAAAGCATACTAAATCTGCTTTGGATATGTGTATTTGTGCAAGTGTGCAAATCAAAGAATAAATTAGTGAATATTAGAATAATTATTTAATCTGCATTTAATATAACTTCAATAGTTTTTTATTTCTCTAAATATTGTAACACAAATAATACTGTATGAAAAAGGTTCTGACATACAAAATCTCCAAAATAGGCTTTTACATGAAAATACCTATACATTAAAAATAAACCCACCCCTTCCCAACTAATTTAAACATTAGACCGCCTTACTAGAGGACAGATGTGAAAAAACCAAGGAAATAGATGGAATTGTCCATTTTGTGGTTAATATGATTGTTTTAGAAAATCAATACAAATTTCATTGTTGTCTCCCATTTTCCTTTTCCATTTAGGAAAAATTATTTGAAACAATTTCAGTTTTCTTATAATTCTTATTAGTGTAATAACATTTTAACCAAGGTTATTTCTTTCTCCTTGTTACTATTCACTATATACAAATTCTTCCTAACGGTTATGTACATCAAGATCCCAGATGTTTACATTTTCAAAATTCTTTCAAAATCTTCATGTCTGTATATCATTATATATTTTAGTTAAGGATAGCCAAATAAATAAATAAATAAATAAATAAATAACAAAGCTGTATATGTTTGCAGTGGAAATCACAGCTAATACTTTTAATCCCATGCATTAAAATTAATGAGAGGAACCAATATTAAAAGCTGTCTTAAATTCCTACATGCATAGACTGCAATTAAACAAATCGTCTTCTTTACCAAAGAATATAAGCCAATGGCTGCAAAATGTGAATAAAATAGTTTTCCCTGAAAAAAGCATGCTGTGTATGTATGGTTAACAAACAAGAGCTCAAATCAGCCAGTTCTAAACTGGGACTATATAAATGTTTTGAATTAAGGCTTCCATGAGCCCCCAGGCATCCTGGATTGTATTTAGCTGTATTGTGGATTGTAATCCAAAACATCTGAAGGCACCAAATTGGGCAAATCTCTTTTCAACCCAGCTGAAACAGACCCAAACTCATTCTAACATACACTGAGATTCTTTGAACCTGCAGTGGAATATATTCTGAATTTTAAATTAACAATTCCCTACAAGTAATCTTTGACAAGTATTTGTTCATGAAATTACATCTGCACTGAAAAAAGTGACTTGCATCCAGTCCTCTCAATTACAACCACCATAGCATCCCCATGATCAAAATTCAGGTGCTTTGCATCTGACAGGTATTTATGAAGCTTACAAACATTCTGGGGTCACATAAATTGCCATTTATAATCTTCTCAATTGACTTCCAACAAACAAAGTCAATGGGAAAGTTGAATGAAAGCTTAATGATTATGTGTGATTTACTTATCAACTGCAGTGATTTGCTTAACAACCTGGGCAAAAAGGGTCATAAAATTGGGTGTGATTCACTTAAACAAAGCCTTATCAACAGATATTCTGGTCCCAACTGTGGTAATAAATCGTTGAGCCCCTTAACCAAAACTAAATATTGATAGTTTTCTTTTGGCTTATGTATGGATTAATTGCTCCACTCCTGTGAGGTATATGAAAAAGAAGAACTTCAATTAAACATTCAACAGTTATCTTCAGGATCAGACTCATGTACAGTCTGAAAAACAAGAACTTCCCACTGATTCAATGCTAATTTTAGTTTGGAGCATTTGCAAGTTTTATAAAGGAACAATTTCAACTTTCTTGATAATGGGAGAAAACTGTTGAAGGGAGGCAATATATAGGTTGAGGGGCTCACCATTTTCATGGTTATAAGTAAAAAAAAATTAAATAGATGTTTTCACAGTGAAATAGAATGTCAAATAGAATATAGGTTTAGATACGTTTCAGTTGAGTACTTCATTTTAATTATTGATTTAAAATCCAATCCTTTGGCATATACAGAAACCTCAGTGATTTTAGGACTCTGGACTTACAAACAGGAAACTGAGCATCAGTTGCAAATGAAGATCAGCAATTTTAAAATAAACATTTGTAGAAGGAACAAGCTCAGCAAATTCTCATATTTGGGTCAAATCTGCAATTTTAAGGAATTCATCTCACTATAACTCTTTGAGATATAACAACTTTGCCATCTGTGGCAATTGTTTCAAAGCTACTGAGCAGATATGCAAGTTTAATCATCATTAGGGCGATAATTTATTATGTTTTCCTAATATGCAACAATATTGGAGAATTCTGCATTTCTTCACCGTCCAGAATTGTTTCTTTCATGGTGTTGAATAGAAATCTGGCCCCAGTGACTTTTCAAATTTAAAATTACAACTACCAAAATTAAAGACATACATTTTTATTGTTCCTTTGCCAGAGAAACTGTATGGCAGTTTTGATTAATCTGAGAAACAGTTGGCTGTTGTACTTAGATCAGAAATAGCCATTGGATTCCTTACAATGTCCAATGAAAATCAGAAATCTTCATCCAAAATCTTCTAACGTGAAGTACCTTGGGACTGCTGTACATACAGCAAATATTATTTCTGTATAAGAAATTACACATATCCTATTTGTGTACCATCTCATATGGTTTCCTCATATACAAATGCGAATATTATTCCTTGCAATATTGAAAGAGTTCTAGTTATGGCTGGAAGTATCCTTTAGAATTCTCAATCTTTTGTGGCCTCCCAAGAGTAAAGGAGTGGCAACTGTGGTGTGTTTACATTGCCAAAACTGACAGGGTGAAAAATACTTTGGTAGTTGGAGGCATCTACAAGAAGGGTTAAAAAGAAGCTTTGATTACATGATCTAGAGGTCTGTGAACCAACCATTTGCATATACTGTAGGTATATTGTTACAACCAGCATTTGAAATAGCCAATAGTGCTGCGACAATACTGTTACTACAACAGTGTTGCTTTCCATATTGTGTCTTACTTTGGTATCAATGACCAATGGTTAAAGTGAAACTCTCTAAGATACCTTTACACATTCACACACTTCTCAGATTTCATCTCAACCAATCCTGACAATTACCTCCATGCTCAATAAATGTAACACACTGATATACAGTGAAAATATATCAATATTTTTTCTATACTCTCTAATAACTCATATTTCATCCATCTGTATGCAAATATGATATTCATTTATAAATTGATCTTCCATCAGCAAATACAAACCATTCTCTCTCATACAGAAAAACAGACTACATTTCTCTGCCTTCTACCACAGAAACATAATAAATAAAACTAGAGAAGAAAAGAAGCAAAGATGAAGAAATAAATGCGGTAAAGGAAGAAGAAATGGGACAATAAATAGGAGGCGGAAGGTGTGTTGGATATCATTGCTGCCTTGAATTATTTGTAAAAATAATAAATGTGGGAAATAAACAAGTAAGGAAGAAACAAATGGACAGGAAGAGAGATAAAGAAAGGCATTACAAGAAGGGTTATGTTTACCATTGCATGAAACCCAGAGGTGGTATTCAACCAGTTCGCACTGGTTCCGGAGAACTTGTAGCAGTGATTAGGCATGGGTCATGAACCGGTAGTAACTTCTGGCTGGCCATGCCCCCGAACCGGTTCCCTGGTCACTGTTCACTCAGTTGCCCCACCCACCTGATGCTCACTTGCTTGCATAGCTTGCCCACCTGCCACTCGCCCCTCCCAGTCACTCCTCCCTTCCTATGTGGCACGCTGGGCCCACGTGGCTTGCCTAAACTGACTTCCCCACATGGTGCCTGTACCCCAACTGAGCAGCCCTGATCTGCCTGCCCTGCTCACAGGTAAGCCTGTGAGTCACGCTAGGCCCTCGCCCACCACGCGGGTCTTTCCGTGCTTCCCCTCCACCACCCAGGACCTTTCCAGGCGGGAGGAGGCCAAGGTGGGGTGCCATTTTCAGGCCAGTCCAGAGGGCGGGGGGCAGTGGCAGTGGCAGCGTGGCAATGGGAAGCAGCCCCAGGAGTTCCTGGCCACCCTTTTGGGGTGCATCCGCCACCCTCTCAGCCCCAGTAGAGCAGGGAAAGTGAATGGGTTTTCGTTCGCTTTCTCCCTCCCTTTCGGGGCACGCCTGCTGCCCTCCCAGCCCCAGCAGAGCAGGGAA
>CM019149.1:249968968-249989478 GCA_009733165.1 Naja naja | reverse complement strand
CATAATTGTTTTCCTTACAACCATTTTCTAAGTACTGGTATGCAATTTGATAGGAAATGTTGTTTAAAAATATTTTAAAAGTAAAAGTGATCAGCTATCACAAAGGCATTTAAAGCTTAAGAAATGAAAAGCACAAACCTAGACCAAAAGGATCATTTTGCAGAGACATGTTGAATAATTTCATCCAAAGGGATATTTTAGCTGTGGGAAAGTGCTTTGTTCGTTCCAAGCTGCTTTGTACTCTGGGAATATAATAAAATATTAGCTGCCTCTAGTTAGATCGTAATAGAAGGTGATGAAGATATCACGGATCTTCTGTAGCATCAGCAGATGGCATAGAAGCTAGACAAACAGTAAAGGAAAAGTCTGTTTGGAAACAAAAACATTTTTAAGTCTGTAGTACAGATTTAAGTCTCACTTGTTGAACCTCAGAAATTTTAAATTTGGACTGGCTCCAAATTAAAACAGACTGCCTGAAAAATAAACTGCACTGGAATCATTTGCCATCAGTTCTTAATATAATGACCAATTTCCCTCGGCATCCAGTAAGCAGCCAGACTATGGATTTGAATAAAGGCCAAATGGAAGATGGCCAAGCATGTTAAATGTAAGACCTTTCACAATTCTACAGAAACTGCACAAATAATGTAGCCAAAGTGCATGCTGTGCGTAGTGTAATTGAACTCTTTTGGCATCCCGAAGCATTATGTCTCCATATTCTGCCATAGTATATAGTTTAAGAAATGAACTAAATAGTGGATGAAAAGTTAATCTCCTTTGCAGAAAAACAGGGCCCATCAAGTGCAAGATCTAGGTTTTTAATATTCAATTTCATTTTGGACTAAAATGAAAGCTGAACACAATATTCCTGCATAGGTTATTAAATTTAACTGTTATTCCTTGTAGTCATTGGATGTAGTGAGCAATACAAAATATAATTGCTTAATTGTGCTTAAAAATAAGCCAGTGGAATCAATGGGATTTGCTGTAATAAAATCCCATTGACTCCAATGCATTTATACCAGGAATAATGGTGCCTATGGATACGAACTTGCTTGTGGATACTCTCCTTGGCTCTTTGTGCTTTGTACTTCCAATTCTTTTTTTAAAGACTATTTTAATTTAAAAAGAAGCAAGACAGTTACATGTTATAAAGAAAGACCTCAGTTTCCAGCACCAACTTTTAGCAACATCTTTGAGCTTTACTTTGACATTATATGCAGTCTTAGATAAAAAAAGGAAAGGATAGCTGGGGGTTATTTTGGAAGTCTTATCTGTCAGAAAAAGAAAAGGGAAGCTGGGAGTTGTTGGAATGGAAAGATCAGCTTTTTTGGTATGTGGATGTTTGCAATAGTAACCATTTATGAAAAGGTGAGTTCCCTTGGTAGTCCTTTTATGAACGACCATCACATCAGCTCAAAATTTAAAGTGTATCCACCTGTTCAAAATGCTTTCAAACTTGGATAAGCATGAATTCTGCCTAGTAGGAGCAAAACCAGTTATCAGCAATGTTTTAAAGTCTGACACATGCTCACTTTTCATCCAAGCTTAAGGTTTTGAAATTTTTGAGGTTGAATAAGAATCAAAATCTCAATGTGGTTTTTTCATGCTTCTCATATTAGTTATTACAAATATAGCTCCATTATAGTTGTTACATTTCCACTGAAAAAGAGAATGCCAAGAATGACATGCTGGATATTTCAGATGCCAACTGAAATTCAACCTGCCAGATGGAACTAATATGTTCAATAGATCATTACTGTTGAAATGGAAACATTTTAATGAGCATTTCAAAGCTATCCTATCTCCACTTTTTGGAGTTTATTAAAAAGGTTGTATTTGAATTGTCCCAAGGACAAAAGGATTGTGTGTTTTTATTTGCTTGTTTCATATATATATATATATATATATATATATATATATATATATATATATATATATATATATATATGTAGGTCTTGGTGTATTCGGGTCTTGTCCGTGTAAGGTTAATACCTTGGCAGCGTTTGTGAAATCTCATCCGTCATCTTCAGGCTGGTGTCTTCAGCTTAGTTCTCCTGGGAGAAGTGTGTGATGATAGTGGCTGTTTTTCCCTTTTAAACTCTAGAGTTGGATGTGTTGTTACTTTTTTGATTGGTTTGTGGAGTTGATGTATGCAGATGGATGGCTTTTCCTGAGACCCTGTGTGGCTGAGTGCTGGAGGTGTGTCTCTCAGCCTTTTTGTGTTATACGACCTGGGTAATGGGCTGTGTGATGACCTTCTGAGTTCTATTGTTGTGATGTCCTGGGTGTGGTGCTTGTAATCTCCTGGGTGTTGTCTGTGCTGCAACCTCCTGATGTTTTGTGTTGTGATCTCCTGAGTTCTGTGATGTAGTATCCTGGGTGGAAGGCTGTGATGTGGCATTCTGGGCCTTGGTTTGGCTCGAGTTTGAGGTCTGGCTATGTGTTTATAGCGTGTGTCAGTTTGCTTAGTTTGGGGGGTTGGAGGGGTGTAGCAGCTGGTGTTGCAGTGGTCTGTTTCTGGATGGTGGTTGCCTTTCATCTGTGGCGTGGGCTTGGGTTTGAGTCTGGTGAAGGAGATGGTGGTGGCATCATGTAGCCAACACATGATGCATCACAGCTGCTACCCCCTCCAACCCAAACTGGAGCAGAGCTGACACAGCTATGGAGCACAAACCAGACAAATAAGCTCAGGCCCAAATGCTCACTTTCTCCTCCAATACTACATCTGAGAACTCAGGAGATCTAACACAAAACATCAGGAGGTTGCAGCAGCAGAAGATTAGCACCACACAGACATCACAACAATAGAAGAAGAATCTACAGCCGAAAATGGATACAACCTGAAAAACTGTGCACACCTAGCCACAGTCTTTGAGCCATCAATCTGCATCAACTCACAAACAATCAAAAAAAACAACTTTACATCAACTCTGAGTTTAAGAAAAACGCCACCTGATCACAACTGAGCCTGTCTGTAATTAACGGACTGAGATTGTTATGCGTATTCTCATATGCTATATATATAGGACAATTTCAATTTCTACAAATTCCCCTTTCTGCTTACCATTAAAATCACGAAAACATATATATATATATATATATATATATATATATATATGTGAATAGGTCATTTTATTTAACTGATTTTAAAAGTAAAAGCCATGACTCTAAAAATTCTGGTTAAACTGGAAACATCTTTAGAGTATTGGTTACAAGTCATTCTTTAGTTGGCTTCATACAAAGTACAGGTAGTCCAAAATTTAGGTTGCTAAGTGAGAAATTTGTTGAGTGAGTTTTGCCCCATTTTATGATTCTTCTTGCTATATTTGTTAAGTGAATCACTGCAGTTGTTCAATTAGTAACACGGTGCTAAGTGAATCTGGCTTCCCCATTGACTTTGATTGTTAGAAGATCATCACAAAAGATGATCACATGACCCTGGGACATTGCAACCGTCATAAATATGAGTCAGTCATCAAGCATCAAATATATATTATGTGACCAGGGGGATACTACAATGGTCGTGAGTGTTAAAAATGGTCATAAGTCACTTTTTTCAATGCCATTACTTTGAACGGTCACTAAATGAAGTGTTGTAAGATGAGGACTATCTATAGTTCAGAGGGACTAGTTAGATGGCAACATTAATAGATTTCTCTTTCAATGTAATGTAATCATGAAAGTGTGGGGTTCGGTTCAGGGAGACCCTGCTTCTAATCCACTCTGTCTTGGATAAATCTGGGTCAGCTATTTTCTTTCCCTTAGCCAATCTCCCCTTGCCAAGTGGTTGTGGGAATACAATGAAAAAAAAAACCTTAGGCAAGCCTCCTTAAGCTTCTGATGAAAAGCTTGGATAGAAATTTAGCAAATAAAAAGCGGAGTCTTCAGTTGTATGGTGTGTCTTTTATTTTATTTTTAAAATGATAAATAAATGCATGGCAGTCTAAACTCAACAGACAGTTTGCATAATAGAATGATAAGCTGTGTTTCTCTATTTAAAAAAGGGGTAATTTTTAACTGCACAATTAGCATTTAATGTTACAACATTTATCCAAAATGAAGATGACCTTGACTTTAATTATGATACCCACATCTCAGGAGAAAAGCTAAAAAATAAATCATATGCAACATTCGGCTTTTCCATGTGAACAATCTCAACTAAGTTTGCTTCAGCAGAAGGTCATGTTGGAGGTTCCTCTCTCCAACTAAATGTTTGAGTGGCATACTTTTCTATTTCCCACTACGCCATGCAAAAAACAGAATGGGGGCTGCAGAAAAAAGATAAATGTATGGTAATCAAATTAATAACTCCCGATTAGTATAAATTTCCTGTAAAATATGGTATCCTAGTTATCAAATTAATTGTTCTTGTGTTGGCATTCAGCAACTATTTTATCTCTCTCACACAGAAGGATATTAAAGACATTGGCAAACATTTCTACCCCCCTTTCATCAGAAGTAGCAAAAGAAAAAGGAAGGAAGAGGAAAGACACATAAGGAAAGGACGGGCAAAGGAAGTAGCTGCATTGAAAAGAAAATAAGAAGGACAAAGAGAGACTTGGGAGTGTAGGAGCCAAAATTGGGAGCCTGCCAGAATTGGTTGAAAGATGAGTGGGTGGAGATAGATAGATAGATGCACTTCCATTATTATCCATTTGCTTGCTTTCATCAGCTTCTTGTATTCTTTCCACAAAATTATCCAATTTTCTTAGCATAGCATAGCATAGCATAGCATAGCATAGCATAGCATAGCATAGCATATTATGACACAACTTGATTAAAAAAGGATTTTGAAATGCTAAAGTTCCAATTATCCCGGACATAAGCCATTTCAGCTCCTTCCCTCAAAACGACACTATAGAGCTTTGCACACCAGAACAACTAGACACAAGAACAGTTTTTCCCCGAAACCCATCACTCTGCTAAACAAATAATTCCCTCAACCCTGTTCAACTATTACAAAGTCTGCACTACTATTACTGTTCAATCTTGTCATCACTCCTTATCACCCATCCCCTCCCACTTGTGACTGTATGACTGTAACTTTGTCGCTTGTATACTTACGATTTATATTGACTGTTTCCTAGTATGATTAATTGCTTATTGTACCCTATGATTAGCATTAAGTGTCGTACCTTATGATTCTCGACTCCTGATGCATGTATCTTTTCTTTTATGTATACTGAGAGTATTTACACCAAGACAAATTCCTTGTGTGTCCAATCACACTTGGCCAATAAAGTATACTATTCTATTCTATTCTATTCTATTCTATTCTATTCTATTCTACATTTGTAGAAAAAAGTAGTTTTTTTTTAAAAGAAAACTTATACATTAATGAAAATATGTAATATGATTTACCTCCAATAGTTGATATGGAATTATTTGGGATTAGAATCCTGTTCTTCACAGGTAAATATGATATTTCTGCTTTCACTAATGTGGTCTCTGCAATAATTAAAATTATGGGGAAAAGTTTTAAAAGCATACTAAATCTGCTTTGGATATGTGTATTTGTGCAAGTGTGCAAATCAAAGAATAAATTAGTGAATATTAGAATAATTATTTAATCTGCATTTAATATAACTTCAATAGTTTTTTTTATTTCTCTAAATATTGTAACACAAATAATACTGTATGAAAAAGGTTCTGACATACAAAATCTCCAAAATAGGCTTTTACATGAAAATACCTATACATTAAAAATAAACCCACCCCTTCCCAACTAATTTAAACATTAGACCGCCTTACTAGAGGACAGATGTGAAAAAACCAAGGAAATAGATGAAATTGTCCATTTTGTGGTTAATATGATTGTTTTAGAAAATCAATACAAATTTCATTGTTGTCTCTCATTTTCCTTTTCCATTTAGGAAAAATTATTTGAAACAATTTCAGTTTTCTTATAATTCTTATTAGTGTAATAACATTTTAACCAAGGTTATTTCTTTCTCCTTGTTACTATTCACTATATACAAATTCTTCCTAATGGTTATGTACATCAAGATCCCAGATGTTTACATTTTCAAAATTCTTTCAAAATCTTCATGTCTGTATATCATTATATATTTTAGTTAAGGATAGCCAAATAAATAAATAAATAAATAAATAAATAAATAAAGCTGTATATGTTTGCAGTGGAAATCACAGCTAATACTTTTAATCGCATGCATTAAAATTAATGAGAGGAACCAATATTAAAAGCTGTCTTAAATTCCTACATGCATAGACTGCAATTAAACAAATTGTCTTCTTTACCAAAGAATATAAGCAAATGGCTGCAAAATGTGAATAAAATTGTTTTCCCTGAAAAAAGCATGCTGTGTATGTATGGTTAACAAACAAGAGCTCAAATCAGCCAGTTCTAAACTGGGACTATATAAATGTTTTGAATTAAGGCTTCCATGAGCCCCCAGGCATCCTGGATTGTATTTAGTTGTATTGTGGATTGTAATCCAAAACATCTGAAGGCACCAAATTGGGCAAATCTCTTTTAACAACCCAGCCTGAAACAGACCCAAACTCATTCTAACATACACTGAGATTCTTTGAACCTGCAGTGGAATATATTCTGAATTTTAAATTAACAATTCCCTACAAGTAATCTTTGACAAGTATTTGTTCATGAAATTACATCTGCACTGAAAAAAGTGACTTGCATCCAGTCCTCTCAATTACAACCACCATAGCATCCCCATGATCAAAATTCAGGTGCTTTGCATCTGACAGGTATTTATGAAGCTTACAAACATTCTGGGGTCACATAAATTGCCATTTATAATCTTCTCAATTGACTTCCAACAAACAAAGTCAATGGGGAAAGTTGAATGAAAGCTTAATGATTATGTGTGATTTACTTATCAACTGCAGTGATTTGCTTAACAACCTGGGCAAAAAAGGGTCATAAAATTGGGTGTGACTCACTTAAACAAAGCCTTGCTTAGCAACAGATATTCTGGTCCCAACTGTGGTAATAAATAGTTGAGCCCCTTAACCAAAACTAAATATTGATAGTTTTCTTTGGCTTATGTATGGATTAATTGCTCCACTCCTGTGAGGTATATGCGAAAAAGAAGAACTTCAATTAAACATTCAACAGTTATCTTCAGGATCAGACTCATGTACAGTCTGAAAAAACAAGAACTTCCCACTGATTCAATGCTAACTTTAGTTTGGAGCATTTGCAAGTTTTATAAAGGAACAATTTCAACTTTCTTGATAATGGGAGAAAACTGTTGAAGGGAGGCAATATATAGGTTGAGGGGGCTCACCATTTTCATGGGTTATAAGTAAAAAAATTAAGTAGATTGTTTTCACAGTGAAATAGAATGTCAAATAGAATATAGGTTTAGATACGTTTCAGTTGAGTACTTCATTTTAATTATTGATTTAAAATCCAATCCTTTGGCATATACAGAAACCTCAGTGATTTTAGGACTCTGGACTTACAAACAGGAAACTGAGCATCAGTTGCAAATGAAGATCAGCAATTTTTAAAATAAACATTTGTAGAAGGAACAAGCTCAGCAAATTCTCATATTTGGGTCAAATCTGCAATTTTAGGAATTCATCTCACTATAACTCTTTGAGATATAACAACTTTGCCATCTGTGGCAATTGTTTCAAAGCTACTGAGAGCAGATATGCAAGTTTAATCATCATTAGGGCGATAATTTATTATGTTTTCCTAATATGCAACAATATTGGAGAATTCTGCATTTCTTCACCCGTCCAACAATTGTTTCTTTCATGGTGTTGAATAGAAATCTGGCCCCAGAGTGACTTTTCAAATTTAAAATTACAACTAC
This sequence comes from Naja naja, assembly GCA_009733165.1. Taxonomy (NCBI): domain Eukaryota; kingdom Metazoa; phylum Chordata; class Lepidosauria; order Squamata; family Elapidae; genus Naja; species Naja naja. Next base: position 249,981,667 of record CM019149.1, on the reverse strand, counting down.
CAAAATTAAAGACATACATTTTTATTGTTCCTTTGCCAGAGAAAACTGTATGGCAGTTTTGATTAATCTGAGAAACAGTTGGCTGTTGTACTTAGATCAGAAATAGCCATTGGATTCCTTACAATGTCCAATGAAAATCAGAAATCTTCATCCAAAATCTTCTAACGTGAAGTACCTTGGGACTGCTGTACATACAGCAAATATTATTTCTGTATAAGAAATTACATATCCTATTTGTGTACCATCTCATATGGTTTCCTCATATACAAATCTGAATATTATTCCTTGCAATATTGAAAGAGTTCTAGTTATGGCTGGAAGTATCCTTTAGAATTCTCAATCTTTTTGTGGCCTCCCAAGAGTAAAGGAGTGGCAACTGTGGTGTGTTTACATTGCCAAAACTGACAGGGTGAAAAATACTTTGGTAGTTGGAGGCATCTACAAGAAGGGTTAAAAAAGAAGCTTTGATTACATGATCTAGAGGTCTGTGAACCAACCATTTGCATATACTGTAGGTATATTGTTACAACCAGCATTTGAAATAGCCAATAGTGCTGCGACAATACTGTTACTACAACAGTGTTGCTTTCCATATTGTGTCTTACTTTGGTATCAATGACCAATGGTTAAAGTGAAACTCTCTAAGATACCTTTACACATTCACACACTTCTCAGATTTCATCTCAACCAATCTGACAATTACCTCCATGCTCAATAAATGTAACACACTGATATACAGTGAAAATATATCAATATTTTTTCTATACTCTCTAATAACTCATCTTTCATCCATCTGTATGCAGATATGATATTCATTTATAAATTGATCTTCCATCAGCAAATACAAACCATTCTCTCTCATACAGAAAAACAGACTACATTTCTCTGCCTTCTACCACAGAAACATAATAAATAAAACTAGAGAAGAAAAGAAGCAAAGATGAAGAAATAAATGTGGTAAAGGAAGAAGAAATGGGACAATAAATAGGAGGCGGAAGGTGTGTTGGATATCATTGCTGCCTTGAATTATTTGTAAAAATAATAAATGTGGGAAATAAACAAATGGAAAGAAACAAATGGACAGGAAGAGAGATAAAGAAAGGCATTACAAGAAGGGTTATGTTTACCATTGCATGAAACCCAGAGGTGGTATTCAACCAGTTCGCACTGGTTCCGGAGAACTTGTAGCAGTGATTAGGCATGGGTCATGAAGCGGTAGTAACTTCTGGCTGGCCATGCCCCGAACCGGTTCCCTGGTCACTGTTCACTCAGTTGCCCCACCCACCTGATGCTCACTTGCTTGCATAGCTTGCCCACCACTTCTCGCCTCCCAGTCCTCCTCCTTCCTATGTGGCAGCTGGGCCCACGTGTGGCCCTAAACTGACTTCCCATGGTGCCTGTACCCCAACTGAGCAGCCCTGATCTGCCTGCCCTGCTCACAGGTAAGCCTGTGAGTCACGTGACCCTCGCCCTGGGTCTTTCGTGCTTCCCCTCCACCACCCAGGACCTTTCCAGGCGGAGGAGGCCAAGGTGGGGTGCCATTTTCAGGCCAGTCAGAGGGGGGGCAGTGGCAGTGGCAGCATGGCAATGGGAGCAGCCCCAGGAGTTCCTGGCCACCCTTTTGGGTGCATCAACCACCTCTCAGCCCCAGTAGAGCAGGGAAAGTGAATGGATTTTCGTTGGCTTTCTCCCTCCCTTCAGGGGCCATGCCTCCCAGCCCCAGCAGAGCAGGAAAGCAAACAAAAAGTGAGCAAGCTGTTCCTCCTTATCCTTTCAGGTGCCTGCTGCCCCTCAGCTCACCAGAACGAGGGAAGCAAACGAAAGCCTTTTGCACCAGCTCCTTCAGTCCTTCCTCCTTGGCTAAGACAGGACCTTTCCCACCTCCCCAGCACCGCCAGCCTCAGCGAAGGAGGGAAAGAGTGAACAAAACAGTTTGCTTTCCCCTCTCTTTGGGTGCCTTAACCTGCTGCCTCCTGCCATGCCATGTGATTCAGGGAGGTGGATGGATGTTCTGAGGCTGCTGCTTTCTTCATTGAACCCACCAGGCTCCTCTCATGAGTTCTTCCCAGAAAAAGTGTGTGTGTGTGAGATAGAGAAAAGGAAGGGAGGAGGGAGGAAGGGAGGAAGGGCAAGAAGGAAAGAGCAAGAAAGAAAGAGCAAGAAAGAAAGAGGAAGGGAGAGAAAAAGAAGAAAGAGGAAAAGAGAAAGAGAAAAAGAAAATAGGAAGAAAGAAAAAAGAGGAAGGGAGGAAGGACAAGAAGGAAAGAGCAAGAAAGAAAGAAAGGACAAGAAGGAAAGAGAAGAAAGAAAAGAGAGAGAAGAAAGAAAAAGGAAGGGAGAGAAAGAAAGAAAGAAAAAAAGAAAGAAAGAGAGAGAAAAGCTATTATTTTTAATTGTTCCATTATTTATCATATATTAATATTTTGCACTGTCCCTACACCTAGAGTGATTTTACTGCCTTTCTTTTGCCCAGGTACTTTTCAGGGTTTACATGTCAATACTCCAGAGCATAAATACAGGTGCGTTTAACAGAGTTGAAAGGGACTATGGAGGTCTTCTAGTCCAACCCCCTGCTCAGGCAGGAAAACTGAGGATGCCAAACTCTGAGTAGAGGTCCTGGGAAAGGTGTCAGAATAACAGAATAACACTTAGAAGGAACTTGGGGGGAACTCTATACCATTTCAGAGAAATGGCTGTCCAATCTTTTGTTAAAAACTTCTAGTGTTGGAGCACCCAGAACTTCTGGTGGCAAGCAATTCCAATGGTTAATTGTTCTCACTGTCAGGAAGTGTCTCCTTACTTTTAGGTTGCTTCTCTCTCTGTTCAGTTTCCATCCTTCTGGTGCTTTGGAAAATACATTGTTTGCCTTCTGGTGCTTTGGAAAATACATTGTCCCCTCTCTTTCTGGCAACCCCCTAAAAGCCTGTTGCCTATCATCCTCTTGGGCAAAGCCTGTGAGCCATTTCCTCCTTTCAGTGGTCCATGAAAATACATCTACAGATAGATAATAAAGTCAAAAAAGGTGAACAACATTTTTACAGAACTATAGATATGTTGAGGCTGGGTGTGACAAGGAATGGCTGGAAGGGGAGGGGCCAGGCGAGGCACCCCTTGATGTGAGTGACATTGAGTTGGCCACACCCACCCAGTCACATCACCAAGCCATGCCCACCCAGTCACATGACCACCCCAGTCACATGGCCACCAAGCCATGCCCTCCCAGTCACATGACCCTAAACCACGCCCACAAAATAAGCCACGCCCACAGAACTGGTAGTAAATTTTTTTGAATCCCACCACTGATGCAACCCCTGATTAATTTACAAAGGCAGTCATGTTTATTTAGCAGTAATGATTGTAAGTATTTGCCCTTCTTACCTATTCCTTGATAATCTACACTTTCTTCCATTCGTATCAGTGCTTAAAGAAGATTCTGTGATTCACAGCAAATCATTTAGGGAAAAATTCCTTCTCTTCCTATCTTATATATTTCTATTGAGTTTAAACTGGGAATTTAAGTACAAATGATTTGAAGATTCTGGAATGATGACCTTTTCAGATTATCAGAACATATACCTAAACACTTTTAGTATGTTAAGGAACTGGAACTATTAATGGGGACTCAGTGAAAATGCAGCAGGGCCATTCAGCTGGAAGACTTGGTGGTCAAATGTTGCAATTGGGCAGGGAATCTTTATGAACGTAAATGAAACTACACGGGTATTCTTTAAAACAGGGGTCTCCAACCTTAGGAACTTTAAGCCTGGTGGACTTCAACTCCCAGAATTCCCCAGCCAGCTGTCTGGGGAATTCTGGCAGTGGAAGTCCTCCAGGCTTAAAGTTCCCAAGGTTGGAGACCCCTTCTTTAAAATATTTAGGAAGGAGTAAAATCTTCAGCATACTTTCCCTAGAGAAGCCATAAAATGTGCCCAGGAATTGACTGTAGGCATTACTGCTATGCTGGGGGACATTTAGAATTAAAAGGAGGATAAGGATGTTACCAGATCACTTGGGAATATTTGAGGCTGCTCAGAATGCAGGGATGTGTGTACCTCAGAAACAAAAGGGAGCCATTACTTTCATTGTTACTACCATTAAACATCACAGATGTTTCTGAAACGTTCTCAGCTCACTGCCATGGCAGAGTGGCTTTTCAGCTGAATCCTGTAGTTTCCTCAGTGAAATCCCTCCTCTCCAAATGTTCTATTAAAATAACACATGAAAATAAATGAAACATATCATTACTTTTACAATAGACTAATTGTAGTCTGTCAAACTGGAGACAGGGAGCTATTTAAATCATAGCTCTCTTTCAGACTTCCAATGTATGCTTTTAAAAAGGAAACAAAAATAGTGCCCCCCTCCACCCGCCTGATGCCACTGCTGTTGCCGCCAGCTAATTTGGGGAGAGAGAAATGAGTTAGTGTCCCACACTTTCCTTATAGGTGTCATTATCAACAGCTAATAATGGAGAACTGATTTATTAGTGGACAGAGCAGGCAGTCTATTTCAGGAGATGAGACACAGATGACTTTCCTACATATTTCACAGGCTAGATGTGCTAAAATCAACACCGGTGAAAATATGACAAATATCAAAGCTGTCTCTAACATGGCATATGTATGTATGCCTACATCTAACAGAATTTTTATATCACTCTACCAGATTGGGTGCACCCACAAAAATCCATTAACTGTAACCCACATAATAACAAAATAGCAGCACAAGCAATTATTGCTCAAATCCTGAAAATAAAGGATTTGAAGATTAAAAGCAAATCAGCATCCTGGGACAGAATATTCCAAGTCTTTATCAGCAGTCCTTGCCCTGCTTACATGACTTATTTCTTTCCCTTCAGCCATGAAACATCCATAGAGCCACAATATGTCTGCATCTGATGTCAGGTTTTGTGTTGGCAGATTATTTTTTTCCTTGTTACAAAAATAAATGTGATGAGGCAAGGAAGTGCTGACAGCCTGCAGAGGAGGTAGTATGTGGCTATCAATTTCTTTATACCACTATTGGTCATGTGGGGGATGTATTTATCAGCGTACAAGAAATCCTCACTGTTACTAGGATGGAAGTATAGACATAGGTCTGTTTTGCATTGGGGGTAGTAACTGTAGAAATGTCCTTCTTGAAGAAATTACTTTGGAAATTGAACAATAGGTATTTAAGTTCCATATTCTCTGCCTAGTACAATTTAGCAACAATCATGTGAGCAGATTCACATGAATCAATAAAATACCTAATTCTAAAAGAAGCATACTGTAATCATTAACTACTTGATCACAATTCCACTTCCATTAACTACTTGATCACAATACCCTTAAGGATAAGTTCCATTTAAATAGGCCTTACTTCCAAATAAATATTCTTAAGCAAAATTGAAGTAGGCTGTGCTTTGGATCAACTGTAACTCTTTAAAGCAGCTGTATCTTTTCCAGAGAATGCAGCTGAATGCTCATGTGTGGTAATGCTTGTAGTCTGCGATGTTTCTATTCAAGGTTCCACATTACCAATGTTTTTTCCCCAAATGCTCAACTTCATCCACTCCCTAGCTTTTTAGCAAACATTAAACCATTGATATCTTTCAAGAGTCATTACCTTTCATCCTCTTCTGTACACTAGATAAGAGTTGGTAATGGGCCAGTAAACATGGACACTTAAGAAGTATTTCTGGTCTAAATGAATAATCTCATAAAATCATACATGAAATTTATTACACAATTTCAGGAAAGTTTAGTGGGGTGGGATGGAACTTACTTGGGCCACTATGTGAGATTGTACAGTATTGCCTGGGCCTGCATCGGAGAGCCAATTTCTATTCAGGGTACATAGTCTGGAATACTGGGATCCCACCACTCCATTTGTGATGGCAAATTAAATCCTGAGTAGAGTAGCCCAACTGGATTGTTAGTTGCTGTCAACTATTGAAATTAAAATATAGAATTCCACAGTAGGTTAGATGAAAGATCACAAGCAGTCATGAGATATGATCAACCTATTATTTAGAAACAAACTTCACCAGCTAAAGCTGAGCAAAACAGTTTAATTTTTGACAAGATATAGAGAATCCAGTATTTCAAACTATTCTCGATTCCAAAGTTGAGAAGAAAGCTTGTGCTATTCCTGAAATCCCCAATTTTCTAATTGCTCCAGTGTACAATGGTATGGTTTTCATACAGCAAAAAACAGTTCTGTTGCTATCAGATGGACATGAATCAAACTGTTTCAGACTTTGCCAGTCAGTGCAGCAAGGGATGGGGTCTGCACATTCAGACAACCATAAACAAAATAAAATTGTAGTGGGGGTGAGGGTAAACATCAGTGGAAACAAAGCAGATGTGCTTAGACTTGTCGTGATATCTATTTTAAAGCCCCATACTCCAGACAACTGAACAGACTAGCCTGAAACTCCTTATTGGAGCAATTAGTTTGACTTTAACTTTTCATTGAAGAGGTAATTTATTAGTGCTTGATTAGAATTCTTTAGAAGAAGCCATAGAAGCAGTTTATTCCTAGAATTTTGAAGATTTCACATTGTCTGAACCACCTAAGCTGCAAATATGTTCAGATTAAAGTGTTGGTATCCTGATGATCCAAAATATTACTTTTAAGTAATTTTCATTTAAACATGAACAAGTAGCAAATCTTTAAAGATAACAAATGTGAATCCCATCCTTCTGAGGATTATTCTGACCATGATTTAATAATTCCATAGGATTCTTTTCATTCTAAGTTACATAAAAAGACATTGATGTGATAATGAATAATATCCTGCATTCTGGGGAAGGAAAAAGGAAATAAAATTAAAGCAATCACCTGCAACTGTGGCAAATCCCAATTCTTTTTTTAATAAAACAAAACAGCTGATACTTCTATTACAGGTTGAAGAGATGATCCATCATGAGGTTATGCCCTCAGGGTTTTGCAGCAATTACATGCTAAAAAGGAAGGATCCTCAAATCCCAGTATGTTGTTGTAGAAATCTCTAACGGTTTCCAGGATATCTCCTATGAATCATTACTTATCCCTGGGCTTATGTAGAGTTTGTAGTACCTGAAAAGTGCAAGCTTTTACAATCCCTGGGCAATTTATATTAACTCCTGAAGCTAAAATGATTTCCTCCTGCTCCTCCTTTTCATTTTGCCCTAAACTTTTTGTCTTTTTAACTGTGAACTAGGACAATGACAAACCTTCTCCCATCATCAACAACAAAAATGGCAGATTTTGCCACATGCTGAAAACTAGCACAACTAAATGAAAATATTCTTTTCTAACAAAAAAAATCACATTTTTAACACTAGGACAGGAAAGATGCAGAGCCATCTAGACCCAATACATAGACATCTACCATGGTTATTTTTTCACAAAATGGCAGATACTAATAAACAACGTATGTGCACACACCATGATTATTTCCAGCACAGAATGTACACAGAATTTATGTAAAATGTGGGAACCACTGTCTTTCCAATTCTGTTCTGTTGTCATTAATCCTTACCATTGACTTTATTAATGGAGTTTATTGGTGCTAGAGTTGAAAAACACCTGCCATATGACAGGAAGTTGTCACTAATACACTGAATTTGAATTGAAATGTGTATGAGCCTTCTTGAAATTATGACACGTATTTGGGGTAAGAATAGATTTGCAAAGAATGGATATTCCTTTCCTTCTGGAATCTAAATTAGTGTTTCCCAACCTTGGCATTTCACAGAATTTTTTAATCAGCATGTCCGGAGCTGAATTCTGAGTGTTGAAGTACACATACCTGAAGGTTGCTAAAGTTGGTGAAATCTAGTGTAAATTATACAACTTTAATGCAGGTAATTCACACAGACAATGTATATAACAGACTAACAGAGTTGGAAGGGACCATTGAAGTCTCTTCTAGTCCTTGGAGGTCTTCTAGTTCAAGCAGTAGTCACTAAACCATTTCAGACAAGTGCTGTCTAGTTTCTTCTTAAGAGCCTCCAGTGATGGAGCACCCACAATTTTTGAAGGTAAGTCATTCCATTGGTTAATTGTGTTCATTGTTAGGAAATTTCTCTGTGGTTCTGGGTTGCTTCTCTCCTTTATTAATTACCATGCATTAATATGCTACTGTCCTACTTAAACAATTTCTCCAACTTAACAAGAAAAAAAAACATGAAATGGACTTTAATACAATGGAGTCTTTAAAGCGCACATAAAATCAGCACATAAATCATAGAAAGAATTCATGCATCCAGTTTTCTGTCATTTAAAGACTGATATTGCCCAGATGAGTATACTATGTGATACCATGATTCCAATATGCTGAGATAAAACTAAAAAAAGGTTTTAATTGGACCAAGTATATAGAACATATGAAAAACCCTGTAAATTCTCAAGGGCAGCTGGAAAAAAATTATAAATTTAGATCTGTTTTCCAGTAGACAATTTAAGTGCATTTAGAGAAATGCAGCAGAAAGTGAATCAATAAGTCACAGGTTTTGTTGACAGAATTTCTGCTTGAAGCATGAATTAAATGTAAGCTAACTCAACCATGATAGAGGAAGTGTGAAACATTCCCTTCTGCAAATAAAAGGGAAAACATTATTGATTTTCTAAAATTTGTATCATCTCTTCATCTTTATATTTACAATTTGCATCAATGAATATATCATATTTCCCTTCCATAGTTCAGTGTTCTAAATCTATTTATCTTAGGCCCTTTCAAAAGTGATAACAGATGTTATGTACCTGGAATTACAACAAGAAATAATGGTGAAGGTATATTTTATCTGTCAAAACAAGGACATTTCTCTGTCTGAAAACAAATGTAGTTTCATTTCTTTATTCTTTCTTTTTACAATATACTTTAAAAATGGTTTCCTTTTTCATGAGTATTAAATTCCCAAGAACTGTTTTTTATCGTTCAAATGTAACTCTACCCTGTTTTTCTAGAATGCATAACATAAGTAAACAATATACCACCAAGGTAAAGTATTTTTTGGGAGGAAAGCTTTAGATATTTTAAAAGAAGACAATCTGCAAATTCAAGCATTTAAGCTATTATATTAGAGATATCCTGTCTACATCTGGCATTAATAGGAAGTAGGTGGGTAAATGTAACATATGGGTTTTGTATAGATATAGTTTGTGATAAAATAAAAATAGTAAATATGATTGCCAGTAGTGATTATAGTCATGATTATCTGTGGACAATTGACTATTTACTCTGTGTGTGTGTGTGTGTGTGTTTGTGTGTGTGTGTCTGTCTGTCTGTGTGTGTGTGTGTGTATGTATGTATGTATGTATGTATGTGTGTATATATATATATATATATTTGTTTTCGTAGATTTTCACGGGTAAAGGTATGTAGGTCTTGGTGTATTCGGGTCTTGTCCCTGTAAGAGAGAAAAACAGCCACGATCACGCACTTCTCCCAGAAGAACGAAGCTGAAGACACCAGCCTGAAGATGACGGATGAGATTTCATCGAAACGCTGCCAAGTTATTCTCAATCTTACACGGACAAGACCGAATACACCAAGACCTACATATATATATATATATATATATATATATATATATATATATATATATATAATTTGTAGTTTTCCTTTAACATCCAACATTTTGTGTGGACAGTGTAATGACTGGGTTAATATATTTTTCACATAATGCTAACAGTAATAATACAATTACATATACAGAGTTTTCTCTTCCAACTTCTAACCTAATTGACTATTAACTGTTGTCATCAGTAAAGCAGAGGCACAATTGCCTTTGGCTGCAGTATAAAATGCATGTGGACCCTTTAAATGACCCTTTACATTTAAAAGTTTAACTTCATTAACTTGGCCCCTAATCAATCCATCTGAATCTTTCTCATTCTAAAACAGATTCATGATTATGATTGAACTCCATTAATTATCAATAGAGGTCTACATACATACATGCAAGCATATAACAATTACTTTTGGCATGTCATATCTGGGTATATCACAGTAATTTCATGAGGTTTGATGAGCATGTATGGTCATTACTTCATTTTTGTTTCAATGGCACATTTGTGTACATTAATCTTTTTCTATAGCACTGAAGCTATTGTGCAAAAATCCAACTTCCAGAGAAGTTTATTATGCTGGGATAGGTGGAAGGAAGGAGAAAAAAAAGATAATCATCAGTCAATGAACAGTACTGTTTATATATATCATTAGTGAGGAAATATTATGCTATGTATGTTTATGGAATTTCTAGTGTAAAAATTATTGTAGAAAATATGTGACTACTGTTGTCTGATTATTGTTAGTGAGAATATCTATAACTCAGTATTAATGTTGACAAGTTTAAAATATTTTTGTATGTTTATTTAGGGATTTATAGGAGTTTATATCACAGTTAGCAAAACGTTTAGTAGAGATTTGTATTTTTCCACCATACAAGTGCTAGATCTTTTGACAATAAACTTCAGAAGATAAGAGAATCCTAACCACTTTTCTCCCTCTTTGTGTCCTTCAAATATATTTGGTCACAACCCACCAAATTCCTAGCCCTCTTCAGCCACTTGGGCTGGGAGTTTTGAAGCTTAGAGTGTGGATAATGGAAGTTAGAAATTATACTCTTAACACATGTATTTGTCTTATGAGATCCAGTCTTGCATGACATTCTGCAATAAAAGAGTTTTATCTTTTGCTACATGTTTTCATACACAGTTTTGCCTTCTTTTTTTACTGACTCTTTTATGTCCTGAAACTCATTTTGCAGTAGTGATGAAAGTTATGATAGTAACTATGTAGTTTGGCTTTGTACCTAGTTACAGGTAGTCCTCACCTTACAACAATTTGTTTAGTGACCAAAGTTACAATGGCACTGAAAAAAGTGACTTATGACCGTTTTTCACACTTACTACCATTGTGGCATCCCTGTGATCATGTGATCAAAATTCAGACACTTGACAACTGACTCATATTTATGACAATTGCAAAGTTCCAGGGTCATGTGAACATCTTTTGCACCTTCTGACAAGCAAAGTCAACGGGAAGGCCAGATTCACTTAACCACTGTGTTACTAACTTAACAACTGAAGCAATTCACTTAACAACTGTGGCAAGGAAGGTCATAAAATGGGGTAAAATTCACTTAACAACTGTCTCACTTAGCCACAGAAATGTGTTGCTCAATTGTGGTAGTAAGTGAAGGACCACCTGTAATGTTTACAGTGACAATATAATAATTGTTTTTAATTTAATACTAAAGTAAAACTGGACTAAAGTTGGACTAAAATTGAAACTTCATGTGCTATAGAAGGAATGAAAGCATCCTCAAAGGAGGTTATCTTGAACAAAACAACAGGGATTCTTGGCAGTTTGAATATATTGGCAACCACAATATTTTCTGTCCTTTTAAACTCCCATATTTGTATGGTGAACATTGCTGGAAGGGATTTAAGTTTCTTTCCTCTTTCCTAATCGTTTAAATCAGGATTGGTGTACAATGGCCTCTATCAGGAATGGATTGCTGTTATGTTCACATGTGCTACCTATTTAATAAATCATGCAATTTATTTTATTTATTTATTTGATTTGTCAATCGCTTTCAAGATAATAGGTATAAGTAGAAACATGAGTAAGAATACAGGAAATAGGTACATGTTTTGATTTGGTAAAGCAGCTCTTCAAGACATTTAAGTCACCAATACAATCACTGCATAAAATAATACATTACTGGTCTGAAGTTCATAGTTTCACAATCTAGTTTCCATTCACAGCTGTCAATAATTGCAATTGATATGTCTAGTATTGGTGAGTAGGCCTGTGCAAAATAGCTCAGATACACCTTAATTAAGATCCTTATATGCTGCCAAGGCATTTAAGCAATACCATTCTCTTTTCTAAAGGCAAAGAGATTACATGCTTAAAATTGTCAATGTTGTTACTGTCTCTTCTCTCTCTCATGCAATCTTTTCCAATATCTGCAGACACCAAAATATTATATGCTTGCACCAAAGCCTCTTCTGATGTTTTCATTTGTCTCCAACATCAGAACTGAACTCTGATATAACCTTTTTGAGCATAACCTTTTTGTAGATTTTGCAAGTGCTGGAAGATGCTCAAAGAAAACTCTGGAAGAAATCAAGGCAGCAGTGAAACAATGTAACTGACCACTATACTTTTAAAAACAAAAGGACCCCCATATTCTTTAATGAAGCATCCTCAAGGAAGGCTTGCAAAACAGTTCTTCAAAGCTCTGTACCACTCTGTTGATTAGTGCTACTACTGTACTGAGATGAAAACATTGAGTCTGCAATTTCTGGTTGGCCTCTTCTTCCTCATTTCTGATCATTTCTCTTGCATCTTTCTATCTATAAAACTTACTATTACTGATGATCTGAGACTTTCTCTCTTTCTCTCTCTGTTTTTATATTCAGGCATCTACTGGTTTTATACACAGTTGGGTGGCTACTGTCTAAAAATGAGGACCATAAATATTTAAAGCACTCAATTAGCCTGTAAAACATAAGAAAGGAACAGCTGAAGTCTAAGGTGTGATTTATTCTTTCAGACAATTCCATTATAGGGAATTTGAGAAACTGAAGGGCAAACAGTTTGTTCTAAAAATATAACTTTTGTCAGCAGCTGTACACTGAAAATAAGGTAGAAAAAGATGTACTGCTACGGCATTCCATAGAAAGTAGCTCATCACTACGATGGAAAAGCAATGGATT